>LPNX011218594.1:1801495-1886064 GCA_001517045.1 Pseudotsuga menziesii
TGTCGATAACGAAGTAGTCAATGATTTGAGAATATTTACTAGGGCATATGCGAAGAAGATTGGAGGATTACCAACTATTCATGTCTTACCCAGAAGAGAATATCGAAAGAAAGACCGCCCTATATTGGAAGATGCAGTGTTGGTTGAAGATTTTGAAGAACTGGTAGAAACAGCCTTACAGGAAGTTGTTCAACCTTTGAAACAGTTGGACCTAGATACACCTTACTGTTCACCTTTTCATACCCCCGTTCATTCACCACCTCATTCGCCACTTAAAATCATGGCAAATGTAAATGCAAATCAGCCACCTAACCCACCAAATACACCACCTACTTGGAAGGCTAGGTCACCGTTAAACCTGGCACCTCCTTTGCATGAGTTGCCTCAAGCTTTTGAGAAAATGTTGTCTAAGTTTGACCCAATTGAAAATATTTTAGTAGATGATCATTTGGAAAGATTTTACTTGGCTATAGAAGGACTATGGGATGGAGAACATGAAGATGCAGTCTACAGATTGTTTCCACATACCCTGAAAGGAGCAACAGCTTCATGGTATTTTGCTTTTCCTGCAAATTCAATCACAGTCTGGGACACATTTGATAGAATATTCAGAAGTAAATATGCAGCCCAGAAAACTCATGCAGCTTTAATGAAAAGGTTATGCACTTTAAATAAAGAAAGAAAGGAAAAAGTGCATAATTTCACTCAAAGGTTTGCTTCTTATCTTAAAAAAATTTCTGCAGCTGACAAGCCCTCTAATAAAGTTCTGATTGAATACTATACTTCATCTCTAGGGCTTGAATTGGCCATGTTTTCTAAGATGTCAGTCAAGACTACACTGTCAGAAACTTATGAAGAAGCTGAGAGAGTAGAAGCTGAAAAAGTGAGTATAGAAGATTATCCTGAGTAGTCGGGAGAAAAAACTTTTGGTAAGGATGAAAAATCACATGACTTTGAAGGAATGTTGAAAATGATGCAGAAGCTATCTAACAGAGTGATAGATTTGTAAAAAGAAAAGGAGGCTCATAAATCATACAAGCTTTATTATAAAACCAGAGAAGACAATAATAAATCTAAACCTCCTCCACACAGTCCTGCATCAACGAATTTAATTGAGGTAGGTATGGATAATTTTTGCACCTTTCATCAGCAGCCTCATTCAAAAAAAAATTTCCCTCAATGGATCAATTCGATGAAATTAGTAATGAATCAGCTATTGGACTCTAAATTGACAGAAGATGATGAGCAGGAAGAAAAAATAATCAACCCATAGAAAAACAAGAAGAGGATGCTTTAGTTTTATGGCATTGTGTCTCACTTTTTGATACAGATGAGGAAGGTTCACTGAAATAGAAAAAAAAATCAGAAACAAATGTGACAACCAGAAGTCAGAGGTTGTTAAAAGAAGACAATTCCATACTCCTGAAAATTAAGAGACTTCAAGAGAATGTAAAGAAAATTCAGAAGAGCACCACAGCTTACCTGAATTCACCATTATGAGTCAAAATCCAAAGAAAATCAACATGCCTATTAAGCCTATTCAAGAGAATATTGATAATGTAAAAAAGAATCTTGAAGAACGTAAGATGGAGTATAATATTGTGGAAGACATTAAAAGGGCTAAGGAAAATATCTCACTGTTTGAAATGTGTAATGTGCCTCAGCAGAAAGAAAAATTGTTAAAAGCACTTGAAGTACCAGAGGAAAAGCTTCCCATTGACAACCAACCTGAAGAAGAAGAAATTGGTGAAGCAAGTGTGGGAGGTAAGGCTAGGCTTAAAACCCCACCATTCCTTTTGACTTTTGAGATTTTAAACCATAATGTGCATAATTGTTTAGTAGACTCAGGGTCAGTAGTCAATGTTATGCCACTTTCAGTCTGCAAGAAGATCAATGGACAACCTAAACCAACTACCTGGCAGGTTACTCTGCTAGACAGGACCAATGTGAAAGTAGTCAGGGAAATGGAAGATGTTCTAATTCGCTTATCTGCAAATGAAAAGATATGTCAGTACATTGATATTGTAGTAGCAGACATACTTGATGTTTATGGACTTGTTTTGAATCGAGACTGGTCAACAAGGATAAATGGATATTTGGCATCAGATTGGTCACATCTGTGGTTGCCTCATAAGGGAAGTCCAAATCAGATAAAAATATTAAGAGAGCCCCACATGAAGCACAATTTTACTCAATTGGAAGAAAAAAATGAACCAGTGAATTATGTATTGGGAAATTACTTCATTGAACTAGAACCAGGAAACTACCAAGTGAAAGAAGCTAGCAGTACACCAGACACCCAGCCCCATCTCCTTCGATTTTCGCAGGCTAATGAGATTGATTGTAAAATAGTAGATTTAGTTTCAAATATAGTTTTAATTCAAGACCAATAGAATTAGATAATGGGTAGGCCTTTTTCAATTTGCAATCAAGCCTAGCCCCTTAACTTACAAGTTGCCAGATTTACAGGGGTGGGTAGAGAACTAACTAGTTAGTGGTTTAGTTCTCAAACTTTATTTTTCTTGGTTTTTTTATTTTATTGATTATCTTGTACATAAATAAACTGATTTGGTTGTTTATTTTTTATTTATTTTATTTCTGTTAGATTTTGATTGATTTCAATAAAAGAAGCAAACTTTTGGTTGCATGGAGAGCATCAGAATTCTAGATTAACTAAAATCCTTGATTATAAGACGGTGTATTTTTTATTTATCTGAAAGAATTCTTCTAGTTTAGCAGTTTTCCTAAATGGCTATGAACACATTGAATTCCTACTTAATCCTTGTAAAATAACTTAGTATCAGAAGGTCTGGAATACCATTTCGATGCTCCATCCATCTCACATTTAAAAATGTCTTAGGGGGTGACAGCAAAAGACCCATGGAAAGGAAGCAAGGTAAACAGTATATTATATATAAATGATCCCATGCCAAGAATTGAAATCCAAAAGGCAAATAAGAGTCAAAAATCTCCTAAGAAAGAAATATGTATCAAAATGAAGTACTGAACCATATGAGTACAAAATTGCCAAAGTTCTTTTCCGTCCGTGAGCTGAAAATTAAATACATCTCTCACACAAAAGGACACTATGGATAGAGGAGCATGAATAAAAATTCAGAAAGAAAGGCATGTGGGACGACTCAAAAAGGACAAAAAATTCCAAAACCACAAAAGTGCAAAATGGCATGGGAATGAAGAACAAAATAATATTTCTATTTACCATATGTTACAATCCTGTGGTGTCCAAGATGGGAACTACCTGAAGACAGAGGTAAAAAATGAAATTCATATTCCTGGCCTCAAAAGAGTTATCTAGACTTTTAAATCTTGGTTCCCATTATCCCTAAATTGGACTATCGTCAATGATTAAAGTACATATATTTTCCATTTGGGAAATCCATACATCTAGAAGAATTAAACATGTTGGTTTTATTGTCAAACAGTCTGTTATTTAAGTAAGAAATTGTCCAGAGATCTGGGTTCACCAGGTAGTCGCCAATTGTTGCAGCTGCAACAATTTTTCCCAAATTTTTGAAAAATTTTGGACCCTCCTTTTGATTTATCTTGCCTGGATTTATTTGGTTTCCTGAACTCTGTTTTTTCCCTCTGATACAAATTTGGATTTTCTTGAGTTTGAATTGAGGTCAATTGTTTCCTTCATTTCGGAAGTTGGATGATCTAAATCTGCCTTTGTCTAGCCAAAGCTTTTGATTATGGAGTTTGTTTATTTTTTTAACATTTGCTCTGTCGATGATTTTGTTTTAGCGCTATTGAAAGTCAGTTGAAGTTTGAGTCGGAACTTTAGTTATCTATGCCACCACTGTTTCAGAGGTTAAACGAACCGATTTCATCGCTGCCCAGCCAAGAAATTTTTGAACACTTAACTTTTCTTTGAATTTTTGATGGTTGGTTTTATCGCTATCAGAGGGCAATCGAAGTTTGAATCGGATCTTTAGTTATCTATGCAGCCGTCGTTTCAGAGGACAAATAGAGAACGGGTCAATGGACAGTTCTTACTTTCGCTGATGCATGGTTTTATTGGTTCAAACCTTTTTCTTTGCAATGACATATTTTTGTTTTCACTGTCGAAAGTCCTTTGAACAGTGAATCAGGGCCATATTTCTCTACGCAGCCACCGTTGTGGAAGCCAACTAATGAACATCCCGATGGAAAGTCATGTTTTTCGTCGATGGGTTTTTATCTCCCTTGTTTATTTTTTAGAAAAAACCTTTACTTTTGACTTTTAGTGTTTTTATTTTATCATGGTCAGAGTTCTCGTCTCGAGCGATGACATCGTTTCGGAGGCCTTGTTTTTTTTCTCACCAACACTGCGGAGATGCTTAGTTCTAAACTCGTCGATCCGTAGTCCTTAGTTCTTCCAATCGTCGATGTTTTCTATTGCTGTAGAACCCTTAGTCTATATGACTTCCGTCGTTGCAGATTTTTAGTGAACTATCTCGCTGATGATTAGTGGTTCTGAACTCCGACCTTTAGCTTTATTTCTTCTGATCGCCGATGTTTTTAGTTGGTTGCAGAGCCCATAGTTTGTCTATATTGCGTCGTTTCAGCTACGTAGTGAACTATTCTACCAATGCATTATGGTTAGTCCTTCCGCTCATCGATGCCGTTGTTTTTAGTGGGTAGTGGTTCCGATCTCTGATGCCTGTATGGTAGCTTTTAAGGCTTTGTTTCACTGATGTTCTATTTTTTTCCAGAACCCTTAGTCTATATGGTTTCCGCCACTGCAGCTGCTGAGTGAACTAACCATCTGACATATAGTGCTTCCACCCGCCAATGAGAGTTTTGTTTTCTCCCAATACTTAGTAGTTCTACTCACCGAGAAGGTTTTTCCCACCTTTTTTGTGTGCTTTTAATCTTTTTTATGATGGAGAAGTTTTTCCATGGGTTTTGGTCGAGTCTAAGTTTCTCCGAGATGAAGAGCACAATTTAGGGTTCAAATTTAGCGGTTACCTTGTTATGGTTCATGCTTTCATGATTTCGAGTTAGGCTAGATGTGGCCTAGATTGAGGTAAAGAGTCTTTTTATTGAACTTGTGATTTTAGTTTGGACAATGTATTTAGCAGATTTCAAGACACAAACTCGCAGGATTTATTTATTTTGTCATTTTTTCTTTTCATGCATTAACACGGTATAAAGTTTATTTTACAGAATGTATATGAAGAAGGTAAATGGACTGATACAGTTATTTTTTTGTTATTCATGACAGGGTGATTGTTGTTGTAGAGAAGATATGTCTAGAAGAAAAAGCAAAAGAAAGTAGGCAACAAGGAAGAAAGAGAAAGAAAATCAAGAAGCAGAGATGAAGAAAGAGAAGAAGAAAGTAAGGGTCTGAGATCTCAATAGATTGATAGCAGTAGAGGCCCAAGCTTGGGAAAATTTCATCAGTTACCAAGCTAGTCCCTTTTTATAAAGTGCTCTTAAATGTTAATCTGAAATGTAATGTATTGTATAAATCATGAGCACTCACTAAAAGACAAAATTGTGAGATTAAACGGTTGGGGGGGAGCCCAAAGGTCACAAGGGGAAGCCCAAAGGTTTGTTGTTTTGTATAAATATAGGAGATTTAGATGTAATGAGGGACTTTTTCCCATATATATTTGTGAGAGTATGTTGTAAGAAGAACTATTTCCTTTTGCAATAAATAATTACAAGTTGCCTGTTGGAGAAAGCTTGGTGGAATGTTTCAAATGTTGTGCTATGAATTTGTTGAATGTGAACTATTTCATTTTCAGCTGTTGTCCATTAACTGTGATATCATTCTAACTCTTTGAACCTATGTTCTTGTTATGAATGTGATCTAGTTTATTCTATGAAATTTCCACTGTGGGTAATGAAGGCTTTTCATAAACAATAAGCTATCTTGTTGTTCATATATCTATTAATGTTCATGTGTTTTGAAATAAGTAACAACTATCTGTGATTTTTCTTAATGCATGCATAGAAATACATTACTCGTTGATAAATGATAATCTTGCTCCCTAGGGATAGGTTCGATAGTTAGTTTTAGTTTCTTGCTATGTGTGATTTAGATGCGAGAGAGTTAAGATGAGAGGTAAGAACCTGCACATCACATTGTGACTGCTCATCGTATTCTCTATAAATATACATTTTTAGATAGGCGCTTGCACATCATACTTAAATTCAAAAAACTAAAATATAAACGGTGGACCGGGCCATAACCAGTAAAACCTTGTATTTTGTTACTTGACCTATGGTAGCTGGACTATAAGCCAGATAGATTCCCCATACCAAACAGTAACGGGATAGTTGGGAACGTTTACTGGGGAGAATCCCTAGCTGTTGTTACCTCAGGCCTCAAAAGACTTCAAGAAAATGGTTTTGTTTCAGAAAAAATCTGTACAAATGCAACAAATATTCTTTTGAAGATGAAGATAAAATAGAATCTAACTCTCGGTACAAGTCTAAGACAGATCTGATGTCAAGTTATGCTGATAAGGAGATGCAGTCATTGGATGAAACTAAAAATATGCTTCCCTGAGTTAGAAATTTAATTAATAAAAAAACTTCATTGGTTTCTACTCCGGATGCAAAGAGAAATGCCCTGAAATTTGTTGTGGTGAGTGACAAAAAGGTGTCTAAGATGGAGGTAAAACTAGATAAAATTAGCGTCCCTGATAAAATACAGCTTCACAAACAAACTGAAGATGTCATCTATTCTGATTTGCTACATGTTACTGTGAAAATTAATAAATTGCAATCTCTTGTGGATAAAATGGAAGTTCAGTTAAAACATGAAAAAGTTGAAAATAAAGCTAATTTGATTCAAATAAAGAAACTACAAGGAGATATCATAAGTTTAGGGACTGAACCAAACATTGTGCAAGCAACAAATAAGATTCTGGAAGAGAAAGATAAGACTATTCAAGTGTTCAAAAAGAAGCTCAAGGTCCCTAACACTCAACATGTTCAGTCTTCAGAATTGATTGCACTACAAGAAGAAAAAGAAAAGGTTTACTAGGAAATGATGGATTACAAAGGGAAATTATTGAAGATGCGAGAGGAGAAGAACAAATGGGAAACAAAAAAAGTTGATTTGATAAATCAGGTTACAAGGTTGAATAAAAGTCAAAATGAAGAAAAGGAGGTTATGGAAGAATTAATGAATCAACCTTTCATTGATACAGAATAACCCCTTGTTAATGTCGAAAAACCAGTAAATGAATTTTCTGTGGATGATTTTCTAGTTCGTATGTCTCAAGTAAGTTTGAGGATTTAGTCAAAGGATTAACTGGAAAAGTCATTGTTGAAAAGTTGAGAGAAGATTTTGAATTGTTGGACCAACTTTTAGTTGCTAAAAAAGGATTGCTAGCTGTGTCTTATGAATCCTATGTGGATTTAGAGGTGTCGATAAGAGAAATGACGGAATATGACAGTCCAAATTTGGAACAGTGGAAAATTGTGGAGAAATTTGGGAAAACCAAATACAGATTACATTCATAAGGATAGGTGTTGTGTTCTCGGGAAGCTATTTGTTCATGGTACCTTGTAGTTGTGGATTTTCTATAATCAAGCAAAACTGTTATTTCAAACAAAAGCATGTAATTATTATTCCTGGTTATTAGGGAAATAGTTACAAGAACTTATGATTAGCAATTAGTTGGTTTTTAACATATTTGAAAGAAACTATTGTGTATATATTTGAATTTTATTGATGTATCAGGGGTTGGAACCTGGAAGATTGGACTTATGTTTTTTGAGAACCTTTTTGAATAAAATTACAGAGCTGAATGCTAGTTTATCTTCAAAGGTTCATGTTTTATTTATGTTATAGTATGTACTTTCTTTCCCTATGAATGTTTTTTAAGTGTTTACCTTCCATTATGTTTTCTTTCATGTCTAAACTTAGTGTTTAATAGTTTCAAAATTCATATATGTTATGCTCTAGCTATTGTTTCAGATATCCACAATCTTTCTTCTAAATTTGATATGGAATTCATCTTGTGATGCTCTATATTAATGGACTGTTCATGTTTCTTTCCTATCTCCCGATAATCAATGAATGACTGGAACTGAATAATTATCTTGCCTTTGTTAAGGTTCTAAGTAGGCAACTTTGTATTATCTTCATCTATTTTGAATCTATATCCCAATGTTTATATGTTTTGTTTCAACCATCTACATAACTTAAAATTGTTGATTCATATATCTGGCCTTGTTAAATCCGTATTCGAGAGATCCCTCTCTGGAAAGAAAAGCCAGTTTCTTTCTAAAAGTGTTTTTGTTGTTACCTTGAGATTGAATTTCACAACCTTGGGTATATTTTGAGTGATAAAAAATTGGCAGCGTTGCCAAGGATGAAGTTGAAAATCAGCCTTGGGAGGAACAACAAAGATTATAACAGATCAAGAAAAATATTTCTGCGAGAAAACATAAATTTTTGTGAGCAAAGAAGGTTGTGCATTTTCCCTGGCGATTCCAGTTTAATTTCTATCAAGATTTCAGAAGACATCTTGGCTTCAAATAGACATACACGAGGTAATTCTGATACTGAAGTTTTACTAAGTCTGGAAGATCCAGAAAAATTATTTAGAAAAAGAGGCAAAGAAAAAATAGATATTTCTCACTTTGGTGCACCGTCTTCTCAATATTTTCATAGCATACTTGATAAATAATGGGAAACTAACGTTGAAAAGGGCTTGTTGAAATCTAAATCTGAGTCTGATCTTAAAAAAGTTGAAATCAACCCTCATAGATTAGAATCCTATTTACTTGATTCTCTTTGGAAAAGTATTCAACAGTCTATGAACGTTGAAGAAGGAAATGTTGTTCAAAATTTTTGACCTGACCCAGTTCGTCCAAATCCACCTAGACAAATGGCAGCTAGGTTTTCTCCTTTGCATTTGCCTGTTATATTGCATGACCTTCCCAAAAACTATTCCCAAAGAATTTCTTTATTTGATGGAGAGGGAAGTATAACAGCAAAACAACATGTGGGAAAATTTGAAGATTTTATTGACTTCGAGGAAGTTGATCATGTAAATGTTAAAATGAGTTTGTTTGTTCAAAGCCTATTAGGGGAAGCAAAGAAATGGTTTAGAGATTTACCAATTGCATCAATTTTAACGTTTCAAGCTTTCCAGAATGCATTTTTAGAAAGATGGGATGATAAACAAAGCCCTTTACAACTTCTTTCCTGGTATAATAATCTTAAGAAAGGGGGTTTTGAATCTGTTCATGAATTTTCAAGTAGGTTTATGAGAGTTTATAATTCAATCCTAGATGATATAAAGCCTTCTGCAGCTACTGCAAAACTTCATTATGTTGAGGCCTTTGACAATGACTTTGCATTTTCATTAAGGGAGAGAAATTCAGTGAGTCTTCCTGCTATGTTCACAGATGCTTTAGAAGTGGAACAAAATATGATGGCAAGTGGAAAAACAAAGCAGAAAGTAGATGTTGACAGGAGGAAAGTTAGAGAAGAAAACATGCCTTCTACTTCTTCTTTGGCAAATGATATTAAATTTGAAATGATGTTAAAAACAATGGAGAAGTTGATGATTGGTTGACTATAGACAATAGAGCATTTAATAGAGAACAGGATGAACCCCAAATCAGAAATCCAAATTTCAGAAGGCCAAATCCTCCTATACCTCCACAAAATAGGCAAAGAGATATGAGAAATCCAAGGAATCAAAAAGAACAACAGATTCGACCACCTTTCTCTGAGAATTATGTTATGGATGAAGTAGAGCCTGTTGAAAATGAAATTCATCTTTTTGGGGAATTGGATTCTAAGATATACCTTACTGAGGAAGAACATCATATGTTTGCGCAGGGAGATGATAATAATGATTTTAAGAAGGATTCAGAGCAGTATCAGAGAGGTTATTTGCATGCTATAGATGATGTACAGAGGAAGATTAAGTTGAGAAATAGAGATGTTGTTGTAAATAAAGGGAGGCTAAATTCAAATAAACCTTCCACTAGTTCATTAAATACAGAAAAAATAAATGAAAAACAAAAAGATCCTGTTGTGAATAAATAAGTAAAGAATAAAACAGAAAAAACAAAAGAAATGAAACAAACGGCACCAATGGATGTAGAAAAAGTTACTTCTATTTTCAATTTGCAGAATGAACTTTCAAAATTGAAGATTTCTGTTCCTTTTAATGAGTTGTTGAGAAATAATGAATACAAGGATACAATAACAAGAATGGTTAAAGGTCAAGGGGAATTTCAATCAAACATTTTAGAATTGACAGATGATAATCCTACTATTTCAGTTGGGACAAAATTTGAAAATATGGATGATGAAGAGGTTCCTCCTTTTTATTTGAGTTTGAATGTGCATGATATGGTTGTACGTAATGCCATGTTAGACTCAGGTACATCACATAATCTAATTCCTAAAGGAGTGGTAGAAATTTTGGGGTTGGAAATTACAAGGCCATATAAAGATTTGTATTCCTTTGATTCTAGGAGGGTGAAGTGTCTTGGTTTGATTAAAGATATGGTTGTGTATTTGACTAAATTGCCAGCCAAAATAGTAGTGATGGATGTTGTTGTAGAAGATATCCCACCAAAATTTGGAGTATTGTTATCAAGATCTTGGACCTCAAAGTTAAAAGGAAGTTTACAAATGGACATGTCATATGCTACTATTCCTGTCCAAAATGGGAATAGAAGGTTATACAGTGAGAAGAGAACACCTTATGTAGTAAGCAGCCAAGATGGACCGGATGTTCATCATATATATGTTGTTGATACTAACTTAAGATATTCTATTTTCTTCAATGATACTATTCCATGTGATCTAGAGTCTCCATTGCAAACTAAACCTACAGAAGATGAAGAAGTGGTAAAGGAACAAGATGCTTTAGAAAACAAACAGAAAAAAGAAGGATTGTGGACCATGTATTTTGATGGGTCTATGGAAAAAGTTGATGTTGGTTCTGGTGTATATATAATTTCTCCTATCATGGATTTTAAAGATTTATCATATAAATTAACATTTGAATGCACAAATAATGTAGCTCATTATGAAGCTTTGTTACTTGGGCTGCATGCATTGAAGGATTTGGGAGCACAAAGGATACGAGTGTTGGGAGATTCATAACTTGTAATAAACTAGGTGAATGATAGTTATCAAACCAGACATCCCAGGATGAGGTCTTATATAAATGAAGTATGGGACATGTTTGGTAACTATTTTATAGAGCATACAATTAAAGTGGTTCCTAGATATGAAAACACAGTAGATGATTCTCTTGCAGTTGCTGCTAGTAAATTTAAAACTCCCAATGTTGGTCAAAGAGAATACCAAGTTGACATTGTGAATAGACCTTCCATACCAGACAATTCTCAATATTGGAAGGTATTTGAAGATGATATGCAAATAAAAATATTTTTAGAATTGTCTGGTGAATTTGTAAACACTCATATTGATGGTGAAAATGATAGCGGTGAAAATCTCCAAGATGCTAAAGAAAGTGAATAAGAAATGGTTAATACTGAAAAATTAAAGGGAACTCTAGGAGGAAAAGATATAATTCAATTGAAAAGTAATTTTATCCCAAGAGGTTTGATCCCCTTAGAGAAGCTTTTTGATCAAAATGATGTTGCAAAGGATCCAAAACTAAAACCTGCCGACAATGCTGTTGAAGATAAAAATATCGGCACTGAAGAAAATCTGAGGATTGTGAAGTTGTCTAAAAATTTGTCTGCCAAAGAGAAAGAAGAGTATGTGAACTTGATGAAGAAATATGCTGATGTGTTTTCTTGGAGTTATGAGGATCTCAAGGAATATGATACTTCAATAATACAACATACTATTCCAATCAAACTTGGAGAAAAACCTTTTAGACAGAAACTCAAAAGGATAAATCCAAAGTTGTTGCTGGTTATTGAGAAAGAAATCAAGAAATTGTTTGATGCCAAGCTTATTGTGACTTTGAGATTTTCAAGGTGGGTTGCTAATCTAGTTCCTATCAGAAAAAAGAATGGAGAGATAAGGCTTTGTATAGATTTCAGGAATTTTAATAAAGTCTTAATGAAGGATAATTATCCCTTACCAAAAATGGATCATATTCTACAGAAAGTGGTTGGATCAGAAAGAATTTCAACCATGGATGGTTTTTAGGGTACAATCAGATCTTAGTGTTGCCTGAAGATCAAGAAAAGACTACTTTTACCACACCGTGGGGCACATTTATGTATGCGAAGATGCCTTTTGGTTTGATGAATGCAAGGGCTACTTTCCAGCGTGCCATGGACATTGATTTTGCAGGAGAAATAGGTAAATTTGTGGTAATTTGTATGGATGATATCATTGTATACTCAAAATATAATAGCAAGCGTATTCACCATTTGGAAATTTTTTTTATAAAATGCATAAGCTTTGGTATATTATTGAATCCAAAAAAATCACATTTTGCATTAGAGGAAGGGAATTTATTGGGTCACATTATCTCAAAGGATGGATTAAAGATTGATCTGGATAGATTCAGTGCAATTTTGAAGGTGGGAGAACCAAGAAGCAAAAAGGAAATACAATCATTCCTTGGGCAGGTAAATTTCTTGAGAAGATTTATTCCCAGTTTTGCTGAAATACTGATGAATATCACTAATATGCTGAGAAAGGATCATGAAATAAAGTTGACAGCAGAGGCTAAGAAATCTTTTAAAGAAATAAAACAGGCTATTTTAAAACCTCCAGTGCTGATAAGTCCAGATTTCAATAAAGATTTCTTAATATTTTCATATGCATCAGAACATACTATTGCTGCTGTTTTGCTACAGAAAAATAATGAGAATGTGGAACAACCTATAGCCTTTTTCAGTAAGATGTTGAGAGATGGAGAATTAAAATATGATATTATGGAAAAGCAGGCATACACTTTGGTTAAGGCTTTGAAATATTTCAGGATATATATTCTGCATTCACATATAATTGCTTATGTTCCAACTAGTGTGGTGAAAGGAATTCTTACACAACCTAATCCAGAAGGAAGAAGAGAGAAATGGATTGCAACATTATTGGAGTATGATATAGAAATTAGGCCCACTAAGTTGATTAAAGGACAAGGAATTGCAAAAATGTTGACATATTCAAATTGTGAAGCCTTACAGCTTAATTTCGTATCTAGTCAATCTAATCAATTGGACACAGGGGTGGAGGTGATGATTGATTTTGCTACATATCCATGGTATTCTGATATTGTTCATGTTTTGCAAAACTTACAAGCTCCTGCAAGATTAAGTAAAACTAGAGCAAGATATGTGAAGTTGAAAGATGCTAAATTATGTATTTTAAATCAATATCTTTACTGGAAGGACCCTAGTGGTGTGTTACTTAATTGTATTTTGGAAAGTGAAGCCCAGAAAATGGTGAAGGAATTTCATAAAGGAGATTGTGGAGGACATCACTCTTGGAAAGTGACAGCAAACAAAATTTTGAGAGTCCGTTTTTATTGGCCTTCATTATTTTCAGACGTATACAAAGAGACTAGTACATGTCACTAATGTCATATTTTTTATGGTAAGAGAAAAATAATTCCACTTCCTCTTAATCCAATAACAGAAGAAGCTCCTTTTCAGCAGTGGGGATTAGATTTTATTGGATAAATAAACCCAAATTCTTCAAGATAGCATAAGTGGATTTTAACAGCTACAGACTATTTCACAAAGTGGATTGAAGAAATACCTACCAGGAGAGCTACTGAGACAATGATCACGGATTTTCTTGAAGAAAATATATTAGCTAGGTTTGGTTTTCCCATAAGAATTGTGACTGATAATGCAGCAGCTTTTAAGTCCAAAAAGATGATTAATTTTTGTCATAAATATCACATCAGTCTTAACCATTCAACTGCTTACTATCCACAAAGAAATGGAATGGCGGAGTCTTCTAATAAAAGTATGGTAAGAATCATCAAGAAGTTATTAGATGAGAACAAAAGGGCTTGGCACACCAAGCTTATGTATGCTTTGTGGGCTGATAGAATTAGCACTAAAAGGGAAATTGGAATTTCTCCTTTTCAATTGGTATATGGAATTGAAGTCATTTTTCTAGCATCATTGGTTATACCAGTTATGAGGTTTTTACAGGAACAGCAGGACAAGCCGAACCACATGCAGAGAAGGATAAACCAAATTATGGAATTGGACAAGAAAAGGAATAAAGCTTATAATAAAGTGCAAATTGATGACCTGGTATTAAAGTGGGATGCTCCGAGGGAAGACAAACATGGAAAATTTGACCACATCTGGGTAGGTCCTTATGTTATTGCAAGTCACAGAGGAGAGAATGCATTCATTCTAGAGCATCAAAATGGGGTTTTGCTGGATAGTGGCCATGTTAATGGAATATTTTTAAAGCATTACTTGTCCTATGGCAGAAGGTAATTTGTGTACCATAGTTTGTAAATATTTATTTGTTCCTAAAAATAGTACAGATGGCGAACCAAATAGATTTGAAGCTCGGAGTGAAGGCCCTCAGATATTGAGGGGTAGCCACTTTCTTTATTTAGAAAGAAAATACATATTTGAAAAATAAAAAGTTTGGAGTTTTGGGTACAAAATTCAGAAACAGGCACCTCATCTACCAGTTCTTTGATACCTCACAGGGAGGATATCGTCCCAAGTTGGAGCCAGTTGTTAGCACCTTCTATGCTGACCAATTGAAGGAAGATAAGACCAAGAAATAAGAAGGGATAAATTAAAAATTGGGGAAATATGACCAAAAGGTACGCATTTAAACATTAGCAAAAGATTAATACTCATGAGTTAAATGAAAATGTGCACTTTGGTTATTTTACTGCCGCATTGGAAGGTGTAGATTTGTGATCGTGTGGATTTACGGTCATAAAATGACCTGCTGGGAAAAGTTGTACGAGAACGAAATTTTTTGGGGATACCAGAATGAGTTAATGAGTTAACATGATCGACGGTCAGTAGATGACATGGATTAAATCTATGGCTATAAGTTAATCCAGAGCCCGAACTTGTGAGATCATTAAAACAGATGAGTGGTAGCAGAAATCAAACAACTTTCCATGTGGCATTCTTTAGTGAGTTCCACTAGGAAAAATGGTAAACAAAAAATAGCTTATTGGAAGCTCTGGAACCGTTATACGTCATATAAAGGTGAGTTGACCAAGGTAAAGTTATCTTTCGTTTGCACGTTGTGGGTGAATAGAAGCAGAGACAGTGTGCCATATTTTTCGAGAGTCAATTTCTTCGCATCTGTCAGCTACCAGGTAAGCAAAAACCCCGAGATTCTTGTTGAATACTTATTGCGTTGCTTATTATGGAAAAATATCAGAGTTCGGGGGTATTATGCAGGGTTTTATATGAAAGAGAAGAAGCAGTTATTGATAGGGAAAGGAATGTTTTTGACCAAATTTTGTCAGTATGCAGTGTCTCTGTTTCAAAGGAACATCTATGGTAGTATAGGTTACAAGGAAACGATGTCCTAAATGTTTGTAATTCTCTCCTGTATTACTTTTCTATCGAACAAACTTTTCCCTTCCCAGAGTTTGTCGAGTGGTGTGCAAACAATTATTCATCTTCTGAAAGGGTTGTTATGAGTTGTGCAACTTCAAAAGTTCTCTTTAGATTTGATGCGAAATCAGTTCACGAAGTGTTAAGTCTTCCTGATAATTTCCCCATAAATCCTGAGTCTTTCAATGAATAAGTTCTGATTGAGTTGTACAAAAATTGTAAAACTCAAATTAGATGTCAGTTCTTGTCTAGTATTTTAAAATTTGGTCAATCATTAGAAGGTTTGTTTTTTCCATACAATGTCAGTATTTTCAGAGATGAAGTTCAATTTTCCATGTCAGTGGTCAGTCAAGTTTTGGGTCTGGATAATGATAAACATGTGAGTGAAGTCATTTTGGGATTTTTGCTGAGTATAAGCTCGACTGACCCTGAATCCAATTTACTCTGTTATTTCAATTTTGATGAGTTTTTAGCTGAAGCAATCCATACTCAGTTAGTTGATTTTCCCAAGGTTAGGTTTTTCAGTTACCAGTCTTATTTGTTGAACATGTTATTGTGTTCAAATGTGTCAGAGCTACAGTTTCTATCTACAATGTTTTTCTTTAGACCTTCCAAAGCAGATCAGCATGTTTGAATCTATGAATACGATCATGGTTGAGGTATATAAAATGATTTTTGATGATATCTTACCTAGAGTATTGGAAGACATGAGAGTCATGTTGCAATCTTCTTCAGAGGACAAAATAGGTGATTGGTTTTTACACAAGGAATTTACTGTTATAAGAGTGTATGGGGTCACTGGAGAACCATATAGGTTACCGGCCTTCTAAACACCAAGAGTGTTTGCATTAGAATTCATTAGACAAAGGCTATGTGTAGAAGAGGAACACTTCGAAGCATTCAAGAAATCTTCTGATGTAAAATTCCCTCTAAAGGTTGGTCCTTTCATCATCAAAAATAAGAGTGCTTTGTTGGTTGTTGAAAAATTATTGGAAGTTATGGACTTTCAGAAAGAAGAAAAAATGAATTATGACCCACATCAGATTATTTCTCAAATAAGGAAATTGAACAAAAACAAACCGTTTAATCATCAAGTCATTGAAGGATTAGATAAAATGGCTAATCTTTTTAGTTTTGAAGAAGATCCAGAGGTTATGAAAGAAGAGATGATGGAAGCTGACGAAGATAAGAGAGATAAGTTGGATTTAACAGTTCAAATGTCTGTTAATTCTGGTGTTATTAATAGAAGGACTGTCTCTGAAACAGGTTGCAAGGACATGGATGAAAAAACTTCAAGTAAAAAAATCAAATTGCAATCTCAGAATGAACTAATCAATTCAGAAGAAGTAAGTTTAGAAGACTTAAAGAAAATGGTTTTGTTTCAAAAAAAATTGTACAAATGCAACAATATTCTTTTGAAGATGAAGGTAAAATAGAATCTAGCTCTCGGTACAAGTCTAAGATAGATCTAATGTCAAGTTATGCTGATAAGGATATGCAGTCATTGGATGAAACTAAAATTTTGTTTCCTTGATTTAGAAAGTTAATTAATCAAAAAACTTTATTGGTTTCTACTCAGGATGTAGAGAGAAATATCTTGAAATTTGTTGTGGTGAGTGACAAAAAGGTGTCTGAGATGGAGGTAAAACTAGATAAAATTAGCGTCCTTGATAAAATACAGCTTCACAAACAAACCTGATATGTCATCTATTCTGATTTGCTACATGCTACTGTGAAAGTTACTAAGTTGCAATCTCTTGTGGATAAAATGGAAGTTCAGTTAAAACATGAAAAAGTTGAAAATAAAGCTAATTTGATTCAAATAAAGAAACTACAAGGAGATATCATAAGTTTAGGGACTGAACCAAACAGTGTGCAAGAAACAAAGAAGCTTCTGGAAGAGAAAGATAATACTATTCAAGTGTTAAAAAAGAATCTCAAGGTCCCTAACACTCAACATGTTCAGTCTTCAGAATTGATTGCACTACAAGAAGAAAAAGGAAAGGTTTACCAAGAAATGATGGATTGCAAAGGGAAATTATTGAATATGCAGGAGGAGAAGAACAAATGGGAAACAGAAAAAGTTGATTTGATAACTTAGGTTACAAGGTAGAATAAAAGTCAAAATGAAGAAAAGGAGGTTATGGAAGAATTAATGAATCAACCTTTCATTGATACAGAAGAACCCCTTGTTAATGTCGAAAAACTAGTAAATGAATTTTCTACTGATGATTTGCTAGTTCCCATGTCTCAAGTAAGTTTGAGGATTTAGTTAAAGGATTAACTGGAAAATTCATTGTTGAAAAGTTTACAGAATATTTTGAATTGTTGCACTAGGTTTTAGTTGGTAAAAAAGGATTACCAGTCGTCTCTTATGAATCCTATGTGGATTTAGAGGTGTCGATAAGAGAAATGACGGAATACGACATTCCAAATTTGGAACAGTGTAAAATTGTGGATAACTTTGGGAAAACCAAATACATATTACATTCATAAGGGCACGTGTTGCACTCTCAGGAAGCTGTTTGTTCATGGTACCTTATAGTTGTGGATTTTCTATAATCAAGAAAAACGGTTATTTCAAACAAAAGCATGTAATTATTATTCCTAGTTATTAGGGAAATAGTTACAAGAACTTATGATTAGTAGTTAGTTGGTTTTTGACATACTTGGAAGAAACTATTGTGTATATATTTGAATTTTACTGATGTATCAGGGGTTGGAGCCTCAAAGATTGGACTTATGTTTTGTGAGAACCTTTTTGAATAAAATTACAGAGCTAAATGTTGTTTTATCTTCAAATATTCATGTATTGTTTATGTTACAGTCTGTACTTTCTTTCCCTGTGAATGTTTTCTAAGTGTTTACCTTCCATTCTATTTTCTTTCATGTATGAACTTAGTGTGTAATAGTTTCAGAATTCATACATGTTATGCTCTGGCTATTGTTTCAAATATCCACAAATATTTCTTCTAAAGTTGATATGGAATGCATCCTGTGATGCTCTATATTAATGGACTGTTCATGTTTCTTTCCTATTTCCCGATAATCAATGAATGACTGGAACTGAATAATTACGTTTCCTTTATCGAGGTTCTAAGTAGGTAGCTTTGTATTATCTTCATCTTTTTTGACTCCATAGCCCAATAGTTATATGTTTTGTTTAAACCATCTACATAACTTAAAATTGTTGATTCATATATCTAGCCTTGTTAAATCCGTATTTGAGAGATCCCCCTCTACAAAGAAAAGCCAGTTTCTTTCTAAAAGTGGTTTTTTTGTTACCTTGAGATTGCCTTTCAAAACCTTGGGTATATTTTCAGTGATATTAGACCTTGCCACATTTTTTTACACGCTCTCTAGCTAATGACATGTACCAAAATTTATGCTAGTTATATAAGACATATACTATCTTTTGCATGTTAGATTTATAACATTAAGCTTAGCATAACATTAGGATCTTTAACTGAGAGAACAACAAGCACAACAATCAAACACAAGAGACAATGAACATAGTGTTTTTCCTCGGGGAGACCATAAATGGAGAAAACCCCGCAACTTCCTCAGAGATAGAATCAGCACCAAAGTAGAACCCAAAAACACTAAGTGATCTCCCGACAGTAGTGACATTCTTTCTATCTAGCCCTAGTGTCTTCTCCTTCCTCAACTATGTGCTACACTTGAGTGTGTGTGAGATGTGTTCTAAATAAAGATTCCAGCTCTCTATTTATACTAATCTGGACATGACTAAAACCTTACTAGGGCTGACCTCTCTAGGAGAGTCTAATAACCCTAGTGCCCTAGAACTGCGGGGACTTTAACCCTTAGACAATAGGAGGGTTACCCAAAATGACTTGACATGACTTGTTCTAGATCCTCCCGATAGGAACATCGGGGCATGACATGACACAAGTACATCCTAGAATAAACATTGGGTTACAATAGATAAGAAATACAAGTAAATACATTTTGAAGTTACAATTACATCAACACTCCCTCTTAACTAGGAAGGTATTCTCTCAACACAATTTTCATCACTGGTCTTCTTCTATAGATCATCTCATCATATGTATCTTCAAGTCATATTCATCTTCAAGTCATCTTTATCTTTGGATCTGGATCATCATCACTAGATATGGATCATCACTCGATCTGGATCATCATCACTAGATCTTGATCATCACTAAATCTGGATCATCACTAGACATCGTCACTGGATCTGGATCGTCACTAGACATCATCACTGGACATCATCACTAGATCTGGATCATCACTCGATCTGGATCATCACTGCTGGATCATCATTACTGGATCATCATGGGTGATATCTCATGATTCTTCTTGTCACAGGAAGTTATACAGAGCCAGCCCTTTTTCATGTTGGTTGTAGGCCTAGCCTCCATGTAGGTCTTCTTCAGTGCTTATATCTGACACCAAGTCAGAATGGCCCATCCAGCACTTACATCTGACCTACTCGTCAGAAAGGCATGCCCAACACTCACATCTGATCATGTAGGAACCAATCCTACAATCACATCAGAAAGGCCCAGTACTCACATTCACCAGCATGATAGGACACAACTACTATCATCTGTGAAAAGGCTCAGCACTTACAACCAAAAACATGATAGGACACAACTACTATCATCTGTGGAAGGGCACAGTACTCACATCCACCAGCATGGTAGGACACACCTACTACCATCTATGGAAAGGAATAGCACTTACAATCACCAGCATGGTAGGACACACCTACTACCATCTGTGAAAAGGCATAGCATTCACATCCACCAGCATGATAGGACACACCTACTATCATCTGTAGAAATGCCAGTACTCACATCCACCAGCATGATAGGACACACCTACTATCATCTGTAGAAAGGATCTGCACTTACATCTGATCATGTGTGAACACATCCCTCAGTACATCATAATGGATCTCAGTCCTAGACTGAGGGTTCCTGGTACCTCACCAAGTATCTCCATTCCAAGAATGGAAGTAGCCCTTATATCTGACACCAAGTCAAAATGGCTAGCATTCACATTTGACATGGAAGGAACCTAATCCTTTAGCCATGACAGAATGGCTCAGCCCTTACATCTGATCAAGTGGGAACACATCCCTCTATCACATCAGAATGGCCATCCACTCATATCTGATCATGTGAGAACACATCTCAAAGTCATATCAAAATGGCCCTCAGTCCCAGACCAAGTATTCCTAGTACCTCACCAAGCAGCTCCATTCCAAGAATGGCAATGGCCCTTATATCTGATCATGTAGGAACCAATCCTACAGTCATATCAGAATGGCTCAGCACTCATATATGTCATGGAAGGAACCAATCCTCTCACCATGTCATAATGGCTATGGGTCTCATCATTTTCCCTTGGAGGAAACCTCGATCTGGAGAACACCAAGCTTCTCCTTGAAGTACTCGAACTTCACCCTAGCCAATGGCTTTGTCAACACATCAGCTATATATTCCTCTGTCGCAACATACTGGAGCTTTACTGCTCCCCTATGTACCATATCCATGATATAGTGATACTTGATCTCGATATGCTTCGACTTGTCATGGAACACTGGATTCTTTGACAACTTCATGCAACTCTGGTTGTCACAATGTATACAAGTAGCATCCAACTGGAGATCAAATAAATCAGATAGTAGCTTCTGTAGCCATACTACCTCACAACTAGCTGAACAAGCTATGACATACTATGCTTCACCTGTACTAAGTGCCACATAGGATTTCTTCCTACTAAACCAAGAGATCACACCTGATCCCATATTGAAGAAACACCCTGAAGTGCTCTTCCTATCAATGGAACTACCTGCCCAATCTGAATCAACATAACTTTCCAGGTTAATCTTCTGATTTGACTCATACTTGAGCCCATAATCAACTGTACCCATTAGGTACCTCAGAATATGCTTTGCAGCAATCAAGTGAACATGTCTCGGATCTGTCAAGAACTGGCTCAAGGTGTTCACAGCAAAGTAAATATCTGGTTGTGTGTTCATCAAGTACATCAAGGACCCAATGATCTGATGATACATCATAGAATCAACCATCTTTGATGAAGCATCACTCAATAGCTTCAGGTTTGATGCCATAGGTGTGGCCATAGCCTTGTATTCCATCATCCCAAACCTCTTCAGTATCTCTACTATATATTTCCCTTTTCCCAGGGAAATCCCATCTGCATTCTACCACACTTCCATGCCTAGAAAATAATGCATCATACCCAAGTCCTTCATTTCTAACTCAGCATCAAGCTTCCTCTTCGTATGAGCAATCAACCCACCATACTTGTTGCAAACAGATCATCTACATACAGTAGGAGCATCACTGGGTTTCCATCTTCAACCTTGTAGTAAAGGTTGGAATTTGCTTTACTCTTAGTAAAGCCTAAATTGGATAGAAAGCTATCAATTCTGCCGTACCAAGTCCTGGGTGCTTGTTTCAAACCATACAGGGCTTTCTTTAATTTGCATACATGAGACTCTCTGTCATGTGTCTCAAAACTGAGTGGTTTCTCCACGTACACTTCCTCTTCCACTACACCATTCAAGAAAGAAGTCTTGACATCCATTTGGTGTATCTTCCATTTCATCACTGCAGCCAAAGCAAGTATCGATCTGATGGAAGTGTATCTAGCCACAGGTGCAAAGGTTTCTTCATAGTCTATACCTTTTTTCTGGGAGAAACCACGAGCAACAAATATTTCCTTATATTTCTCTATACTACCATCTGCAGCATGCTTGATCCTATAGATCCATTTGGAAGTTACAACTGATTTCCCTTCTGGTCTTGGGACAACATCCCAAACATCATTCTTCATGATCGACTGATACTCTTTGATCATTGCATCCTTCCATTCTTTCCGTTCTACTGCTTCTTCGTAATTGGAAGGTTCTTTATCAATGAAATCACATAGTAATGCTACATGCCCGGAGCAGGATCTGGTCCTCTTTCTTTCTCTGTGATTCTCTTCTGGAGCCCCATATCTTTCCACACCTTGTATAAATTCTCTTACCCAAGTAGGTTTCCTCTTGTGAGGATTCTTTTCCTGAGGTGGATCTACGGGTGTTTGTGGTTCTTCAAATTCTCAATCTTCTTCTTGAGCTTCTTCATTCATGGTTGTGTCATGAATCCTAGGTGCTTCTGCTTCTTCAGATTCTTCAGTAGGTTTCTTTCTGGATTTGTTGTAAGCTATGTCTTCATCAAACGTCACATCCCTACTGATATCAATATTCTTGAATCCTAGGAATTATATTCTATAAGCCTTCAAGTTTTCAGAATATCCCACAAATATACCCTTCTTACCTGAAGGATCTAATTTTGTTCTCATCTCTCTTGGAATGTGTATATACACAAGACAGCCAAATATTCTGAGATGGCTGACTTCTGGTCTCTTGCTGGAGAATACTTCTTCAGGAGTCTTGTTCTTGAGTACTCTATGTGGAGTACGGTTCTGTACATACATAGTTGTTCTGGCAGCTTCCGCCTAGAGATGCATAGGAAGATCTTGATCATGAAGCATTGTTCTTGTAGCTTCCATGATAGTTCTATTCTTCCTTTCTACAACCCCATTATATTGTGGATTATAAGGAGTGGACAACTCCCTCTTAATCCCTGAGTCTTTGCATAGCTCTTTGAATTCATTTGAAGTGAATTCTCTGCCATTGTCTAATCGAAAGGTCTTGATCTTCTTTTCAATGTGATTCTCGATCAAGGCTTTGAATTCATTGAACTTGCTGAATACTTCATCTTTTTTCTTCATGAAGTAAACCCATGTCTTCCTAGAAAAGTCATCAATAAAAGAAACATAATATGCATACCCGCTTAGTGAGCTTGATGACATAGGACCGCATACATCGGATTGGATGATTTCCAAGATTCCTTTGGCTTTGCTTTCACTACTTGGAAATGTCTTCTTTGTATTCTTTCCTTTTGCACATCCTTTGCATACCCCATCATGTTTTTCTTGGATTTCTGGAAGACCTTCAACAGATTTTCTTGCAATAGGTAGTGCTTTGTAATGCACATGTGCAAGCCTTCTATGCCAAAGTTCATTTGGCTCTACTGTGTCATGGACCAATTCTTGTTTTGGATGGCCCTTTAATTTGTACAAACCTCCTTCTTGTTCTCCAATCACTACTGCATCATCGATGGTCTTTCCTTTTGGCCACATGATGACTTGAACATCTATGAATGCAACCCTCATTCCTTTTGCATCTAATGCAGATATGGAGAGAAGGTTATTCTTGAGTCTTGTCACAAACAATACTTCCTTCATTGTCATAGAATTTCCAAAGTCTAGTTTATAGGAGGATTCCCCACTACCTTTTAGTGGATACTGGTAGTCATCTCCTAGCTTCACCTTGTGAGGTGATTCATGTTTTGGCAGTTTCACAAAGGATTCCTTGAATCCTTTCATATGCTTGGAAGCCCCACTATCTATAATCCAATCAATGCTTCCATGAGTAATGTTTCCCGTAAGAGAAAAAATCAAAACATATTCATCTTCACTAGAAGAATCTTCACTTTCATATCTAGTTTTCTTCTTGGAAGGTTCATCATCCTCTGCAGCATGAGCATGATGTCTTCTCTTGTTTCCCTTCTTCTTATGAGAGTTAATCTTGTTTCTAGGACAGTATTTTGCAAAGTGTCCTCTTTCATCACATGTATAACATCTGAATGTAGATAGGTCCTTTCTAATGTTATATTTATGGTAAAATTTATTACCTTTGGAGTGATGAGAGTTTCTTCTTCCTTCCTTGGAGTGAACTGTGAGGGCTTGATATTCACTTCCCATATTCTCTTCTCGGGCTGCTATATGAGCTTCTTCTTGAGAGAATTATTCCCATAGTCTATTGAACTTGACTAACTTCTTTCTGGCATAGATTCCTTGGATGAATGAATCCCATGACCTAGGGAGGCTATTCAGTGTTGTCGTCACAATTTCTGCATTCTCCACTTCTTCATATACAACTTCTAGGTTTTCTTTGATCTAGGAGACCCTTGTGAAGTAAGACTAAATGGTCTTAGCATTTTGGATCTTTACATTCTTCAACTGATTCCTTAGAGTCATCTTTCGATTGATGTTCTTCCCTTCAAATAGTTTGGTTAGGGCATCAAACATAGCTTTAAGTGTCTTGAGAGAGGAAACTTGTGGGATGAGGTGATACTTGATAGAATTAGCAATGATTCTCTTTGCCATAACCAACTTCTTCTTATGTAATGCCTTTGCCTCATCTCCCTCTGGAACTGGAACCTCCTCACTAATATAGGAGTCCAACTCATTTTCTTCTAGGACCAGGGAGATCCTATACTTCCAAGCTCGGAATTTATCAGCTCCCTCAAGCTTGGTATGATGAGACATATTAACTGAGAACCTCAAATGGAAATACAAAATATTTAGATCTTACCAGGTCAAGATGTCGGATCTGGATTTGGAGCTGAAAATCCTGCAGAGCTGGTTCAGAAGCAAATTAGGGTTTTGATCTTCTAGAGTTCTGTCCAACCAATTGCTTTGAATTTTATCCCTAACTTTGATTTTATGGAGGATATCAATCCAGGCCTGGGCTCATTGAAAAATTCCTCTTCTGTGAAAAGCCCTAATTTTCGGCAGTAGTGTCAGGTCCAAAACTGAAAAACCTCTGGATTGGATTATGCTTCGACAAAAAGATGCACCCTAGGGAGGAGAGTTATTCCAACCTTCTTTTGCTGAAAATATATGGAGAGAGATCCACAAAGCAGGAAGCCCTAGTTCCCGCATCTGCACAGTGTCTTCTTCTCAGGTTAGCTCGGATACCATGTTAGATTTTTAACATTAAGCTTAGCATAACATTATTATCTTTAACTAAGAGAACAACAAGCACATCAATCAAACACAAGAGACAATGAACACAATGTTTTTTTCTCGGGGAAACCATAAATGGAGAAAACCATGCAACTTCCTCAGAGATAGAATCAGCACCAAGGTAAAACCAAAAAACAATAAGTGATCTCCCGACATCAGTAACCTTCTTTCTATCTAGCCCCAGTGTCTTCTCCTTCCTCAACTATGTGCTACACTTGAGTGTGTGTGAGATGTGTTTTAAATAGAGAGTCCAGCTCTCTATTTATACTAATCCCTACATGACTAAAACCCTACTAGGGCTGACCTCTCTAGGAGAGTCTAATAACCCTAGTGCCCCAAAACTACGGGGACTTTAACGCTTAGATAATAGGAGGGTTACCCACAATGACTTGACATGACTTGTTCTATATCCTCCCGATAGGAACATCGGGGCATGGCATGACACAAGTACATCCCAGAATAAACATCGGGTTACAATAGATAAGAAATACAAGTAAATACATTCCGAAGTTACAATTACATCAACATTGCAAACATGGGCTCATATTTTATATACAACATATTTTGTTAAACCATAGAAAAAGAAACAATTAATAACAATAATTATAATAATATAATTTGATTTATGAAATCAAAATGAATATAATTTAAACAAAGAGGAATCAACTAAAAAAATATGTAGACCATAGAAAAACAAAACAATTAATAACAATTATTATAATAATATAATCTGATTTATAATATAATTTAATTTATGAAATCGAAATAAATATAATTTAAATAAAGAAGGTGAAATTAAAAAAGAAAAATTAGAAAACAAATTGTATGAAAAAAATAACGAAAATAGGGCAGGAAAGTAAATTGCCAAAAAAAATAAATGAAAATGAGGCAAGAACTTAAAGGAAGGTTGCAGAGGTCACGGCTCACATTGAGGGGTTCGTGAGACTATGGAAAGGTTGTGAGTCCCATACTCATATGGGTCGGATTTCCCATATGCAAGGGTCGCATGGGTTGTAACAGGGGCTGGTTATTGTGAGCGGCATGGGTTGTAACAGGGGGTTGATTATTGTGAGCGGGTCATAGAAGGGTCAATTATTCTACAAGAAGAATGTATTATTGATCATGATCAAGGCACCAAACCCTAATCCTAGACAAAGTTCAAGCCATCTGTCAGGAAACCAAGGTACCTCTCAAAGCACAAAGAACATCTTATTGAGGTTGATTTCGAGTTTCCAAAGGACATCCTCATGAGGTTGCTTTTGATAGACCCATATGACCAGCTAGACTTCGCTAAGAAGATCAGGCACAAGCTCATCGAGACTGGTCAACTCATCTCATATATGCACGAGAACTTATTGCACAACTTGAATATGCATTGTAGGAAGACAGTGATCACTTTCTCAAGCACACGATGAGGAGGTCAGTATTTAGATATGATAATTGAATAATGTATATATATATATATATATATATATATTGGAAATTTGGAAACTTGGTTGTTTTTTAATAAAAAAATTTCAAAAATGGCTAAGTTAATAGATCATTTTGGTAATAAATATTGACAGTTTTTTATCTGTTTCTTAAACTAGATTTTGACCTATGCATCCTGGATCATTCAAAGTTTTATAATAATCCAAATTCTGATGCATCATGTTTTTGACATCCTCTTAAAATTTCATGTTTCCAACCCAATGTCTTCGTGCCCTTTTTGTTTTTTATTCTACCAGGTTTGTTGTGTTGTGTTTTTTATTTTCTGCCTAGTTTTGGCAAGTTCTTGAGTTCTTTGTTTTCCTCCTCACGATGTTTTGAGTATGCAGTGTTTGCTAACCATAGGAGCTTCCAAGTATGGAAACATTGGGATATTTGGAGAATTTTCATTATCATGTCTATCATGGCTTGATGACTCTATCCACAGGCATTTTCTATGCTAGGGTTTTGTGTCATTTGTCCATTAGAGCTCAGTTTCCTACCATCCATATGCATTATCATTGTGTATCACATTTATTACATTGTTGACTCATCTCTATTGGTGCATGTCGTTCTTGCTCATTTTTTGTAATTATCATTTCCTTCAAGCCTGCACTCTCCTACTAGCTCAACTACCTTTTGGTGTGTTCTTTCTGTGTTATTATGAAGAGACACATAATGGCTCTGCCATCATGCAATTTCTCCCATGGGTTCTTTTTTCTCTACCTGGTTGATCGATGGTCGTTTGCTCTCAACTGCTATATTTTCTATACCCTGTCATTTGTTCCTTATTGTTGGATTACCCCTTACCAACAATTTGTAGATCTCTCTATGTAGATGCTCTCTCATTCATGGTTTTGTGCATATGTTGTTATCTTCTTAGATCAATGCATGTTAAATTTATTATGAACACAACTGCCTCTTTGGATTATGATAAACCCATCAAATATTTCTTTAGGTATGATGAAGGATCACCCAGATCAGAGCTGCTACTTTCTTTGAAGGATCACTCTCACTTGCATTAGGTTGCGTTGGAGCTGGCCTCCCTCTTTCCATACTTCCTTAACTTCATATATTTCATGGGGGTACACATTTTCGACTCGCCTATTAATAATGGAGGACGCGGCCACCCTCATCTCAGTCTCGCTTCCCAACATATCTATTGGGGTGAAAAAAACCAAACATCAGTAGCAATTGCAGTCTTAAACGATACTATAAGAAAGGAGCTCCAATTATGAATTTATTGAAGAATTCCACCTTTATTCTGTGTCAACATCCCTGCACGACTGAGAGTGTTGTAATGTTATTCTTAAAGAATGTGGTTAAGTATTGAGGCATGCCGCTTAACATCATATCAGATAGAGATGCCCATTTCACCAGTAACTTTTGGCAGTTGTTGTTTTGTTTGATGGGAACCAAGTTGTTCTTGTCCACGACCCGCCATCCAGAGTCAAGTGGGAAAACAAAGGTAGAATTTTCCTTTCTTTGATAATGATTCAAATGACTTTATTTTATTTTTTAACCATGGGAACAGAGACCTTTCAAGAGTATAGCTAACAACTTACAAGATAACACATGACCTCCAGAAAGATAACACATGTCCTTAACCATTAAACCCACTCAAATGACCTTATTTTAACCAATAAAGTCATAAAGATTCCAGAGACAAAAGTTATGGAATTGAGATTTTTTTTTTAATATATATATTCTTCAAATATTCTTGAAAAGGTACAAATAAGACACTTGAAGAGTAAAACTCATTTTATTTCACTACTATTAATGGGTTTAGGAAGCTTTCTCATTTTTACGTTGGGTTTTGGGAAAATGATATATAGAAAAAGTAAAATATTTATTATTATTATTATTATTATTATTATATTAATAATGGGTTTATGAACATTTCTCCTTTTTACTTATTAGGTTTTGGGAAAAGTATTTATGGAAAAAGTAAAAGATTTATTATTATTATTATATTATTAGAAGGATGGGAAAGGATAAGCATGGATAAGGAAACTTTCATTTTTAAGTTGGTTTTTGGGAAAAGGATTTATGGAAAAAGTAAAAATTTTATTATTATATTAATAGAATGATGGGAAGGATAAGCATGGACAAGGGGGACTAAGGGATAAGCTTAGGAACTTAGGGAAGGGAGAAGTTTAGGAAATAGGTTTTTAGGAAGGTAAAATAGAAAATGGTTAGTATTAGGATAATGTATGGGTATTGGTTTTTTTCTTTGCATGGAGAGTACTAAGGGAGGTTATTTTGACATTTAGATGTTAGACACAACAAAAATATCAATAATGTATTTAACCGTGAATTTATCACATGACAGGAAATTGGTAATTCTTAGCTAATAAAACAGAAAGAAACATATTTTTTGAAACTTGTACTTACTATCGAGAGTGTCAAATAAGCTCAGAATTAGGGAAAAAATATGCAGACGATCAACTTGGTGACCTGAACATTGTGACATGATTGACACGATGATATAGATGAAATTATTTTGCAAAAATTTCGATAGGTTTGTCTTTGGCATCATGCTCCAACCTCTCAGAGGCATGTCGATGCTGAGCATCAAAAAATTCTATCAACAGTTTGGTTCTCTATCTAAAAATGAAAATTCGTTATGGAAAAGTTGTGCATTATCAAATATCGGATAATGATTTGGATCCAGGAATTTCCATGGGTTTTGTACATACATGAATGGAATTGATCTTTGAATCCCTTAACTTGGCCTGAAATTTTGCGCCAATTTGGATTAGCAGCAAGGTTTGGGCCCCAATGGAAGAAATGAAAATATGTGCAGGAGCGCACACGGAATGAAAATGAGGTGAAGCATTTGATTATATTAACTTTAAAAATTCATGATGCTTCTAGGATACTTACTCTATAGATGATTCATCTTGATATCTACTATTGAAATTCATTAATATAGCTCTCTTCTTTTGACTTTTTCTACATATTTGAGTTGATGTGTCTTCTCTTTTTCATATGGATAATGTGTCCATGTAATACTTTCCCGATTATGTGGCTCATAACATAGTTAGTGGATTCAACTTGGAAAAATAACTCAGTTAGGAAAAAGAGTCAAGAGTTTGACTCGACTTGGGAAAATTTTTCCAAGTAATAGAAATTAAACAATTCAATTTTTTATATTAAAATAAGATATTTAATTTTTTATTCTAGAGAGCCTTAAAGGATCTGCCGCAGGCTAAGTATTGCTCGCCATCAGATACAAGCTCAGTTCAAATATAACAACACCTTCGAACTTCTCATTTTTGTAAAGCATAGAACATTAAATGAAACCATTTAATGCCTCAGAGAGAGTTGGGACTCACAGGCCGATAATTAGACATCAGAATGTTTGTCTGAAAACACAGGGATGTGAAAAATAGAAATCAGCCAATACTAAATGTTATTCATTAACTTGATTGGTCATCAACACTCATGATATTTATTACACATTAATACATAATATATCAAGGATACTAATATATTATGGAGTGTCACTTACTCTAGCACCTCGTCTTAACATGAAATACAATTTTTTTTTAACTCCCCTCAATATAATATCCATAGCAACTTACTCAGTAACTGAGAATAATTACAAAAGTTTAAGGGAATTCGTGTTCAGTCTTCAACAATGGAACACTTCTCTAGTTCTTAATATCTAAACACTACATTATGTTGCATGATGTAGGTTGTGTTGGTAAATAAATGTATGCAATGTCATATCAACCAAGTTTTGCATTAGGACATCAAAGGTAATTTCTTGATTTTATCAATCTTTTTACTTGTCTTTCTTTCATTATGAGATATGATTATTGAAACAAATGTTTGAACATGGCATTTTATGCTTTAAATATGATATTATCTATTAATTGATAATTATGGGATTCTAAAGATTATGGATTTTTTCATGACAAGATCTTTCTGTAGGGACCAAAATGGAAACCTGACCATTACAGTAATCACATTGTGATATAGGTAAATGAAATATGACCTATTTTATTATCACAATCAATTTTTTCTATATTATGAATGCTTTCTTGTTTACAATGCAAAATCTAGATGGAACTTCTTTAAGGTGTTGATTTTTCATTCTAATGTTATGTATACCCCCATGGAGCTTCCATTTTTATCTTCTTTGTTTCTTTATGTTAGAAATAGTAAGCTCACTTCCATTGAGTATTCCTATGACATGGAAGGTTTTGCATTCATATTTAAATGTATGTTGTATGTTGTTCATAGTCCTTAGGAAGTTATACCCATTTCCAACATTTGCATAATGACTGTAGAGTAGAGTCATATGCCTTGTCATGATTGTCGTTTGTTAAGTATATTTGATTATATTCCTTCTCCCAGTGTTTCAAATCATGCCTAGTTTTCCAAAGAAAAAAGATAAAAATACACCCTCATCCTATACTCTATGGCCCCATGAATATGCTTATATCCAATGTTTTTGGGGATCCCATAGATCTCCCAGTGCAAGCATTGAAACATCACCTTGGGAAGCAAATAAACATTATGAATTAGCATCACAATATATTCTAACTATTTGTCATTCTATATACTCATTAGCTTGATGGAAGAAGGAACTTTGCTCATCCCATGGTGGATAGGATCCATGTGAAGCACCAACTATTGGGTTGATCATCCTCTTTTGATTATCCTTATTGCTCCACTTATACATGGCTCTAGGATTATCATGCTTATGTACTATATCCTTCGCATCCACACTAAGATAATTGTTGTTGATAGGTCTCATATAGTGGTACACGTACGGTTGCTAGGGAATAGTGATTTTTGCAATCCCATTAAGGAAATTTCTTGAGATTTGTTCAAAATTCCTATAAAAGGTTTATGGATTTCATAACCTACTTGATCATATATTGTGAAATTATACAATATATAATCCTTTTCTGACCATTAGATACTCAAGTTGTGATTGATCATGTTTACCATTATAGAGGACTCTGTAAGTTAGGTTCCCAAATTCTTAAAGGGTGCTAGCTCAATGGAAGAGTTCCTGCCTTACAAGCAAGAGGTTGGTGGTTCGATTCCTCCATGCCCTAACGATATTATAATATCGGTTAAAATAAACTAAATTAGTAACCAAAAAATAAGATATAAGTGACCAAACAAAATGAATAAAATTCGTATATAAAATTACAAAAAATGACTAAATTAGTGACAAAAAATGAGAGATGTGAAACTAGGAATTAAAAAGGATGCAACATGTGGTACTAATGATCAAGCCAAACATGGCGTTGATATGGCAGAAAAATAAGATGTGAAACTAGGAATTAAAAAGGATGCAACACGTGGCACTAATGATGAATCCAAACATGGTGTTGATATGGTAGAAAAATAAGACGTTACTTTGGTTACAAAACATGGCACTATATAGGAATCAAAATATGGTGCAATAATAGAAGAAATATTTGGCATCATTTTGGTAGAAAAACACGATGCAAAAAGGAAGCAAACATTGGTGCAAATTTGGAAGCGAAAATTGGCACATATTTGGAAGTAAAACATGGTGCAAAATACAATGCTAAAGTGTTAGCTGGAATATTTCACCTTCTGTGGACAGTAAGGTGTTCCACTGGTCTGAATGGTTCAGATCCAGAACAAATGAAGGACAGAGGTTGAAGACCCTCCCTGGATGCCGTAGATACCTAGAATGTGATGCTTCGATAGTAACCCTGTGTACCTGCAATCAACTTAAACACACAAACACATCAAAGTTTCCAGAATATAACCTACTGATCCATGTTAGTGACTAAGGAATCTAACAAAATACATGTGAAATCAAACAACAACAATAATGTGGGATGGAAATCAACTTGCATTAAGATAAAAATGGAGAAGTTTACAACCAATCCTTAGTGTTGACATGCATCTCCATGAAACCAAGCACTCTCATCCCCATAAGCTCCGACTCTAGCTCTCTATGCACTCCAATGGCTTGGGCCAAGTAATCAATCCAGCAGCATAAAAATACCTTAAGAGTTCTCTCCCTCAACCATGGACATGAGCTTGTATTTATAAGGCTCAATGGATAGGGATGGTTGAGAGATTTGTGGATGAGGTGGCTTCTAAGATCCTTGGATGAGGGATCTCAACCTCAACTGACCCACAAAGATAGGGATAAGGGAAGACGCGAGGATCATGATCTAGAATCCTCGAGAAACTTCTCTTTTTCCCTTTTTACCCAGGGTACTGCGTTTCTCCTTCAATGACAGAGCGGTTCTGGTAAGAAATGCTTATGGACTAAGGGACATAAGCGGTGGCACTGCTTGTGGACAACAAGGGATAGGCAGTGCGAACAAGGTACTGCTCCTGGACAACAGGGAAAGCGTGGTGCTGGGAATTTTCATGAAATATTGACAATTAGGATGGGTTTCCACTCCAAGTGCTGGGATTCAGGGAAAGTAGGTATGTCAAAGGTCTTATCACATGATGGTGACAGGATTTTGGTATAACAAGATGCCCCCCAAAGCATGAATCTTAGAGAGATACAATAAACAAGAGCTTTAAGAGAACAAGTCGTCGCTATGAGGTGAAAATGTCAGCTCGATCGGAGCATGTTGTCAAGTAGGCATCTGTAGTACATTAGTATGTTGACTCATAGACACAAGTAACCAAACTCATGGCTGCAGACTAATACAAGGAAGATCCATGAGAGGAATAAACAAGCATGGTGACTACAATACAGTGTAGATCCATGTGATAGAGGACTCAAACTTGGACATATCTACCAGACATACAATGTAGATCTATATCATACAGACGCAAATTTGAGCATAGCCACAACCATACAAATGTGGATCCATGCTAGATATACAAAACTCCATTGCAACCTGGGTAAAAGCAATGAACGCTTTAAACAAATACCCAGGGTCTTCGTCTCGTCTTCCACAAAGTACGATTCTATCCATGTGATTACAATGATCTGAAGTCAAACATGGTAGAAACCACTTGATTACTGGCCAATGATGTGAACCGTTAACAAGTGTGAGGTATATCACCATTAATGTCAATGATTCCCAAGGTACTCTAGTACAATCTACTAAGTGTGAATAGATGTCCTAATGTCGAACACCCAATTGATTGTATCGATCAAAGGTCAATGATGTGAACCTATGTCAAGAGTGAGAGAATATGTCATTAAGGCATACAGATCTCAAGGTACTAAATATTGTTTCTAAGACTATTTCCCTAATGATGAGCTGAAGTCGACAGGAAAATTCTCATCGAAGGAGGGCTATGATGAGTCCCACATCGACGACATGAAACTTGGAACATAGTTCTGGAATGACGTCAATGTAGTAACCATATGATTGACTCAAAGATACTGACACAAAGACTGTGTAGAATACAAAGGTAAAACTTCTTCAAATTCCCTTTGAACATTGGGCAGCATGAAAAAAAGACTGGGCGGCATGACTCAATGGGATAAACACACAATACGACAGTGGACAATGCATTCTTTTGAAAGACTCAAAGGACTGATATGACTCATGAAAGTGGACCGTCGCGGGGATCAGCTGAATACCCAATTGACTGACATGATGTGCAGACAAGTGCCATGTTCAAAGGTAACGACAAACAACTGCAATTATTTACAAAATCATTCCCTTCCCATTTCCCCCATCATGATTGATGAGTGCCTCTTTTCGGTTTTACGAGTTCAAAGAGGGTAACAAACACTCGATATAGCTTGTCGAAAGACAAGTCCAGACTCATATGTTTTACGAACTTGAGATAGGAGGGGTTCGTTCCCAAAAATAGGTCTTTCAATGTTTAATTTAACGATCCCACTGAAAGAAAACTTGATATCATTCATGTTTAGAGAGTCTGAACGAATATGGAAGAAGACTCCAAAGGGATCCTTTTTCGTATGATTCAGTCTCTAAGGCCCAAAAAAGTGTAAAATCATACCTTAGAGAACTCTTCCAGTCATGATTGGTTGGAGTGTTCCTTTTTCATAAATAGTCCTATCCGAACCAAAAAAGAGATAACCTATCGTCGCATGAACAACTCCTCAAATATTTTAACGAGCGTGAAGAAGACAAGATCGCTCAATGATCTTTTCATATTTAGGGAGCCTAAAAAGAGTTTAAAGAGAACTCCATGAGTTTTCTTTACACAATGTCACTTTTTACGAGCCTGGAAAGAATCGAAAACGGACTCAACGATCTTTTCATGTTTAAGGAGCCTAAAAAGGAGGTGAAAAGAAGACTCCATTAACCTTTTTCATGTTTGAATCCAAAGCACGAAAAAGTAACAAACTAAGCTCAAACCACTTTTCATGTTTTGCCCAGAGCACAAAAAATGAAAATTAATCTCAGCACCATCTTACTATTTTTAACGAGCTCGAAGATCAGTTGAAATAATGCTTAGGGATTGGTTTCATTTTTACACAAGTTTGAAACCAATGGGTAAACTATGCTTGAAAAATTCCATTAACATGATATACAGAGGTTGGAGTCTTTCCCCCAGCATGCTTGCTAGCGAAGCTTACCCCTAGCATGGTTTCTAGGGGATCGACATGCCCCTCAAGATTCTATTCGTCCAACGATTCTTCTTCCATACCCAACCTAAAACCATAGTTACTAATGTGAAAATGTTCACCAGGGGGGTAGGAAGAACGAGAATCAGGTAGGTGAAAAGAAGGTTCAAGTTCTAACACTAAAGGGAAGACTCGAATCAAGGGAAGGGGACCTGTTTCATTTTTATGCAAGCTTGAAATAGAAGGTAACTATGCTTGGAACATGGTTTCATTTTTATGCAAGCTTGAAACCAAAAGGTAAACTATGCTTAAGGAAATCCGATTCATTTTTTAACAAGCTTGACATAGAATGGGAACTTTGTTCATGAATGATTTCATTTTTATGTAAGCTTGAAACCAAAAGGTAAACTATGCTTCAGGAGATCCATTTCATTTTTTAATGAGCTTGACATAGAATGGGAACTTTTCTCAAGGCATGGTTTCATTTTTATGCAAGCTTGAAACCAAAAGGTAAACTATGCTTAAGGAGTGGTTTTATTTTTTAACGAGCTTGAAACCAAAAGTAAACTATGCTCTAAAACCTACTCCTACCGAACATGATATCTAGAGGTTGGTAGGTTTCCCCCATTACATAAAAGCTAGCGGCTTAGCTCCATTATCATGTCCATAGATTAGAGCCATGCCCCCAATTTTACCTATGATGGGAATAATCTAACTAGAAGAAGGGGAAGGAACCACAAGAACATGCGGCACATTTAGGGCAGTCTAATTACTAGGAGTAATGCGATGGTTAGGTGTAACAAATGAAAGCTAATCAATGGTCACAATCTTCCCATCATGGGAAAAATGCATAACTCTAAAGAGTGTGGACACAACAGCCTTCATGGCATAAACATAATCACGTCCAAGGAGTAGATTAAAATCTAAAGGACCTTGGACCACCATAACATCAATACGAATAGTTTTCCCTCCTAATGTAATAGGTAGATAAGGAAGGGTCCCTAAAGGTGCAGTATTCCTGCGATTAAAAGCCAGTATCTGATCAGTGGCTAGCACAGGCTGAGGAGAACCTAAATATTGCCAAGCAGTTGAGGATAGAATACTAACAGAAGCCCCTTCATCAACAACAGTGTGAAGTATCCACCTAGAAGTAACATTCACAGCTATTTGGAAAAGAACAATCGAATGAAGATGAGACTCTGTTAGGTTACTCCAGTAAAAGGAAATAACCTCACTACTCGGAGAGGGTTCTGTCAAAACAGACAAAATTTCCTCTTGTCGAGAATAATCAGAACGAAGCATAAAAACTTCAGTAGGTTTTAGTTCATTCTCTACTAGAAGAGAAGAACAAGATGAAGATTTGGTCAAAGAGACAACTTCAGTCTTAACACTCTCTGATGAAAGAGCAGGATCAGGTGGAAATGACACCGACTCGGCCACTTTAACTTCACTCTCCAAAGGAAGAGTAGGATCAACCACAAATAAATCCGAATCGACCACTTGGTCAACTAGTGGGGGATCGAGGGATAACTTACTATCACTTGTTGGAATCACCTGTTGATGATCAATAATATTTTCCAACCAACGTGAAGCTTCATCCATTCTTGGACAAAGAAAAGTGCAATGCATAGCCTCGCATATCAAACAAGGATACAAGACTTTACCATTACGACCTTTTACCAATGGGTCACTAGTTGATGGAGTATCATCAACATGATGATCAAAGGTTGATGACACAGATGGTTTGGACCTTTTATACCACTCTTCTTGTACATGGGAGATACCAAGACACTCCTTAAGAAGGTGGTCCCCCTTGCAAAGCTTACAAGGGAACTTGGGTTTTCCAGGCGTTCTCTCAGAACGGGCACCATCAAGAGAAGATGGTTGCTACTTTTTCTCTTTCTTATCCGTCTTCTTTTTACCCTTCCCTTTCTTCTTCTTATTATCCACATGACTACTAACCATAGATATTTGGTCAAGCAAAGAAGAAGAAAGGGATGAATCCACAACCGGCAAAGAAGGAGAGGGATTAGGTTGAGGTCGATCCTCTCCCAAAGGAGAAGTGACATTTGAGACATTAGGTGTAATAGGAATTACTGTATTAAAAATATAGACTGGTAATCCTATAGTTAATCCAAGAATATTTGGAGTGGCAATAAAGGGAGGACCAATACCTTCACTTGGAGGGAATACAAAAGGTACACCTTCGAAAGGGACCTCTTGAGTGGTATTCCCAGATGAGGATGCCATCTCTAAACTCTCTAATAACCCCCTAACTACCATGCATAAGAAAGTACTACTCAAACTAAAAGCAACAAGCAAACATGTCAAAGGAGTGGATAAGAGTCAGGAATCTCACAGGACAGGCCAAAAGGATAACTCATATGGTTTGAGGATTCCTAAAAGGGTCTCCCGATATACGCAAGGTACGTGGGAGATCAAATTGGTAGTAGTGTTGTCTAATGCATAACCGTACACAAGGGGCCTTTCGATATACAATCGAGTACATGAAGTACCTTTATATATACCTCAAGGGTATGTGAAAGGCCGTTCGATATACTGATGGTATGTGGAAGAACCGCACAAGTCCCGGGATGTAATGCGAACAAACAACGACAGCTCCTACGCTTAACGACGCCCGAACACGTCTCTAACTTATCACTCAAATTGCTAAAAGTTTTAACCTAGTACTACCGTTAATTTTATCTTATGCGTTTAGGTGGAACCATGGAGTGAAAACTTGAATTTAAAGAAGATGCACACTGATCTATATGATAATGCAAGTTTTCCTCTTCAATGAAATTCTACCTAAGAGAGGGAGAGAGATTTACTTTTCTTCCCAAAAATGCACACCCAAATGCAAATGCAATTTTATCTTTTCAAATGAAAAGTGAAATATCAATGCACCCCAAACAATCTTCAAAGCAAATACGAAAGAGATCTAGAGAACATCAAACATAAAAAAACCAAAAATGTTTCCTATCTTTTCATGCTTGAAAAAGACGCATAAAAACTTGATGGAAAGATGATTTCACTAACGTTTCCCAACAAATCTAACTCTAATGCACGCAAAGTTAAATATAGATATTTCTTCTCAATGAAAGTAAGATCTAAAATTTCAAACAATCATGCACAAAACAAGAAGAAAATTGTTCAACAAACTTGCAAATAAAGCAAAGGAGAGAGAAAACTAAAACTTCTCTTTGAAACAGATAAGGAAACAAAGAACCAATCTTTCCTACGAAGCACTGAAAAAATCAGCATGCAAAAGGAAACAAGAATCACCCCAAGCAAAGAAAGACTCAAAATAACATGGATCACTCATGCATTCCAAGTCCAAAACAAACTAAAACCCACTCACGAAAATGAAATGTCTATTTCCAATTCTAACGAATAATATCTACAGAAAAGAGCAAGAGGTTTCAAGCAAAGAAAATAATGCAAAATCCAATGCAAGAAACATACTCTCTTTGAATACAGAATGAATACAACAATCAAAGCAACTACAAAATATACAATTCATGGCCCCTCCCAGCTGTGAGGGAGCATTTTTTTTCAAAAATACACTTCATTTTCATCAAAAAGTAAGCCAAAAACACACAAAAATAAAAATACAAAGTCTGGAACAGGGCCTACCTGGCACCGCACAGATGAAGCTGCTGACAGGCGGTTTTGAGGCAGAACTGCTCCTTACTCACTGGATTCAGGTAGTGGCACTGCGTATGGATAACTAGACTCAGGCAGTGGCACCGCTCCTCACCAAGAAAACATGTGTGGTTCCCTGTGTAAATCCAAAACATTAAGGAGAACGAAAGATCAAGTTAGAAATTGATCAAATCAAGGAAAAATTTGATGGATTGACAGTAAAAAAGAGCATAAAAGGTCGAAATAATTCAGATCTAGACAGATCTGGAAGTTTCAAACCAAAATTCACTGAGTCAAATGGCAGATCCGACTGAAGAGAGTTGGAGAAGGAGCCTGGATTCGGACAAGAGTTGAAGAACTGAAGAAGATTAGATCAACTAATACATATATTCATTCCTCAGCAGAGTCGCTAGATTTGTTAGCTAGAATATTTCACCTTTTGCGGATAGTAAGGTGTTCCACTTGTCTAAATGGTTCAAATCCAGAACAAATGAAGGACAGAGATTGAAGACCCTCCCTAGACACCATAGATACCTAGAATGTGATGCTTCGATAGTAACCCTGTGTACCTGCAATCAGCTTAAAGATGCAAACAAATCAAAGCTGCTAGAATATAATCTAATGATCCATGTTAGTGACTAAGGAATCTAACAAAATACATGTAAAATCAAACAACAACAATAAAGTGGGACAGAAATCAACTTGCATTAAGATAAAAATGGAGAAGTTTACAACCAAGCATTAGTGTTTACATGCATCTCCATGAAACCAAGCACTCTCATCCCCATAAGCTCCGACTATAGCTCTCTATGCTCTCCAATGGCTTGGGCCAAGTAATCAATCCAACACCATAACAATACCTTAAGAGTTCTCCCCCTCAACCATGGACATGAGCTTGTATTTATATTTATAAGGCTCAATGGATAGGGATGGTTAAGAGATTTGTGGATGAGGTGGCTTCTAAGATCCTAGGATGAGGGATCTCGAGCTCAATTGACCCACAATGATAGGGATAAGGGAAGACACGAGGCTCATGATCTAGAAGCCTCAAGAAACTTCTCTTTTTCCCTTTTTACCCAGGGTACCGCGTTTCTCCTTCAATGACAGAGCAGTTCTAGTAAGAAATGCTTATGGACTAAGGGACATAAGTGGTGGTTGCACCGTTTGTGGACAACAAGGGATAGGTGGTGCAAACAAGGTACAACTCCTAGACAACAGGGAAAGCACGGTGCTGGGAATTTTTATGAAAGATTGACAATTAGCATGGGCTTCCACTCCAAGTGTTGGGATTCAGGGCAAGTAGGTATGTCAAAGGTCTTATCACATGATAGTGACAAGATTTTGGTATAACATAAAGTGGTAGCAAAAATGGATGCAATATTGGATGCTAATTTAGATGCTAACATGGTGCTATTAAGGATGCAAATATGGCGCTAATGGGTACGTCATTTAAGAAGAAAAAGAGGACACTCGCTAGGAAGAAAAATAGGATGTTATTTAGGAAGCAAACCTCGACATTGTTTGGGAAGCAAAGTTAGATGCTATTCTAGAAGAAAACAAATAGATGCTAATTTGGATGTCATAAAGGATGCTATCTAGGAAGCAAAAAAGATGTTTTTTGAGACGCTTTAAGTTTTTTCCATGACACGTCCCATTCAACGTCTAGTTTGACCACTCAATGTAAAAAAAAAATTACACTAAAAAGGGATGCTAAATGGGACACTAATTCCAGGATTTTTTGTAGTGAGGGGTATCTCCAACAACTCATTATCGCCGACCTTGTGCTTGACTCTTGTGTGAGAAGATTTTTCCGGTGTCTTTCTCAACGAAGTTATATTTCCTAAAATATAGGCAACTATGTTTGATTTTGAAGTTTTGGGCAATTAAGATATCCCTAACCCAAAACACTAGCCTAGACTAGTGTGTGTCATCCCTATAAACAAACAATTACTAATAAATTTTAAATACTAAGCATTTATTTTAAAGGGTTGTTAATTACTCAAATGGGGTGGCAGAGGTGAAACCAATGGTGTTTTGAATCAATGTTGAAACAAGATGACTATGCAAAGAGAAATGAAATGCAAAACGCAAAATCTATTCTCTTTCTTTTTCAAATAGAAACTTTAAGGCCACAAAAGAACAATTTATTTTTTATTTTTTCAAGAATAAAGATATGTGGTGCATTAAAGACAAAACCCTAATATACATGAATATTAAACAACTATATGTTCTTTTCTTTTTCTTTTATAAATGAAAAAGAAAAACTTGCGTACAAAGTAAAGTATGCAGATAACAAGAACAAAGAAAAAGGAACTTTGCTATACAAACACCAAATAGACTTTAGAATGCCCTAAAGTCAGTATAAACCCTACTTAGAAGGAAGGATTGCATAAGAGACAAGTCAACTATGTTGGCAGGGGGTTTTGGGGTAAGATAGTTGTGTAGCATCTCGAATGTTGCACAAGGTCAAAGATGCCACACAAGGTGGAAAACAACATGCAAGTCAAAATTATAATATTTTATGTATTTTGAGGTATGTCAAAGGTCTTATCACATGATGGTGATAGGATTTTGGTATAACATAAAGTGGTAGAAAAAATGGATGCAATATTGGATGCTAATTCAAATGCTAACATGGTGCTATTAAGGATGGAAATATGGCACTAACGGGTACATCATTTAAGAAGCAAAAGAGGACACTCGCTAGGAAGAAAAATAGGACGTTATTTAGGAAGAAAACCTCGACATTTTTTGGGAAGCAAAGTTGGATTCTATTCTGGAAGAAAACAAATAGACGCTATTTTGGATTTCATAAAGGATGCTATATAGGAAGAAAAAAAGATGTTTTTTGAGACGCTTTAATTTTTTTCCATGACACGTCCCATTCAGTGTCTAGTTTGACCACTCAATGTAAAAGAAAATTACACTAAAAAGGGACGCTAAATGGGACACTAATTCCAGGATTTGTTGTAGTGAGGGGTATCTCCAACAACTCATTATCGCACGACCTTTTTCTTGACTCCTGTGTGAGAATATCTTTCCGGTGACTTTCTCAATGAAGTTAGATTTCCTAAAAGATAGGCCACTATGTTTGATTTTGAATTTTTGGGTAGTTAAGATATCCCTAACCCAAAACACTAGCCTAGACTAGTGTGTGTCGTCCCTATAAACAAACAGTTACTAATAAATTTTAAATACTAAGCGTCTATTTTAAAGGGTTGTTAATTACTCAAAGGGGGTAGCAGAGGTGAAACCAATGGTTTTTTGAATCAATGTTGAAACAAGATGACTATGTAAAGAGAAATGAAATGCAAAAAGCAAAATCTATTCTCTTTCTTTTTTAAATAGAAACTTTAAGGCCACAAAAGAACAATTTATTTTTTATGAATATTAAACAACTATATGTTCTTTTCTTTTTCTTTTATAAATGAAAAAGACAAACTTACCTACAAAGTAAAGTATGCAGATAACAAGAACAAAGAAAAAGGAACTCTGCTATACAAACACTAAATAGACTTTAGAATGCCCTAAAGTTAGTATAAACCCTACTTAGAAGGAAGGATTGCATAGGAGACAAGTAAACTATGTTGGTAGGGGGTTTTGGGGTAAGATAGTTGTGTAGCATCTCGGATGTTGCACAAGGTCAAAGATGCTGCACAAGGTGGAAAATAGCGTGCAAGTCAAAATTATAATATTTTATGTATTTTGGTCACATTTTGTAGTTTTGGGCTGCACTATGTAGATTGTGGTCATTATTTTGTAGATTTTGTTAAGAAGTAGTTAGGAAGTTGGTTAAGTGGACCATCATTGTAAAGGCACAAGCCTATAAGTAGATGTAGAATTGCAAGTGTTAAGATTGCTTCTACTTCTGGGACACTTTTTATCCATGATCTGTTTAGACATTGCTTCAAATAAGTTCTTGCACATTCTTCTGAGTTTGATCTGTGTATGTGAATTGGAGAAATGTTTTGGAGACTCTGTATTTTGTTGCAAAGACTGATATGACATGACGGAGGTTGAGCATAATCATTGTGTATTTTCTTGTTTTCTGTGATCCAAATATGAATACAATGTGCATCTATGATATGGATCTATGAATGATGTGATGTTTCTTTACTTTAAACGATGTTATACTGTTAGATCTATTTGTAGATCGATGGTTTTGCTGCAACTCCGGTATGATAATGAGTTTTGTTGAATGATGATATAATTTTGTTAATGCATTAGTTGAATCATTAGATATTTGGAATAAATGTTGCACTAAGTTAATAAAGAGACACATGGTCCTCCTTCATACTACGAAAACTTGGTTTCATCATCTCTCCCTCGAACATCTCGGGTGAGACCTCATCTGCTCTGCAGGTGTTTCCAGATGGGGTAAACCTACCTAGGTCAATGCTTAGGGAGAATGCAGTGGTTTGGGTGTCGATAGAGAGTGACCCCCTTTCGACTGGTTTTGTGTCAACAAATGGTTCCATTTTTGGACCTTAGTGTGAAGAGGAAGGAGGACATGATGTGGCATCCAACGAGGCTGGAAATCCAAGATTGGTTTGACCAAAATATGCGGGAGTTTGATGAGAAAGAAAATAAGAACCCTGGACTGATGACGGATGGGTGGCTGGAAGATTATATGCACGACGGTCCACACAAGTACTTTATCTTTGAATTTCCGATCATATTGTACAAGTGGTTGGCGTGATTGACCTATTGCAAGACAAATTTCCAAGGAGGTGAGCCAACGTCTTGGACCCCAGAAATGATCCAGGATTTGCAAGAGGTAGGAAATAGAGCATCACATGATGTTGAATTCTAGCTTGACAATATCTTGGAAGGATATATCACTGAGTTCACAATCCACACAACTAAATCCTATAGTGAAGCAGAAAGGGAATTTTCAACGGACCAAGAGGGACGTCCTGTTGTCTTTGCAATTATCCATTAAGATGCTCATCTGTGAAAAATGCATATTGAAGATGCACCTATAGTAGTAGAACTCTGGTGTGTAGAGGTTACAGGTATCACAGAGACAAGGTTTGGATGGAATGATATGAGGTAGATGGACGAAAGCTATGATAGGACTATGAGGGAAGTCAAGGAAGGAAGTGGTCTTACGAGAGGAGGAGCAAGGTTTCGGCAAGAGAAGAGGCAGATGATAGGAGAGAGTCCTACTCTGACCGAGATGTGATTCCATGAAGGAATACCACACAGAACAAAGAGGCCCTACAGCGAAGAAGGAGACAACCAGGCTACGCCCGAGCCTAAGGAAAGGCTGACCCAAAGCGGCACTATACCCACACCTTCGTGCACTGTGCCATACTCAAGAAGGAACATGAGTTCGACACTGCTATGTCCAATGTGTCAACAGAACTTTTATAGTAGCAGATCAATGACTGTAGGAAGAAGGCCCAGGATGGCAGGTGATGATGCGAAGTTACCCCTATTCCATGGAAATGGTACTGAGGATCCCGAGCAATATTGGTTCTTATGTGAAGCTATATAGACTGTCAAACAAACTACGGATGATGAGGTCAAGAAAGGACAATTGGTAAAGACCCTTCAAGGTCGTGCACTGGATTGGTTCATGAAATTTGTCCAAGTTCATACAGGGGCTCCAGCGAAAACATTGGCTAAAGTTAGGAAAGGACTGATTGAATAATTCATAAATCGAAATAGGAAGTGCAATATATCACAGAGATGAAAGAGATTAAGCGGTATCCCAATGAGACTGTTTGGGATTTTGATCAAAGGTTTAAGATGCTCATGGAAAGATTCATCTTTAAGATGAGTGATATTTAGCATAAGGAATGGTTCATTGCGAGGTTAATATCTCATATCATACTACCATTGATGCAGCAAAAGATTGCGACACAGAGCGAGGCTCTGGAGATTGCGATGAAGTTAGAAGCTTCACTAGTTGGTGAGAATGTAGTTGGTATGACGCAGCTCCAGACACATCTGACGAAATTGACGCTCCAGTTGCAAGATATTAAGAAAGGAAAAGAGCATAGCGAGGAAGTGTGGTGTACTCGATGTCGTGTAGACAGACATACCAAGGCTAACTGCCCAGATTTCCGAAACTACCTATTGTCAGGAGTGCCAAACACATTGAGTTGTGGTGGTATTCCATGGTGCCATATTTTTCAAGTTTATGGGAATTGACATGAATATTGTGGATATATGCAGAAGATGGTCACGAAGCCAAAGAATTTATATTGTACATTTGGTCGGTCTGTTTGGAATGAAGATAAGGATTGTCGCACATATGATATACTCCAGGGAAGAACAATGGACATGTACTATGTGAAGGGAGAATACCATCAAATGGTACACCAACTATAGTCGCAGCCATAGGTGGTACAGCTTCCACCTCAACCATAGTTCGCACCGCATCCGCAACCGTAGATGCAGTTTGTATCGTAGCCATAATTACAACAACATTTTGTGCCACAACCGTAGTATAATCAGATGCAGATAGCTCAGCAGTACCGGTAGTATGTTCAACCAATGTAGTATGTTTAGCAGCAACCAAATCCCCTATAGAATCAATTCAATCAACCACAGTATCAGCAACAGGGAGGATTCCGTGGAGGATTTTGAGGAGGATGAGGTGGAGTCTTTGGTCGAGGAGGAGGAGGAGGTCATGAACCAGTGCAATGTTATAATTGTAGAGTATTGGTACACTGTCAGAGAGATTTCCCACAATTGAAAACACAGTGTACATATTGTATCACAATCGATCACACCATTGAGAATTGTCCATAGCTGATCACAAGATGGTAGGAAGGAAATGTCCTGCAATTGCAAAACTAGAACCAAAACCAATTGTAGAATTAGAATCAGTTGCAGAACCATAATAAAATTCAGAATCAGAACCAGAACACAAATCGAAATCTAAATAAACCTGTGAATCCACCGCTAAACCAGAATCAAGGACCAACTGTTGCGACCATTTCAACAGAACCAAGAACGCAAGATGCCAATGTTGTTGTCATTACTCAAGGAGGTGAGTCAATAGGATAAGATGGCCCGTGTCCACAGATTCCACTAGTTGGGAAGAAGAAGGTGCAGTTTGATATCGATGTTGAGAGAGACAAATTATTTGAATCACGTGATGTGATAGGAATAAATCCTGGTAAGTTACCTATTTATGAAATTCCCACCACTTTTGATTCAACTTCAGTAGCAGGACCATCACAACAGCATGATACCTTGCAGAACTTCTTTGAAAGTTGTTTGTTACTGGAAAAATATACTGATTCTCTTGCCGAGATTGAGAGTCTATTGCATCAACCAACTAGGGGATGGAAAGAGTCCATGTTGAACTCTTTACAGAAGGAAAAGTCAAGAAAAGAGATGTGCATGAATATTTAGATTGGGGACTATGAGGTAGATTCATTCATCTTGGATCTAGGCTCAGATGTCAATATTCTAACAAGGCAGACATGGAAAAATATGGGGATCCCATAATTGGTTTGGTCCCCTGTACAACTGCAATTGGCTAATTAGGCCATAGTAACACCGATTGGGCGAGTTCCGCACCTTGCGGTGGAAGTTAAAGGGATGAACACTTATGCTGATTTTGATGTTATCAACGTTGTCGATGGTGGAGGCTCTTATCCCATGTTGTTGGGGATTCGATGGGCCAATGACATTTTGGCAGTGATTAATTCTAAGAAGCACGTGATGACCTTTGAAAATAAATACATTAGAGTCATCGCTTCGATGGATCCAACTAAAGGGCACAGGTATGTTGAACCAGTGAGGGATAAATATATAAAGGGATGGGATCATGCATATAACATTTCAGAATATTACATCCATCCTACTGTCTATGGGGAAATCGGTTGGTGCAGCTCTATCTCTGTGTATTTTAACTCTGATGATGCTCTAGAGAATTGGAAGAATCGAATGCATGAGGTATCACTTCGGAAGTGTGGCTTGATTATGCAGTTGTTGTGTAGAGTCGCGATTGATACTATTGAATTACCAGTATATGAAGGACTGCCCCAGTTGTCTGAATTTCTATTGGAATTTGAAGATAAGGTGTCAGAACCATAGTAGTTGCTGGCATTGGATGAATCATTGAAGGCTACTCCATAATGATGGTGGGAAACCCATAAGAAATCGATAACTGGATGGTCGCAGTGTGGTAGATTGATGATAGTTCATTTTGGTGACACAGAAGTGTACCACGCTGGAAGGTATGATGGGTGGAATAACCCTAGTGATCGTCTGATTGAGTGTCAGACCTTGTGGGAATCGCGACCAAAGGATGAGTGGGTCCATGCCTTTGTCCACACGTTGAATGAGATGTCACGATCAAGGTGTGTATCAACCGAGTTGCGTAGAGAGATCACTACTTGGGAAGAGTTGACGGTTCTCTTTACACACACCTTCAGTTTCACTGATACCAATCCAGATGTTCATAATGCATTGCATCTCATTTGCGATGTATTTCTAAAGGTAGTACCGGTTGCATACACTATGGATCTACATGTGCATTTCCATATGCAGGCAATGATGGAATGCTATAATGTAACTGGAGGACCCGAGGATGGTGATGATCCATGAAACATCAATATTCCAAAAACAGGAGGGAGTTGGGATGTCACGGCACCTGATGTACCGACGGATCCAATGAATCTATCATTAAGTATCAGGAAGGTCAACATTGGGATGGAGGAGAACCCAAATTTTGTGAATGTTGGTGACTACTTAGATGAAGAGACCATGGCAAAGATCACATATCTGTTGCATGAATTTCAATATTTGTTCCCTATCAAGTTTTCTAAGATGAAGGGAATATTGGGAGATTTAGGAGAGATGAAGATTTTGCTGAAGCCAGATGCAAAACCAGTAAGGCAGAGGTTGTATCACCTGAATCCCTGATACAAGGAAAGGATCAAAGCTGAGCTCGACATAATGCTAGAGGTTGGAATAATTGAGCCAGTTGAAGAATTGGAATGGATCAGTACTATGGTTGTCCAAGATAAGAATATGGGTGAGGTTCATATTTGTGTCAACCTTAGAAAATTGAATGATTCATGCATACATGATCCATTTCCGAAACCATTCATTGATGAGGTGCTAGAAGGAGTGGGCGGTCAAGAAATGTATTCCTTCATGGATGGATTTTTTTTCTATCACTAGATCAGGATTGCAAAAGAGGATCACCACAAGACAACATTTGTTACTCAATGGGGTTGTTTTTAGTACATTGTGATGTCGTTTTGGCTGAAGAATGCCCCTATGATATTTTCCCAGGTTGTTGTCGCCGCATTCAAGGATTTTATTCAAACATTTTTGCAAGTTTATATGGATAACTGGACAGTTTATGGATTGATCATGGACCATTTGGAAAACCTGTGACTGATGTTGGAGCGATGTCAAGAGCATCAAATCGTGTTGAACTCGAGGAAGTGTATTTTCTGCACACCTTTTGGGATGTTGTTGGGACACATTGTTTACAAGAAAGGATTGTTAGTTGACCCAACAAATATTGCACTGATTTTAAGTTTTCCACCGCCTACAAATGTGAAGAAACTAAGAGTGACATAGGGGAACAAAGGATACTACCAGAAGTTCATCCATTGTTATGTTGCGATCACATCGCCTATGGAGAGGTTGCTTAAGAAGGATGTGGTATTTGTATGGATTCAAGAATGTTAGGACAGTTTTGAGACGTTGAAGGCTAAGATGGCTTATACACCAATATTATTTTTTCTTGATTGGAATAAGGAGTTCCATGTCCATGTGGATGCATCGTAGGTTGCGCTGGGTGTGGTGTTGGCATAGCCAGGGGAAGGATATCTTGATAATCCGATCGCTTTTGCTAATAGAAAGTTGTTGTCTATGGAGAAAAACTATACTACCACAGAGAGGGAAGGTCTTGCAATGCTATATGTGCTACAAAAGTTTCACCATTATCTATTGGGCGGTCATTTCAAAATGTCCATGGACCATTCTACTTTGAAATACCTGGTCAATAAGTCGGTGTTGGGGGGGAAGATATGTCATTGGATACTTCTCTTTCAGGAGTTTGACTTTGAGATAATTATGAAACGGGGTCGCTTGAATGCTGGCCCAAATCATTTATCCCGAATTGAGAAAAGTGAGGAACTGACAAATATTGAAGATGGATTGCCAGATGTGCAACTATTCATAGTTGACATGCTTGATGATTACTATGGCCAAATAATTCAGTTTTTGGTGACGGGAACAACACCAGTGGAGCTTACTACAAGTCAAAAGAAGCAGTTGGTTGTCAAAGCTGTGGATTTCCAGTTGATCGTTGGACAACAAAATAAGCTCAGACCAGATGAGATCCTAAGGCGATGTGTCCTACCACATGAAAAAGGGAAGATATTGGCAGAGGCACATGCAGGAGTTTTCGGTGGACACTATGGAGGTCGCACTACTTCCAGGAAGGTGCTCCACGCAGGGATTTGGTGGCCCACTCTTCATAATTATGCGATAGATTATGATTAAAGTTTATTTGTCCATGATGGAGGTGTGATTGGCTCTATTCTATAAGAAGGGGTTGAACGTCGTCGACATTCACCATTGAGTAAGATTGAGCATTGACAAAGTTGTAGAATTGTTGTAGAGAGTCGTGTCGTGTTGCATTGAGTTGAGTTGCGGTGATTGGGTGAGTTTTTGAGTGAAGTACAGTTGAGTTCCCACTGAACATTGTGAGGAATGCTGTGTGAGAAAGTCACAATCAATATTTCTAGCTAGAGGGATTCACGGGTCATCGGGGTTACTATTGAGGAGGAAGTTGCAAGTATGTCAATGGGATATTCCTTTGTTCTGAAGAAGAAGAGAGGGGCACAATGGACCACGTCCCCAGTTCTGAAGAAGCGGCAAACTAGAATGTTTGTGAGGGCATAGGAGGATGCAGTTGCGCAGTCAGGTCCATTGACTTCAGGGTCTATGGATTCATTAGCCCATGTAGGGGTGTCTGCTGAGGACATCCCTGGGTGTGTGACTCCCATGCAGACCAATGTGAAGCCCAGGAAGATGACAAAGAACTAGAAATACTCAGTGAAGATGTCGACGATTCCGTAGGGTATGGCATGCACCACGAATATCATGCCTACGCTGATGGGAATGAAGTATGATGATCATGACATGCTTGCATCGACAGATATCATGAAGAGTCCCTATGTACCTATGGTAGTAGTAGGAGGGGTCGACTCGATATTACACATTCCACAGGACTGGGCGCATGACTTAGACAGAACAGGACTATTGGGATTGATCAACATGCTGCACTTTGGATGGTTGAACGAAGCAAATGCATGCATGAAGCAACTCTTGGCCTGCTTCCATGGTGGGATTTTGTGAATAGACCGGTTGATCACAGTCATGGTAGCACTTATTTCATAGATTGTGAGGCTTCCTAAGGATGGCCCAGACCCCTTACAGTATTTTAGAGGAAGGGATAATGATAAGAGGCTCGTGACAAAGCTAAAGAAGAGATATGGTTTGCATTGAGACAGACGATCATACCATGTTGATAGCATCAATGATCCGACTGTTCGTATTGGCACACGATTTTTGGCTAGTAAGATAGTGAGGATGAACATACTGAACCAGTGCAATTCCGAGGTTATTGCATGCACGGAACAGTGTGTGCAAGGAGTAGATATGAATTAGTCATTATTTTTAATGAACCAATTGATGGAGGAAGCATTGGAAGTTCAGGCGGGGAAGCGATTGTTTGCATACAATTGGTTACTGATCTTAATTGCACCCGTGGCTTGGATGGAGCCAGATGATTACCAAAGGATAGATGTGGATGTAGTAAATATATGCAAGGTTGCACACTACCAGAACATATGGTGGGTGAAGGAAGCTGACATAATTAAGGACTGCATAGTTTCATTCTGGATCTATTGGGAAGCCTTGCAAGATGCAGCTGTGAAAGTTTTGTGATTGTCTGAGGAGACTATGACGAAGTTCCAACGAGTTTCTCGGTTCGTGATTGTCCCATGCGCCATTCATGTGAAGGCACATCGTGACCTAGAGAAACAATGGTTGCCGACACCCTACAAGTTGTCTGACGCATAACTGGAGATAATTGTTGATGATTGGTCGGTGGCATGGAGAGAACTAGTCATCCTAGAAGAAGCATCGATAGGTCCACCAGTTGATCTGGTATGTGAGCCTGACCAGCATAGTCACCATGATTCTGATGAAGAGTCATCGTGGAAACCCACTGACTCAGAAGCAGAGCGAGAATTTGAAGAATTAAGGATGAAGAAGTGACAGAAGAAGGGTGTGACAAGTAACGCATCCCAGGGATGGAGGCATAGTTGAACCGACTAATTAACGAAATTACAACTACAACGGATGCAGCAGATGAAGAGATGAAAAATAAAGCAACATAAGGATTTAGCGAGGTAAAAAATTTACTTGACTCTTTGTTTGATGTAGTATCGAAGAAGGAACCAAAGGTAGCGATTGTGCAGGACCTTGGCTCAATCTGCACTGGGACATGGATTCAGAATGTGCAAATTTTGCCGCATGCAATTGAGACCAATAATGAGGATCTCAATTCCTCCCTGCATCAGTTACAAGATTTTTCCATAGAAATCAACACGATGTCCACACAGACGTTGGTGGATATGTAGAGGGTTTCCAATCAAGAGTTGGCAGACAGAGAACAAAGTATCAATGGTCAGTTCTTGCGATCGTAGGAGAAAGAGGCAGAAGTGTGGAAAGAGGTTAAATAATTGAAGAAGGAACAAGAGCGCATAATCATTAATAATGCCAAGGTGATTGAAGAGTTGAAGAAGGATCAGGATCGATTGGTGGTCGAGAAAATGCATCTCTGGGATAGGAGAGTGCGATTGGAAGAGGTAGTTTCTGGTGCTTGTCAGCATGTATTTGAGAGCACGACAAAACTGGATGTGGTGGCAAAAGTAGGACGAATTGGGGTTGTTATTACACAATTTCAAAGCGACAACGTGGAATTACAGGCACTATTACATCCAACCACATCGCCTGAACAACTAGCAGAGAAGAAAAGCTCCATGGAGGATTTGGAGACATAGCTAGAGGAGATGGAACAAGAATCCAAAAAGGTGACCGAAGCAACTACGTAATTTTGGGGCAGCGTAGTCTAGGATTAGTAATTGGTGCAACTAACCACACATTTGAGGGAGGAAGAAGGAAAACTGGCAACATTGAAGACTTCACCAAGAGTGCTTCCACCGATTGTTCATATCACCAAGTCTACGGAGCTGAAGGAGTTGCAGCAACACGTTGTAAAGGCCAAGGAGCATCAACAAAGGCATAGTACATAATTAGATGAATTCCAAGATATTGGAGCACAACTTTCTGTTAAGGCAGTTTCTGCGTAGCAAGCAGTTCAGGAAGGAAAAAAGGGGGTTACTGATAAGATGATTGAGCATCCATTAGCACATGATTTGACAGGAATCCAAGATATTACTAAGAAGCTCAAACAATAGTTCAAGGAGATGACACAGCAATACGACAACTTCAAGCAGAATATCAGTGAATACACCATGTCCAACTGACGTGGCTCGAGGGTGAGCCATAGGTTTATGTTGGGGGCATGTTGACAGGGGGTTTTGGGGTAAGATAGTTGTGCAGCATCGCAGATGCTGTGCAAGGTCAAATATGTCGTGCAATATGGAAAGTGACGCACAAGTCAGAATTCTAATATTTTATGTATTTTGGTCATATTTTTTAGTTTTGGACCGTACTATGTGGATTGTGGTCATTCTTTTGTAGATTTTGTTAAGAAGTAGTTAGGAAGTTGGTGAAGTGGACCATCCGTAAAGGTGCAAGCCTATAAGTAGATGTAGAATTGCAGGAGTTAAGGTTGCTTCTACTTCTGGGACACTTTTTAGCCACAATCTGTTTAGACACTGCTTCAGTTAAGTTCTTGCATATTCTTCTGAGTTTGATTTGTGTATGTGAACTAGAGAACTATTTTGGAGACTTGTATTTTGTTGCAAATACTAATATGACATGACAAAGGTTGAGAAGAATCATTGTTTCTTTTCATGTTTTCTTGTTTTCCTATTTTCTACGATCCAAATATGAATACAATGTGTATCTACAATATGGATCTATGAATGATGCGTTGTTTCTATGATTTAAATGATTTTATATTGTTAGATATGTTTGCGCATCGATGGTTTTGTTGTGATTCTGGTATGATAATGAGATCTGTTGAATGATGATATAATTATGTTAATGCATTAGTTGAATGGTTATATATATGGAATAAATGGTGCACTAAGTTAATAAAGAGACACATGGTCCTCCTTCATACTACGGAAACTTAGTTTCGTCATCTCTCCCTCGAACATCTCGGGTAAGACCTCATCTACTCGGCAGGTGTTGTTGGACGGGGTAAAACCTATCTGGGTTGGTGCTCAAGGAGATCGCGGTGGTTTAAGTGTCAACAGAGAGTGAACCCTTGTCGACTGGTTTTATGTCAACAAACTACTTTACCAAGGTGAATTTAACCAAAAAAAGAAGAAGGAAACAAAGACCAATAAGCTTCTAAGTTCAGGAAAAGATCACTAACAGAGGTTGACCAGAAACATAAGCCAAAAATGATGCCAAGAAAAGGGGGTGGGGTGGATGAGAAAAGATCTAACCTTAATGCTACAAAAATACTTGCAACCTAGATAAAGAATACCCAAAATGGATGACACTATCTCCCTATAGTCATGCACCTACAGAGGACCCCAAAAGACCTACCAAACATTTCTCAAATAGTAGAAAAAACCACAAAAATGAGGAAAAAAATTGTTTTAGGGGCATACGCGAGTTTCCCTACTGGAAGGTCATGTGTCATATGCAATTTGATAGTATAGTAGGTCACGTGTACATCCCAAACACAGGACTGTTGAATCTGCAATTCGCGGATGGGTGGGAAAAAACCCAAAAAAGTGAAAACTGCCTTAGGAAGTCAGGGGAGGTGTTCTATCAGACTAATAAGTTGTTCCTAAGTGGCAAGAAGAACCTGAAACCTTGAGAAAAACTGGAAGAAAGACAGAGAACCCCCAAACAGACAAGGCTCTCCCCAGTGGAGACTCCAGTTCTGTTATAGAGGAAATTTTCCTATGGCTAGGGTTTAGGAGGTCATCAACCTACTGGGGTTGAAAGTGATATGCATATGGTTCTACAAGTATATATAAACAATTTCATAGATTAGAATGATTCATACTTAGACAAATGAAGGTTTATCCAAGCAGCCCTTCAATCCTCTTCTTGCTCCTCTTGCTCCAAGAGACCTTCTCTTAAAGTTGGGAACCTCACAAAACCTTAATCTAGTTCTGTTGCTTCTCTTCTCCAAGGAACTCAGCCTCCAAGATCTGCAAAACAAGGAGAAAGATTCTAGGGAAAAGGTGGGGGGAAAGAGAGTCCCAATTCTTCCAGCATAACAATGAAAATATTCAAGTCTCCTCTCATGGACCTCTCTACCTCTATTTATATGTTTCTGAAGAGATAGGGTTTAAGACAAAGTAGTTACAACTAAAGGATTCAGTTGCATAACCACCCAAACTACCCAAAATTCAAGAAACATCCATTTTTGACATGTACAAGAAAAATTTGTGGGTTGTGGTGACAATAGTTACGTATATACGTGGGTTGCAGCGACAATAGTTGCATATACAAAGGGATACATGATTTGCAATGTCAATATTCACGTACACAAAGAAAAACATGGGTACCATGTAGAAAGAGTCGGGTGTACAAAGTTGAATACGCGGGTACCATGTATGGCAAGTCATGTATAGGTCAAAGATTCTCACATTAAGGGTGCTTTTGGGGATTTTCATACTTTGGTGTATTTTGGAAAGTTTTAGTTGACTCAGATACCTTTCCAATGGTGTAGAGAAAAGGCCAAACGCAGTTACAAAACTCTGGATATGGGTCCTCCATTACAGGTTTTTTTTCAGTTACTTTCATGAAATGTCGTCATGGAAGTGTCGACATGTGATGGAATCATAGGAAAGTGGTCGCAGGAAGAGATGTGTCACTTTGGGCTATAACAATATCATACACAAACATATACTCAAATTGAGAGGGTTTATAAATTTCTTAAGGATCTATTGAGAATGTATGTGATGGATAAGCCATCTAAGTGGGAGGATTACCTACACATGGCAGAATTTCCATATAATAATAGACATCAAGCATCATTGGGAATGAATCCATTTGAGGTATTGTATGGCAAATGATGCAGAACTCCAGTGATTTGGGATAGTCCAATAAATAAGATAGTACTTGGGCCAAAAGAAAATGGAACAGGCCTGATTATTAAGATTAGATAGAATTTAAAGGTGGCCTAAAACAGGAAAAAAGTTATATAGATCTGAAAAGAGTGCACAAGGAATTTAAAGTTGGGGATCTTGTCTATTTGGGAGTAAATCCAAAGAAAATTTCCCTAAAGTTAGGAAGTTGTGCCAAGTTGGAACCAATATATTGTGGGTCATTTGAAGTAATTGATAGGATAGGTCTAATTGCATATAGGATTGCATTACCTACTAACATGATGTATCATAAAGTTTTTTATGTTTCTTTTCTTAAGAAGTATGTACATAATCATAATCACATAATTGATTGAAATGCGATTCATATGGAACCGGAGAGAGAATTCCAATTGGAACATATGTGCATCCTCAACAAGAATGTAACATTGCTCCAGAGCCAAGCCATCAAACATGTAAAGCTACAATGGATTTAGCTTGGTCCTGATGAGGCTGCATGGGAGCTAGAGGATTCCATCAGAGAGGCATACCCTTTTTTGTGACCCTTTTTTGTCTAGTTTTGAGAAAACTAAGGACGATGTTGTTCTAAGGGGGAGGGGAATGTAATACCCCTATTTTAACCCTTGAAATTATTGGCTTGGTATGTAAATATCATAAATATGTGATGTATCATTCCTAGGTTGGAGCTCAAGGACAAGGCCCAGTTAGTGAATACTCAGCTTATAAAGGAAAGTATTTTATAGTGTTGAACATGTGTTAGTAAGCCATGGAAAATGTAAAAATCATGTAAATATTTATAATGCAAATAAAATTCCAATAGGTTGCTATGAAGGAAACTAAAATGAGGGGGTTGCGTTTATCCATTGGAGAGAGATTAGGGGTTTGTGATATTAAATCATTTGTTTCCAAGTGTCATATTGAGAACCCATGTATCATAAATGGAAAGCAACTACCCAAGTGAACTTCCATAATGATATTTAATTATGTTGTAAGAAGACAACTAGAAATCATCTCGGGAATTTAATGGAGCATGGGTTGAACCCAGAAATCTGTATGATTGAGTATGGGATTAGTTGGGTATACCTAGAAGTCAATTTACCTCATAGGAATTTGTTTCCTTTCATTCCCTTTCCATTATGGGGAAACTAGACTCAAATTAGAAGCATGTTATGCATTCCCAGTGATGAAAAAAACATAAATTATAACAAAAAATGAAACCATGTTTTAGAATGTAAAAAATACAAAAAATAATAAACTAACATATTTACATGTATAAAGATACCAAAACTAACATAGTACCCTAAGCATATAACCAAAAATATCAATTTTAAAAATACAACAAATCCAATTGATAGATACATGAAAATTATATTTATCAACAACTAAAAAATACAAGCTTATTCTATAATTATTCTTTTATTTTTTAAAAATATATCTATTTGTTTAAATAATGTTGTGAAGAAAATATAAACTAAAATAAACTATACATGTATAAAAATCTATACAAAATTTTAAACAAACCTAATAAACCTTTTTAAAAGTATATAAGTACAGAATTGTATATGTATAAAAATCTATACACACAATTTTAAACAAATCTGATAAAGTTTTTTAAAAATATGCAAGTACAAAATTGCAAAGCAATTCTTTTAAAGTCAGAACCAAAAGTTTATACATTATATATTCATGTCATTTCCAATAGTTTTATTTACAAAGTTATAAAAATAAACATAAACATTGACCCTAAACGAGGCTGCGATATATTAAGTTATTTACATATGAAACTAATAAAACAAAACAGAAAAGAAAAAATATATTTCAACATATGTATATGTGGGTGACCTTTGATTAACGGAGCATAAAATGAAAAAAACATAAAAAACAAGCGTTGGAAGGTAACTTGGTCTCTGTAAGTTGAAAAAAGTTAAATAATTAAATTGTATCGGGGTTATGTAAGATTTGGAGTTGAAGTTGGTTTACATAATGTTTGGTATTGACCTACTCATATGCATAAGCTATTTTTTTATGGAAATGATTTTAAGTCGCGCGCGCATTGCTATAGATTGAGGTTAATTGTGTTACAAAATATTGGCTATGTTTTTGGCCAAAGTTTTATTGTGTTTAGTGTGTGGAAAAATAATTGTATATATTGTTAAATTTGAGATTTATTGTATCACAAATTATTGGCTATGTTTTAATCCAAATCAAATTCACTAAGCAAGCTAAGTATTTTGAATAAATATACATATCGACTACCAACGTAGCCTTTAATATACGGTGTAACTTGCATAAGAGGTCAAACACGATCTGGTTGTTGATAATTGATATTTTGTATTAAAAAATGTTGGCTATGTTTTAGGCCAAAGTTTTATTGTGTTTAGTGTGTGGAAATATAATTGTATATATTGCTAAATTTGAGGTTCATTGTTTCACAAATTATTGGTCATGTCCTAAGCCAAATCAAATTCACCAAGCAAACCAAGTATATTGAATAAATATACATACCGACTACCAACGTAGCCTAGCCTTTAATATACGGTGTAACGTGCACAAGAGGTGAAACGCGATCTTTGAAAAAGTGTGGTTGTTGATAATTGTATTCACGAGCTTTACTGCTGAACTAAAAGTCTCCCAAAGTCGTGTTGGCAATAAAACCGGAATATACTCTTACATGGAAATGCTAGAGCTCATATAAATCAAATGAGTGACATTTAATATCACTTATTTGTTGCAGTTCGAGGCTATATCGGTGCATGACTATAAATTAATACACATGGTCCTTGCACTATTTACAGTTTAACCTTGTAAGTAAATTTTCAATATATATTAACATGTTACTATTATTAGGATGCTATCATTAATGGTGATGATTGACTTTTATGATATATGTTTCAAAATTGCACATGTACAATAAAATAACCATAATAGATTATGAAGAGGTAATTAACTACTAATGAAGTTTTAAGAAGGTCGACGGATTGCAAAACTAATGCAAATTTTTTACTACTCTATTCGTCTCCTTTGCAAGAGTCTCCAGGTGAATTGCAAACAAACATATTATTTTTATCATTCTCACATGCATTCTCAACAACTTTTTATCTGTAACATGTAAATCCATGCATCGTAGAGTTCAAAGGAGTTTGTAGTGAATGGATTTTCTATTTAACATTAAATGGATTAACTTTCACATTAAATTAATCAACTAATTACTACAATGGACCCTTAAACAAAATTAACCAATTCATTTATTTTCCTTGTACAACGTGATAGCAATCGCAAAGAGATTGAGTGGCAAGTCAATAACGATATCATCAACATTTTTTCCTTCCTTGTGGAAATTGATATTTGCACTTCGTATTGAAATCTGATGATCCCTGAACAATCTGAATATTAATACCAGCACCATAAGGATATTTATACATGGAAGTTCGTACATTTGGCATCCTCGTGATTGTGATCAATTGTCAAACGTTACTTACTTACATATATATATATATATATAATCTGTTTTCGTAATAAAAATTGAATAATTTGTACCTTCATTAAATCTTCGCTTCGACACGTAAACTTGTCGGTAGCTTCTATATATAGGACTGATTATTTGAGTAAACTGATACTACTTCTCTACAACTTTGAGGAAGCAAAAGAAGATTTCATAAATTTGACTTACTCTACGTAGGCCGACCTAGATAGATATCAACGATTTATCGGTTATCTTAAGCTTTGCATCGAAAAGAGCACTTGACAGCCTAAAATGAACACCTACTTTACTTTCACATATAAACTGTTTTCATACAACTCGCATCGAGATCGACTTTCAGTTGCTCTCCAGATGATTCGTGAGCAAGGATTGCCAAAGGCCACTTGTACAATAATAATAATAAATAGGAGGTAAAATGCTTATGCTCGGCTTTTTCTTTCTAAAGTTTTGGTCCTGGATTTGGAACCAATTTTGTTTCAATAAACAAGACTGGAATCGTAGAATTAGACTACGGTTAAAGCAAGGATGTGTATGTGTATAGGAAATAATTTGGTTTGGTTGATGAATCAACTAAACTAAATTAACAGTCTATCTTATATATTGAATCATCTAGAACAACATCTCTATCTCTATCTCTATCTCTATCTCTGCTCAACTCAACTGCTTTATTCCCGGCTTTTTTAAAGAATTAGAATAATAGGACAAGATTTGGTAACTCGACCAATCTTCAGCGATCATCGACCTAGCATTTTCTTCCTCGAACAAGAAATCCCAGTGTTTGAAAAAAAGAGTCATTACACCTAGCATTCTCAAAGGTTTTTGTTTTCCAAGACAACCTCGATTTATTTCAAATATTTTGCATTTGTGGAATTCTCGATTGAGAGATACAAAAATTTGAAATGTGTAGGTGCGAGCCAAATTGAATATTATTAATGTTTTAAGCAAACACATAATATATAAAAAAAATTAAATCAAAGTTTTTTGTTTTCCAAGACAGCCTCGTTTTATTTCAAATATGTTGTATTTGTGGAATTCTCGATTGAGACTCGAGAGATACAAAAATATGAAATGTTCCTGCGAAATCGAAATCCAATATTATTATGTTTTAAACAAACACATAATGTATAAAAAAATGAAAAAACCACATTAAGCTACACAAAGCCTTCCATATTCCAAGCAAAGGTGAAAAGAAAAAGCGTGGATATCCAAGTCCAAACCAGGCTGAATATGTTTCCCAAACAATATTGCATTTATTAAGTTGTTTCATTTTCTAGAACTTCAAAGTATGGCTCTTAGTTATTAGTTTTCCATCCCAGTCTGCCACGTTTATAGTTCATTAGCTTGATCCTATGGCCCATTAATTCTCCCTTCATCATGCAACTTACATAAGTTGGAAGTCCTCAAGAGAGCCAACACCAACACGTTGAAGCCATGCACACTCTGATTATGTGCTGCAAAGAAACACATTGAAGCTCCCTTCTCAACCCTACATTAATGCAACATAACACAGGGATTTTGAGCCACGTATACCATAATACTTTATTCACTGCAATGGACCTTTTTCAAACTCTCACTATGGCCTTATCTTATGCACCTACAACAATGGGCACTTCTGACCGGAGGGAATTTTAACCACCTGGTTTAGAGATAGGCTTTAGACTCAAACGTTTAACAACCTGGTTTAGAGATAGGCTTTGCAACCTGCTTTCGATACAATATTTTAAAAAGGATGGGGAGGGGGTTTATCCCACAAGACCATCTCGGAGAGGGAAAAAAACGCTAGAAGCTGATAATTCACACTTAGATAATTACTTATTGTTGATGCCTAGAAAAATCCCATGTACCAAACAGTAGGGATTCTCCCCGGTAAACAATCCCAATTAGATCGTCCACCATTTGGTGTGGGGAATCCGTCTAGTTCAGAGTTCCGGCTACCGTAAATTAAATTCTTTAATCTTTTATTGGTTATGGCCCAGTACACTGTCTATATGATTTTTTTTTAAACAATGAAATGCAGGTGCCTAAGCTAAATGAAGATCTAATCTAAATCTAAAACTAAACTATTATATCCCGGCCAGTGATCAAATTTAGAGTTCAGAGTAATATACTGTAAATACTCATAAAGGTCTAACAGATAGTCATACCAACGCAATAATCACATTCACAACAGAAAGAATACCAGAGGTAGCTCTAATATAATTAAACCGTTTATTACCCTATCAACACAGACATTTATACAGACAACAAACATTCATAACCAAAGAAATAGTTCCATGAGGTTAGAACAATATCGTTGTATCAAATACAGAAGCAAGAAGAAATAGTTTTATAGTATGCATTCCACATATTTCGATTAAATCTCTGCGCAGGCCCTTTGTTCCGGAAAAATGATCCTTCTTATGAGCAAAGAGGTAGCTCTTTTACAAAATAGTCCAGTCTCTTTTCACCAGGACAAAATATTTCTATGGTGCTATGCACCCCTATTTATACTATCTCTATCTAGCACCCAGGAGATTCCCAGTCTTCTTATTCGCCCACCTCGCTAGGATCTTATTTGAGAGAATAACAAGCACATCAATCAATCACAATAGACAATGAACACAAAAATTTTCCTCGGGGAAACCATAAAGGAGGAAACCCCACAACTTCCTCAGAGATAGAATGAGCACCAAAAGTAAAACCCAAAGATACAAAGATGATCTCCCGACATCAGTTGTCTCTCTCTCTCTTGTCCCAGCTCCTCTCTCTCAGTTATGCACTATAACTAAGTGTGAGTGAGTGTGTTATAAATAGAGAGGCTCACTCTCTATTTATACTAGTTTATGACTTGACATTAACTCACCAGGGCCGACTTCTCTAGGAGAGTCTAACAACCCTACTGCCCCACAACTACGAGGACTTTAACCCTTGAAAAATAAGGAGGGTTGCCCTCTATGAATTTACATGACTTGATTACATTATTAATTCTCCCAATAGGAACATCAGGGTATGACATAACTTGATTACATTACTGATACTCTCGATAGGAACATCGGGGTACAATACATAAGATATACAAGTGGATACATTCTGAAGTTATAAATACATCAACAACTTTCCCTACTTGAAATACACGTGGCCAAAGCTCCATCCAATGCTCAATGAAGAGAGTATTTCAAATATGTTATCAACCCACTTTCATAAAGGATTTCGCTCCTGTCTCCCACAATTAGCTCCCTTGTTAGTTCATTGGTGAAATGGCTGAAGGACCATCAGATCTAAATTGATGGTGGACTTCAATTTTCATAGGGAGGATTTCATGAAGTATTGCGCCCGTCAATATTTTCTTCGGTCATGCTGGTTCACCCAGCAAAATTGCTCACACCCATTGATCTAACTATATCTTCATCTGAACCGTTGAAAAATGCAGGCCTTTAACCAATTTCTCCGATGTGAAAAAGTTCATTTTCACGAGCATGTTTGTGCTATGAAATTCACCTCTAGTGTAGATATGATCTTGAATAGATCTCCTCCGTTGAAAAATGCAAACCTTTAACCAATTCCACCAATATGAAGAGTTCATTTCCACGAGCATGTTGAATCAGTAGAGTTCACCTCCACCGTAGATCTGATTCCACCTATGATCTTGGCCATTGAAAAGTGCAGGTCCTACCACATTCCACCAATCTGAGAAATTTAATTCTCCTTACATGTTAAAACAATGGAAATCTTCAGGACCATGGATCTTGATCTGCCATGAGTCTCAGCCATCCAAAGATGCAACCTTTACCCAGTTTTGCAATCTCCCATCCTAACTTGGAGAACGATAATACCTGTAATATACAAAGAAACACCATGAGAGATATATCTCATCTGGAAACCACCATAATTCATAGTATTTCAACTAATGATATGCATCGATTATTAAATAGAAAACAAATAATGACCAGCGCCCTATTATGCCAGCAAATTTATTAGTTTAAGCTTTGGGAGGAAGATTTCTCAGTTTCCCAAATGGTTTACAGTTTAAAAAGTTAGCAGAGGTTGGATGGCTCAGATCATCTCAAAAGAAGGATCAGATTTGAATTGAACCGTTAGATCATGCAGCCCAGCAAGTTCCTTTCTGCTTTTCCCTACACCGTTGATTTTATTCCAGATTCATCCTCAGGCGTTGATCTGAGATCAAAGTTATGGGCTACAGGTTTGCCAAATTTACATTCTAACTTCCGCGATTTGGTTTCTGCAACAACCTTTTCGAACCGTCGATATTATATGGAACCATTATGGACCATTGATCTGAGACTGCGGGAGGCGGAAAGCAGGATTCTAACTTTTTCATGACCAAACTTCTAAATTTTCAACTCTGCTTTTCTGCTTTCTCCCTTCCAATTCTTTTTGAGTCGTTGATATATACAGAAGCTTTCTAAAGTGTCGATCTATGCGGAATTCGAAAATAGGGATTCTAACTTTTTCATGACCAAAATCTTATGTTTCCTCTTTCCACACTTCTACTCCTTTCCACAATTCTTCTCCTTTCCACATTGTTGATCTATGTGGATTCATCCTTACCCACCAGATCGTAGATCACGGAAGGCAGAAGGTGGAACTCTAACTTTTTCACAAACAAAATTTGAACTTTCCGCTTCCGCTTTTCCCTGGCTGTCGATTTGTGCGGAGCGATTCTGGACCATTGGATCTTGAACTGTGGAAGGAAGAAGGAGGATTTGAAACATTTTCATAAGAAAAACTTGGCTTTTCCGATTCCTCCCTTATTGTTGGAGCAGGGTCCCGCAGCTACAGAAGAAGCTGCTAGTTTAGCGGAGAGATAAGTTTTGGCGGAAAGAAGATAAGATAGAGCTACGACGTCGTAGCACGTTTCCAACTGCAGAGCAGAGCTGGAAACCATGACTTTTTAGATAGAGAAGTCAAGAAAGGCAACGGTACCTGAGCGGCCAAGAAGAGAGAGCTCACACACTACATTGAAGGCAGCGGCGGAAGACAGGAGGGCTCAGCAACCCTCATAAAGAAGAAGGAGCAACGAGGCTGAAGCATTGAAGACGAAGGACAGAATAGAGAAGCGGTGCATAGTACCCATGATCAGTGCCGAGAAGCATGGAAGACTGCAGAGAGCTGTGGTGTGACAGAAAGCGGCTACCTCAAGTACAGATATGGCCGACTGTCACTAGTTAGGGTTTTGGGTTACTGTTGGGACAGGCCCACAGTTTTGTAATGGCAAGACCTTCGGGTTGCCTATAAAGGGATATATTTTTTATTGTAAAAGGGTTGGTCAGTTAGTTGAGTCATTCAATCGTAGTAGTGTTTTGCAGACCATTAGACTATTGTAAAAGCCGAGCTCTGGTTCTGTTATTAGCGGTAGCAATCTTACTGTAACCAGTAGCTGGCTTATAGAGTATGCATGTAATGATCCGCAGGGATCGACAGAGAGGGAAGAGTATATTGTAGAAGAGCAATATAGATAGAAAGAAGATCTAAGAGAGAAGATCTTGAGCTGCATATGCGGTGCAGCAGAACTGTGTTTTACCTTCCCCTGAGCTATAAGAAAACACAGTTCTGTGGACGTAACTTCCATCCTAGAGGTGAACCACGTTAAAATCGTGTGTTATGTGATTGGATTATTTGCTATGTTAACTTATGCATTTCATAGTCATTTCATGGATTTTGGTTACAGTTTAATGAATGAATGTGTTAATCAGCTCACAGTAATATAGAAGGAAAAGTATAAATCAAAGTCTTTGGCATGTTGTATGTGGTTCATTTATGCTTTGCGTGAGACAGTCACTAGTTGCAGTATTGAATAGCCTTGTATGTTAAGTCTTGCACATCGACACGAGCAACTCTAAGTGCGCTAAACCACGGAGGTAGGATATCACAAAGAGGTGATACCGCACCGGCAGAGGAGCTGCGGTGCGCGATACCGCAGGTTGAGGACTTAGAGTTGGGTAGGAGCTGCGTGTCGCACGGTGCGCGGCGATGCGGTAAGGTTGGAGATATCACGACTCAGAGAAAGTGCGCGACATAGAGAAGGACCGCACGTCAGTATAAAGGTGTACCTCGCTACTAGAAGAGCTGCGAGACGAGGAGATCACATGACGCGAGTAGAAGGTCGCGCGACGCGTAGAGGAAGAGACCTCGCAGCTAGAAGAGCTGCGAGACGCAAGTAGGACTGCCGCAGAACCTGGTCCAAGACGCTTGAGTCCTTGGCCAACCCATTAGATTCACCTCGGGTGAGACTTCAGGCCTCTTTGCGGTCTATCGCCGAAAGGGCCAGTGAGCTAGGGGTGTTGTTGGTTGATTATAGTAAACCCGGTTCTGCCCAGTATAGCCAACAAATGGTTCCATTGCCGGTTTTGAACAACTAAGCGCTAATGTTCTGTTGGCATCCTACTAGAGAAGAGTTTCACCAGTGGTTGGATTCAAACTTAAGGGAGTTTTCCAAGAAATAAAATCAGAGCCCTAAACTGAGCACAGAGGACTGGTTACAAAAGCATATCGCTTCAGATATACACGCGATATTTTTTGCAACCTATGGAAACGAGCTCTACGACTGGTTATCAAAGTTGAAAGATAGGAACATATTCAAGAAGAAAAGAAATGTTGTCTAGACACCGGAGCTGATTTAGACCATGCAGAGACTCGACAATCCCATTACGAGAGCAGTGGACTTCTGGCTTGCGAGTGTGCTAGAAGGCTTTGTTACAAAATTTGCAGTGGACCAAAGAAAAAGCTTCAGCGAGGCTGAGCGGTACTTCTTCAAAGGATATCGTGGTAAGTACCTAAAATCTCTAAACTTGTCCATTAAGATGTTGCTACATGAAAAAGGAGTAATGGACATGATTTCAGATGAATAAGTAAAGATAGTAATGTCACAAGAGTTTGAAAGTGATTTTGATGACATTGGACGAACACGTAGTGGCAAGAAATATAAAGTAGCTTTCAGCTCTTCCGTATTTGGAGATAGTTCAGACAATAGTAGGAAACCGAGTCCTAGTACCACAGAAGAACCAGAGGGGGGTACCCCTTACCATCCCTATACCCCACAGAAACAGATCGGGACTCAGAGTAATCTCGTAGGTACTCCATCCAGTAGCTCACAGACAGTACCTACTACAGCTACATCACCTTCACCTACACCGCTAAGTGGAAGTAATCCAGTCAATCAAAACCCACCACAGAGAAATAGAATGGGAGATGATATGAAGTTACCTACCTTTAAGGGTACAGGAGCAGAGGACCCAGAACAACATTGGTTTCTATGTGAAGCCATGTGGACCATTAAAACAATCAACGACGATAACCTTAAACTTGTACAGTTGGTCACCACACTCAGAGATCGAGCTTTAACATGGTGCATAAAGTATACCACAATACCCAAGACACTTTCCCAGGTCAAGAACGCCATGATTAAAGAGTTCAAGAAACCTAAGTCTGAGTCTCAGTGCATAACAGAGCTCAAGGATATTAAGCAGCTACCATCAGAATCAGTATGGGACTTTGACCAGAAATTCAAATCTCTTATAGATCAAGTAAGCTTTGAGTTTGCGCTGGAGCAGCATAAGGAATGGTTTATTGCAGCGCTGCTCCCTCACATCAGACTACCACTAATGTAGCAGAAACTCCAGACGCAGGATGACGCGTTGGAGATGGCGATGAAGCTAGAAGCTTCACCCTTAGCTGAAACCAGTGCAGGCATGACAACTCTATAAAACCAGTTGGCCAACCTCACATTATAGATACACGAACTTAAGAAAGGAAAAGAGGTTACGCAAGACATATGGTGCTTACGATGTAGAGCACAGGGTCATACCAAAGACAATTTTCCAGTCCTTGCAGAGTATTTAGCGTCAGGGGCTCCTAACCCCTTACCACGAACGCAAGGGCCATGGTGTGAAATATGCAAAACACAAGGACATCCGCCTCAGCAATGCCCTTTGCTTCAGAAGTATGTACAGACACCTAAGAACCTATACTGTGTCTTCTGTAGCTCAATCGGACATGATGAACAGGATTGCTGAGCCTATGATCTCATGTTAGATAGAAAATATGACGTATACAGAGTCCAGTCAGAAACACAGGGTCCAGCAGCAGGACCACAGCCTGATCCGACTTACGGTGGCCGTGGAGGAGGATTCAGAGGATGAGGCCATGGAGGAGGCTTTGCATGAGGAGAAGGCTTCGGCAGAGGAGAAGGTTTTGTCCGTGGTCACGGACCAATCACTTGTTATAACTGCGGAATTGTAGGACACTATGCTAGGGACTGTCAGAGCCCCACTACCACTTGTAACTACTGCAAATCTTATGATCATACCATAGAGGAGTGTCCTACCTTAATAGCTAAGATCAAAGACCCTAAGCCAGCAGTACACCAGAACATCCAACTTATTGCTGCTGAGCAGGCAGAGCTAGAACCAAAAGTTAACATTGTGACTCGTAGCGGTGCTTCCACTAGTAGGACATCGCAGGAGACCGAAAAGAACATAGGGTAGGAGTGGGTGCGCAGAGCTCCTAGTAAAGCAACAGCACTCGAACTACAGAAGAATAAAGAGACATTTCATGAAGCCAAGGCTTCCTTTTATGAACCTACGCAATCAGGATCGCAGGTACCGCCGTCTAGGGGTGTACCACAGCAAGCACCTTGTGGCGATAGCCTTGAACAGATACCGCAGGCTACCACATCGGGACGATGCGACGAGGATGAATCAATAGGAAGTGTACAATCCTTCCTACGCAGTTGCTTGAAACTCGTGAGAAATGAAAAAGCTATCGGTGAGCTACAGCGCATCATAGATCAGTGTCAACAACCTTCTCTCTTGGGCAGTGCACACCGCGTTGTTCATAATATTACAGGACATACAAGGACCGGAAGAGAGATGAAGCTCACAGCACAGATTGGAGAGTTTGAAATGGATGAAGTCGTCTTAGATCTAGGATCAAAGGTGAATGTTCTAACTAAACAGACATGGGAACAGATGGGTAGCCCTCAGTTAGTCAGATCGCCTATCCACTTGAGATTAGCTAATCAGCAGCGAGTATCACCATTGGGTCGATTGCCGCAGGTGCCAGTTGACATTGACGGAGTTCGTAGTTTTGTGGACTTCAAGGTTATAGAAATCATTGGCGACAGTCAACCGTATCCAGCATTATTAAGTATCAATTGGGCGATCGGTAGCAAGGCTGTCATTGACCTAAAGAGAAGACAAATGACCTTTGAGGATGCGCAGATCTGGGTCATTGCGCCACTGGATCCTCACCAGGGTCCTAGATACATTGAACCTATCCGAGCAGAGGAGGAGGCACATAACATCGATAGTCTCTACCAGATGACTGCGAACCAGAACGACTACATCAATCCAACCGCAGAAGGGAACATTAGTTGGCGATGCGACAACTCATGCGCATCGGATTCCGATGTTGGTCTAGAGATCTGGCAGATACATATTTTCCTTGTAATAAAAGCTCTAACCCAGAATAAAGAGGAAAGGATATCTGTGGAAGACCTTTCAAACACAAGAAGGCTCTTAAAAAGGTTTCAGGAGCGAAGAGAGCGAGACCATGACATCGGGCAGGAAAGATAAGAGAGGCCAGTGAACCAAGTTACAGAAACTACAGAGAGCGTGTCGAAGTGATGCAGCAGGAAGTCACAGGACTTCGAGACAGGTTGCAGAGGACTTCGTAGGAAGCCAAGGCAAAGCTACAGCAGGAGAAGCCTGCTGGTGGTGGCTCGAGGACGAGCCACAAGTAAGTGTTAGGGGACTGTTGGAGCAGGATCCTGCAGCTACAGAAGAAGCTGCTAGTTTAGCAGAGAGATAAGTTTTGGTGGAAAGAAGATAAGACAGAGCTACGATGCCGTAGCACGTTTCTAGCTGCAGAGCAGAGCTGAAAACCATGAATTTTTAGATAGAGAAGTCAAGAAAAGAAACGGTACCTGAGCGGTCGAGAAGAGAGAGCTCATCCACTGCATTGAAGGCAGTGGCAGAAGACAGGAGGGCTCAGCGACCCTCATAAAGAAGAAGGAGCAACGAGGCTGAAGCATTGAAGACGAAGGATAGAATAGAGAAGCGGTGCATAGTACCCATGATCAGTGCCGGGAAGCATGGAAGACTACAGAGAGCTGTGGTGTGACAGAAAGTGGCTACCTCAAGTACAGATATGGCCGACTGTCACTAGTTAGGGTTTTGGGTTACTGTTGGGACAGGCCCACAGTGTTGTAATGGAAAGACCTTCGGGCTGCCTATAAAGGGATATATTTTGTATTGTAAAAGGGTTGGTCAGTTAGTTGAGTCATTCAGTCATAGTAGTGTTTTGCAGACCATTAGACTGTTGTAAAAGCCAAGCTCTAGTTCTATTATTAGCGGTAGCAATCTTACTGTAACCAGTAGTTGGCTTATAGAGTATGCATGTAATGATCCGCAGGGATCGACAGAGAGGGAAGAGTATATTGTAGAAGAGCAATATAGATAGACAGAAGATCTAAGAGAGAAGATCTTGAGCTGCATATGCGGTGCAGCAGAACTGTGTTTTACCTTCCCCTGAGCTATAAGAAAACACAGTTCTGTGGACGTAACTTCCATCCTGGAGGTGAACCATGTTAAAATCGTGTGTTATGTGATTGGATTATTTGCTATGTTTACTTATGCATTTCACAGTCATTTCATGGATTTTGGTTACAGTTTAATGAATGAATGTGTTAATCAGCTCACAGTAATATAGAAGGAAAAGTATAAATCAAAGTCTTTGGCATGTTGTATGTGGTTCATTTATGCTTTGCGTGAGACAGTCACTAGTTGCAGTATTGAATAGCCTTGTATGTTAAGTCTTGCATGTCGACACGAGCAACTCTAAGTGCGCTAAACCGCGGAGGTAGGATATCATAGAGAGGTGATACCGCACCGGTAGAGGAGCTGCGGTGCGCGATACCGCAGGTTGAGGACTTAGAGTTGGGCAGGAGCTGCGTGTCGCACGGTGCGCGGCGATGCGGTAAGGTTGGAGATATCGCAACTCGAAGAAAGTGCGTGACATAGAGAAGGACCGCACGTCGATATAAAGGTGTACCTCACTGCGAGACGAGGAGATTGTGTGACGCAAGCAGAAGGTCGCGCGACGCGCAGAGGAAGAGACCTCGCAGCTAGAAGAGCTGCGAGACGCAAGTAGGACTGCCGCAGAACCTGGTCCAAGACGCTTGAGTCCTTGGCCAACCCATTAGATTCACCTCGGGTGATACTTCAGGCCGCTTTGCGGTCTGTCGCCGAAAGGGCCGGTGAGCTAGGGGTGTTGTTGGTTGATTATAGTAAACCCGGGTCTTCCCAGTATAGCCAACACTTATGCTCCTGCAATTTCTTAGCCGTTGGATCTTCGCGGACTTCGAAAAGTGGAATGTGGGTTTCCAAATTTTTTCAAAGTTTAACTTTAATCCTTCTACATTCTCTTTTATACTTCCACTTTTCTCGACCATTTATCTAGGTCAGAGCGATTTTTAGCCGTTGATCTTAAATCAAAAGCATATTTTCTTGTAAGGCTTGTTTCCAAGGTCACGCCTAAGTATTTTTTCCCAAAATAACACTTCAGGCTTAGGGAAAAACCTTTTGCTCAAGCTTCTAGGAAATACTAAGTATGCAGGAAGGGCTTATCTAAGTTGGGCAACAAGTGTAAAAGTAAAAAATCGAAGGAGGGGCCCTAAAATGTAAAACTGGAAGGAGGGACCCTAAGAATACCCTTATATTTGTAACATTATCAAGTACTGATGGCCTGAAAATCAATTCAATAGAACACTTGTTATTAGTTGGTACTAATCTAGATGCAAAAGTAGCTAATAAATCAGCTGCAGCGTTTTTCAATCTTGGTATTGCATTTATATTGAAATCATTGAAGTGCATAATCAAATTCCATACCTCAGACTGGTATCCTTTAAGATGTGGAGATAAACAATGAATGGTGTTTCTTACTTGTCTAACAACTATCTTGGAATCACCAAAAACCTTCATATTTTTTACTTTTACACTTTAGGGCCCTCCTGCTTCCCCAAAAAATTTAGGGTTAAAAATTTTACATTTTAGCGCCCCTCCTTTCATTTTTTACTTTTACACTTGTGGCCCAACTCAGATAAGCCCTCCCTGCATACTTAATATTTCCTAGAATCTCGAGCATAAGGTTTTTCCCAAAGCCTGAAGTGTTATTTTGGTAAAAAATACTTAGGCGTGACCTTGGAAACAAGCCTTACAAGAAAATACGCTTTTGATTTAAGATCAACGGTTAAGAATTGCTCTGACCTAGATCAGTTGTCGAGAAAAGAGGAAGCAGAAAAGTGGATGTGGAAGGATTAGAGTTAACCTTTGAAAAAAAATGGAGACCCACGTTCCATTTTCTGAAGTCCATGATCCATAGATCAACGGGTAGGGACAAATCTGTGAAGATCCAATGGCCAATAAATGGCAGGAACGGAAGAGAGGAATCAGAAAATCCAAGTTTCTCTTATGAAAAAGTTGCAAATCCACCTTCCGCAGTTCAAGATCCAACGGTCCATAATCACTCCACACAAATCGACAGTCAGGGAAAAGCGGAAGCGAAAAGGTCAGTTTTTCATTTGTGAAAAAGTTAGAGTTCCACCTTCCTCCTTCCGCGATCTACGATCCGACAGCTAAGGATGAATCCGCACATATCAACAGTGCAGAGAGGAGCAGAAGTGTGGAAAGCGAAAACATAAGATTTTGGTCATGAAAAAGTTAGAATCCTGATTTTCGACTTCCGCATATATCGGCGGCTTAGAAATATTTTGCATAGATCAACGGCTCAAAAATATTCGTAAGGACGAAAGTAGAAAAGTGGAGGCGTAAATTTAGAAGTTTGGTCATGAAATAGTTAGAATCTCGCCTTCCGCCTCTCGCAGTCTCAGATCAACGGTCCAGAATCGTCCCGTATAAGATCGACGGTGCGGAAAGGTTGTTGTGGAAACCAAATCATGGAAGTTAGAATGTAAATTTGGCAAACCCGCAGCCCACAACTTTGATCTCAGATCAATGGCTAAGGATGACTCCAGAATAAAATCAATGGTCTAGGGAAAAGCAGAAAGGAACTTGCTAGGCTGCATGATCTAACTATTAAAATCAAATCCGATCCATATTTTGAGATGATCTAAGCCGTCCAACCTCTACTAACATTTTAAACTGTAAACCATTTGGGAAACTGATAAATATTCCTCCCAAAGCTTAAACCAATAAATTTGCTGGCATAACAGGGCGCTAGTCGTTATCTGTTTTTTGTTTAATAATTGATGCATATCATTAGGTTGAAATACTATGAATTATGGTGGTTTCCAAATCAGATATATCTCTTGTGGTGTTTCTTTGTATATCACAGGTATTATCGTTCGCCAAGTTAGGATGGGCGATTGCGAAACCGGGTAAAGGTTGCATCTTTGGATGGTTGAGATTCATGGCATATCAAGATCCACGGTCCTAAAGATTTCCGTTGTTTTAACATGCAAGGAGAAATAAATTTCTCAAATTGGTGGAATGTTGTAGGACCTGCACTTTCAATGGCCAAGATCAAAGGTGGAATCATATCTATGGTGGAGGTGAACTCCGTTGATTCAACATGCTCGTGGAAATAAAATCTTCATATTGGCAGAATTGGTTAAAGGCCTGCATTTTTTTAAGGACGATATCTAATCAAGATCAGATCTACATTGGAGGTGAATTTCGCAGCCCAAACATGCTCGTGAAAATGAAATTTTCATATCGATGAAATTGGTTAAAGGCCTGCATTTTTCAACGGTTCAGATGAAGATATAGTTAAATCAATGGTTGTGAGCCATTCCGTTGGGTGAACCAACACGGCCGAAGAAAATCTTGATGAGCGCGATACTTCATGAAATCCTCCCTATGACAATTGAAGTCCACCATCGATTTATATCTTATGATCCTCCAGCCATTTCTACAATGAACTAGCAAGGGAGTTAATTGTGGGAGATGGGAGAGAAATCCTTTATGAAAGTGGGTTGATAAAAGATTTGAAATCCGCTCTTCATTGAGCGCTGGATGGACCTTTGGTCGCGTGTATTTCCAACAAGGCAAGGCCCGTGTAGTTTTTGTTTTTATTTTTTGTTTTTTTTATGAAACCATTTGTATCTAGCTAGGTGGGCGAATAAGAAGCCTAGGAATCTCTTGGGTGACGAATAGAGATAGTATAAATAGGGGTGCAGAGCACCATAGAAATACTTTGTCCTGGTGAAAAGAGCTTGGACTATTTTGTAAAAGAGCTACCTCTTTTCTAATAATAAGGATCTTTTTTCTCGGAACAAAGGGCCTATGCAGAGATTTAATCGGAATGTGTGGAATGCATATTGTAGAACTATTTCTTCTTGCTTTTGTACATCATATAGTGAGATTATTCTAACCTCCTAGGACTATTTCCTTAGTCATGAATGTCTGTTGTCTGTATAAATGTCTGTGTTGATAGGGTAATAAATGGTTTAATTATATTAGAGCTACCTATGGTATTCTTTCTGTTGTGAATGTGATTATTGTGTTGGTATGACTATCTGTTAGACCTTTATGAGCATTTACAGTATATTACTCTGAACTCTAAATTTTCTCCCTGGTCGGGATATAATAATTTAGTTTTAGATTTAGATTAGATCTGCATTTAGCTTAGGCACATGCATTTCATTCTTTAAACAAAAATCATATAAATGGTGGACAGGGCCATAACCAATAAAATATTAAAGAACTTAATCTACAGTAGTCGAAACTATGAACTGGACGGATTCCCCACACCAAATGGTGGACGATTTGATTGGGATTGTTTACCATGGAGAATCCCTATTGTTTGGTACCTAGTATTTTTCCATGTGTCAATAGTTTTGGCGCTAGTTAAAGTTATCCTGCAGGTTGTGCCTCACTTTCATTGATGGTTCGACTTATTTTCCTCTTCTCCATCTACTCTCTAATGTCCATTTATTATTCTCCATTTATTGTTCATTTTCTAGCATTTATATTACCAATTTTTCAATGGCCAGGGCCCAATGAGCTACAACATGATTCTCTCTCAACGTTGAAAGCACCATTTAGGAACCATGAAGCACCCTTTTTGCAACTAATTGCAGGCCATTTACTAAGAAGAATTGACTAAAATTAGGGCAAATGCAAAGTTAAAAAATTCAAAAATGTCATTCCACACAATTGAGGTGGGGGTAATGCAAAGGTCCCCACTGGTTGCAGTAAAGGTTGGGTGCAATCCTGTTGGTTGGTAAGCGTCCAGTCTCCAAGAGGAAAAGAAACCTAAATATGAACATAAAATCGGGCAAAAGTGGGAAAAAGTGCGGGGAAGTTGTTCACGTGACTATAGAGTGAGTATGCTTACTCATGTTGAAGAACTTTCACTACTATAAAATAACAAGGTCTTCATTAAATACATAGATACTTAGTTCATGTGTTATGCCTTAAAATAACATAATTGAGTAAATGCATTGCATGAAGGTGCCACCGAAGCTCACTTTTACCATATTCTGCCAAATTTTTGTTATGGGTTTGTTAGGGTGTGTATTATTTCTTTTTCATGGCTTTTCGATTCCATTCATATCATCCCCTCCATCTCTCATTGTGTCTGCCAACATTGTTAGAAATATCTTTAATTTAAATATGGATTGTTTTAATGCACAAACCAATGATCGATCAGAATTTTTACTACCTAGGTTTGAAATGAACTTCTCCAACCTATTCCTGTGCACTAAGTAATGTACTCCAAGCTATGAATTTCGTCATTTATTTTGTGTTCAGGTAATCAAATCACATCATTTTCTCCCACCGTTTGTACTTATCATCATTATTTTTATTGTATCAGCTGATGGGGAATCTGTGTTTGTTTAGGACGAAGAAAGTGAATGTAAAACAGATACACAATTAATCAAAGATTGTGGGAACGATCGTTTGTGTAGGTGGTGCAATGTTGATGACGTTATACAAGGGTCCTCTTGTTCAGATGTTTTGGTATCCACGTCATCAATCACATAACCATACATCTACACCTGCAGTAGATGTTGTTGATAATAAAGATTCAATTTTCGTCTCCCTTCTGATAATTGTTGCCACTCGTGTAGCCATCCTTGTTTATCCTCCAGGTGATCATATATTTTTGACATCTATGTTTATGGAAATATAAATAGTTCTTTCTGTTATGGTATAGCCTCAATTTGGAACAGTGGTTGTCAAAATATGGGTAGGTTTGATGTTCCTTTGAGTCATATTTTCTCATTGTGACTTAGACTTGGATTACTTTTGTTATGGAGAAAACTTCCTATGGCTTGGGGTGTACCACAACAAACAGAGAAACCGCAGAAATAAATCCCTTCCCAATATGCAAGAGAAATACAACATCTAACACTAAAGGATCTCGAAACATACCTTATTCCGGACGGTCATAGTAGATCCCCATTGAGCTTTTTCCAATCCTTCTTTCTTTGGAAATTTACTCTCAACAACAGTAAAACAAGGCAAGCATGCTATATAATATAGTGTTAGGCCTACTCTAACATATATAATCAATGATACATAAGAAATTAAACACATCCATCCATTCAATATTCATTTAAATGCACATCATTGGACAGGAAAAGATATTTCTATTAAGTAAATCAGAGATTACACAAGTGACAACCTTTGTCGGCACGTCTACGAACCGGAGAAACTGAGTCCTCCACCTAGGCCTCCACCACCTCAATCCTCCATCTATCGATAGAAATCTCACAAACAAAGGAAAGCTTGGGAAGAACACAAAGTGCTCCAAGGGACAAAGGGATGCAGACTCAAGTATAAGCAAGCTACAGCAACAATGGACTACAGTTTTCTTGCTCTTCAATTCCTCTTCTTCAATGTATCCAAAGGGTTCCTTGTATAGTGCTTCAATGGGGTAATGGAAGGTCAAATCCAAGCGATATCAAGGCATATGGAAGGCCAAGAGACAAGTGAATCGGATCCACATCAAGGAAAACTCTAAAAATATTTGGCCTTTTGCACACATACCGATGTATGCAGGTTTAAGGGTAATATCCACGTATATACGCGAGAAAGGGATTAAAAGTCACGTACATCAAATAATCGGTGTTTTTAGGGATGATCTTGGAAACATAAAAGGTACAAAAATAGTCCATGGGGTCCAAAGAGTCTACAGAGGGACAGGGAAGGCCATAAAAGTGTCTTCAACCATGTGTGGTAAAATCAATTGTAACAGATGCCCCCTAATGTGTGATGTCAGAGGGGTAACATGATGGCCGACATACATTATAAATCCATCCCAAAATTAGAGTGATGAAGAACCAGGTGGAAGAACCAGCCATCCAACAGTATAGTACAAAAATCAATCTTTGCATATGACTGCAAATACATCTAGCAATCCCGGATACATAAGAGTACAATGGCCATGAATAGGCATAATATACAAAAAGTGACATGTGTGGTCATCGCCACGTACAATATATAATAGATTAGAATATCCATGATGAAGATATACAAAGGACCAAGATCTCCATGAAATCTGAAGATATACAATGGATCAAGATCTCCATAATGGCTGAATATATCTGACATACACTGGAATCAAGTCACGAGAGCTGAAATCTCATGAACACTGGCACAATCAAGGAGGTAGCATATATGAAATGCTACCAATATGGAAAGTATTCTACACAAACCACTACGAGTACATGTCCTACTATGTGAATAAAGATGTCAAGGTCGAACATAGTAGTCCATTGTTTGATTACCGGTCATTGATGTATACCGTTAATAGACGCGAGATCACCCACCGATAATGAAAATGGGAATCAAGGTACTAGAGTGAAATCTAACAAGTGTGAATAAATTTGTTGAGGTCGAACATTTGGAAGAATCCATCGATCAAAGGATATTGATCTATTCCCAAAACTGTCAATGGCGAGAGAACCTACCACTGATGACTATAAGTCTTAAGGCACTCAAATGACTCTAGACTCCTATCCCAGAATAAATGATCTGAAGTCGATGGGATGAAATCTGTTGGAAGGAGGGCATTAAGGCATCCCCCATCAACCAACACGAGGTACTCAGCAATGTTGTATAATGTGGAAGGACTCAAACAAGATGTGCACGAACCAATAATAGTACCAGGAATGGCTGACATGCAAAGTGAAGACAACTGAGGAATGGTCGAATCAGGCTTCAACTTCCTTCGAAAAAGAGCATAAAGGCGAATGGTGACTAAATGTAGGAAGCATAGACTCGATATACAAAACTAGGACATCTATGCAACACATGAGGCATCAATAGATGCTCCATAGGGATTGGAAGCTTAACCAGTCGGTGGAGATAAACTCAGAGAAATGAGTACAGCTCCTAAACTCAAACTACTAACCCAACCAACAGATGTGATATACAGTTCTCTGTTCGAAGGAAACATGACTCGATTGCTGCCAAAGATAATATCTTTTCATGTCCAAATTTTTGGTTTTTTGATTTTTTTTTGGACTTTTTCAGATATTTTGAAAAGCTTGAAAAAGAATAAAAGTGCTTTATAGTTACAAATCTAGGAGGAGATGAGTGTCGAGGGGCAAACAAACTAGTTCCAAACAACGAAACATACCTATGCTCAATGCAAGGAGACATGTGCAGGATAACGACACTCGGGGGAAATTTCCCTCTCGGTAAAAAATGGGGAATCAAGCTGCAAAAGATATATATAAAAGGCTCTTCTTAGCTAGACATTAGACAAGCTTAGGATATATGGCTGATAATCAAAGTCATGGAAGCCAAAATAAGGCTCAATAAGGAAAGAAAAACTCATGATAATGCAATTACAACTTGACATATACAAGGGAGTCCCGGGGAAAAGGCCAACATAAAGGTCAAGGGGAGTATGAAGCTCTTGCTCAAAGTCATGGCAGTACTACATAAAGGACTCCCACACTCTAAAGGAGAAATGTCGGCATGGGCACCAAATGAAAAAATGGATCTAACTAGGGTACCCATGTATGGTAAATCTCTACCATTCACAGCATGTCACTTTTAAAAGCAGCAAGAAGGTTCCATGACAAGATGGAATGGGTTCATACATAAGGTTAAAATGAAATAGTCATAAGGCTATGCAAAGTGCAAATGGATGTGAAACCTAACCTGTATGCCAGTTTAGACATAATACCTGCAGTAGGAACAAACGGGTCAAAGCCATGGTCAAACCACACTCAAAATAGATTCCTACAACATCAAATTAGTTCAAACGGTCCAAAATGGTCAAAAACTATAGAAAGTGGGTAAAAATTTCAAAATTTTTCTATAAATAGTAAAAAAATTAAAAATTTTCATATCATTTGAAATTTTTACCCAACATAGTGCTTTTGAGCTCAAAACTTCAGAAGTGAATTCCAGGAGCATCGTCCAACGGAATTTATCCCCATTTGATCCAAGTAGATTCTCATGCCCTCCTCTTTCATTTTGATGCAATTTTTTTCAAATTTCATGGTCTATTTTATTTTTTGAGCCATCCATACTTGTGTGTTTCGTCCCATGCGGAAATCAAGATTTTTTCCACGTATAGGGATTTCCATACGCGGAAAATGCACCGAAATCCACGTACATACGCGGTTGTTTTGAGAATAGTCGTGTACATGGCTGTAAATAAGGTTTTAAGGGGCAAAGACTGATAAAAAAACTTGGTTTTTGTGCAGGATGGTGCTAGAGTGGAGAGAAAGAGAGCATGGTGGTGTTGAGGAAGCTGTGCAAGGTGATCTCATGGCCCAACAAGCATTACGGGCATGTGTCTTGTATGATTTTTGGTGTCTTGGCAGCCTGAGGGCCAAACCAAGACTACTCTAGCTATTGGTGGACTATTGGGATCCAGAATCTGAGACATTTCAGACAGATGGGATGTCACTCAGCATTGAGGTTGAGGACATATATTTTATCACTGGTTTGTCCCGACGAGGAGAGATGGTGAACCTTCGATCTCGTGGGCCAGGAGGCGGGCTAACCATATATGAGTACATAGTTGTGTACTGCTTTCTGGAGATGAAAAAGGTTGGGAGTCAAATCCTGACAAACTCTATCCAGATTCTGGGGCTAAAGGCCATACTTTTGGAACTAGGCAGGATTGTAGGGTTGGATTCACTCCACCAGGGGTTCGAGATCCATCCCAGCGACGCTGGGCAAATGTCATGCATAGAGTGGGTGGAGGTAGGGTGGCTAACCCCTACCCAACAGATTTCTTTCCATGGTGGCGGAGACAGATCGTCGCCATAGACGACTTTTGTGGAGATCTGGATATGCCACTACCACCAGGAGTAGCTTATGGTGACATAGGTAAAGAATCCCAAACCCACTTTTTAAGTTTTGAATTATTTAATTTTTTTGCATTTTTTGATATATTGACTCAAAAGACATATTTTTTGGTGTGATGACACATAGTGACAATCTGTCATGTATATGCAGATGTAGGACCATGGCGGCCAAAAGGATTCCCTTGTCATCGACGGAGGGGAAGAGGAGATGATATCATGGATGCGGATGCAGAGAAGACGCTCCAAAGAATCCACACGAACTTTTTTCATTTGACACACAGGGTATCCATGGCGCAAGTTGAGGACTTACCTGAGGCCATGCAGCGTGAGGTGGTTGGTGTACCATGAGCATGGGTTTGACTCTTTCGACGACTAGCTAGATCTGTAGTGCTATATCATGATCAGAACCCCCCTCCTCCTCAGGCTTAGAGACCTGAGTGTATTCATTTTTGTATGACCGTGTATTATGTGTTGGTGGCTCGGAAGCCGCAATTTTGTATATGACTCTTATGTATTATGATATCACTTTTTGGATATTAATGAAATTTTTTTATGATGATCGATTTTATTTATATTTACATGTGTGTAAAATGTATGTTTTTGATATGCTTATGTTCTATGAAACAAATGCCAATCTAACACATAGTTAGCATATGAGTCAACAACTTGATTAAAAATTCTTGGAACATGAATGTATTTTATATTCTCAAATTGTCGTTCTGGCAATGTAACACATAAGAATCTTCGTAATAATGTCAGATCCCTAATGCGATACAAGCCATTAAGATGTGAAACCACTAACTGCGAATCAAGACGTACCTCAAGAGAATGAACACCATGTGAAATGGCATCACACAATAACTTAATGATGGCACTATATTCATCAACATTGTTTGAATAGGGTCGTAAACATACGCCTCCTGAAGAAAATACTTGACCTGTAGGAGTATAAATTACACAAGCAGCCAAAGCTGAGTTTTGAGTGTGGCAGCTAGCACCATCAGTAAATCCTATGTAAATGGAATACTCCATCGACATCTTCCATAAGAAACGAAAGCTAATCAACAAACCTGATCACCATAAGAAAACCTAACTATGCAATGCAAAACTGTACAATAATATACAACAATCAACCCTGGATGAAGATCATGCATAGTATTTTTTGAGATAGAGCCCATTTCTAGGCTCCGCCAAGGCTATCCCTTCATAATCAACCGGCTCATAGGCTCCTTTCTCTAAGACTCTTTTAACCACGTAGGGACCATGCCACATGGAATTAAATTTCCCTGCCCCCAAGGGTTCCTTAGCTTGATCCCACAAAAGGACCAAGTCACTTTCATTAAACCTCCTTGGACGGATAGACTTATCATATTGTACCTTGATGCGACGCTTGTTAACCTCTAGAGCCACTAAGGCATCTCGATGTTGCTCATCAAGCTGCTCTAAGTGGACCAAACACTCTTCCAATGCGGAAGTGTCAGGTAAAAGCTCTATCGCTAGCTTCAAAGAAGGGATTTCGCATTCAATCGATAAAACTGACTCCACCCCATGAACAAGCTGATATGGAGAGAAACTGGTGGCAGTCTTAACCGCGATTCTATAGGACCACAAAGAAGGATACAACATAATATGCCAATTAGCCTTGCATTATGTGATGGTTCGTTGGAGAATAGAATTAAGTGATTTGTTCACTACTTCAACTTGTCCATTCGCCTGAGGGTAATAAGAAGATGAATGCTCTTACTTATACCCTAACTTGGAAGCCAACTCTTCCATCATTTTATTCTGAAAGTGCCTACCATGGTCAGTGACAAGCTCTTTCAGAATGCCAAACCGGGTGATAATCTAGTTGAAAATGAAATGCGCAGCTGTCTCACCATCGTATTTAACTGTGGGCATAGACTCTACCCATTTTGTGAAGTAATCAATAGCCACAATAATGTGATGATTCCCTCCAGCCGAAGCTAGGTTGCAATCCATAAAATCAAGCCCCCACTTGGTGAAGGGACCAGCGGTGACAACAGGATGTAATGGGGCTGGACGTGAGCGCATATTGCATGCAAACACCTAGCAAGGGTGGCACTTCTTGACCACATTAACGCAATATTTGGGCTGTAGAAAGCCTAGATAAATGACCACCACACGCCCCTCCATGGAAATCATTCAGCAAAACCTCAGCCTCATAATGGGTTAAACAACGACACAAAATAGAACATACCCCACGGCAGTAAAAAGTGTTATCCTCTATAAGGTATTTCTTAGCTACGTGATGTAATCGTCGTCGCTCATCTCATGAAAGGTGAGTAGGGACCTTGAATGTTTGTAAATATACAATGATATCCCCGTACCAAGGGTCCAAAGTTGAGATAAGGAAAATATGCTCATCGACAAACATATCCTCATAAACTTCCTCCTCCAAACTTGGAAAATCGGATATAAGCTCTGCAAAGATCAATGATTTCTTCGATTTTGCCGAAACAAACTCGAGATCAAACTCTTGCAAAATGAAAATCTATTTATTGTATTTTCCCCCAATCATCCTTCTAGTGAGGATGAACTGAAATGGATTGATATGAGCTACGACCAAGGTTTGGCGAAGGAGAATGTAATGTCTCAAACATTGAACCGCATGAACGGTAGCCAAGGCTAGCTTCTCCACATAGGAATAGAGAAGTTCCGCATCTATAAGGTTTTGGCTCAAATAATATATGACATGCTCATGGAGCTCCTCATCCTCCTGAACCAAAACCATAGCAACCGTCTCCATGGACGCAGCCACATAAATCAAGAAATCATGGCTATAGTTGAGTGGACTAAGCACGGGGGCCATTGCTAAGGCTCGCTTAAGAGAATCAAAGGACTTCTATGCTCACTCATCCTAGTAAAAAGGGGTGTCCTTCTTCAAAATACGCATAAATCCTTTAGTCAAATTGGAAAAATTAACCACGAATCTCCACAAGAAGTTCACCATGCCTTGCAAACATTGAAGGTGTCTAATATTACGCAGGGGAGACAATTGAAGTATTTCCTCAACCTTTAAGGGATCGACACTTATACCCTCCTTGGATACGATGAATCCTATCAAGCGACCAATAGTCACATAAAAGATGCACTTATGAGGATTTAAACGAACCTGGTAATCGCGGCATCTTTCAAACACTAATCTCAAATGATATGGATGACGCACTCTCAAACAAGAGTGAGCAGGGAGATCATCCAAATATACTTCAATAATATTTTTAAGATCATGAAATATTAATGTCATAGCCCGCTGAAATGTAGCTCCAACATTTTTAAGGCTGAAGGGCATATTCCAATATGCAAAAGTACCCCAAGGACAAATAAATGCAGTCTTGTGTTGATCCTCGGGCTTAATATGAATCTAATTATATCCGAAAAAACCATCCATAAAGGAAAATACCTCACTCCCGGCACACTCATCCAAAATATGATCAATAAATGGTGTGGGGAAATTATCCTTACGACATGCACAATTTAAGTCATGGGAATCAATGCATATACTGATCACTCCCTGCTTCTTATCTACTAGAACGGGATTTGAAACCCACTCTGTCAAGGGAACAGGATAGATAAAACTAGATTTTAATAGTTTCTCTATCTCATCCTTAATGGCAGGTGATTTTCTAGGATTCACCGCATGCAAATGTTGTCGAACTGGTTTTGCATCCGGATATGTTTTGATCTCATGTTCGACAATACGAGGGTCTATACCCAGCATTTCTTCATATGAACAAGAAAAAATGTCACGAAACTCTTTAAACAACTCAATATACTTCTTGATCTCATTAGGGAAACAACCCTCCCCAATGTAAACATTATCAACCTTGCCAGGATCACGAGAAATATTGATATGAATGGTTGGTGATAAATTAGCCATGTTTCCATCAGCCATCTGACCAAGAGAGCTTAATGGAACCATGGGGTGACCATTCTTCTCACTAAGAATCTCCCTAAATTCATCACGCTCCATATGATTGAGCTTAGGAAGAAAATATGATCGATGATGCAACTTTTCCCAATGTTTCTCAACCCTAGACATGGCCTCAAGAATAGCTTCATCCGATGGAAAAACATCATCGAGGCAATCATGTGAGTGAGATGACTCTACTACCCATGCAGGCAGCACATACAGGTCCTCCTCCTCCATCCGCGAAGAGGAAGGACTAGGTTCTGCAACCTGATCAAGATTTGCTTGATACGCCACCATTGTTGCAGGAAACGACATATCTGTTTCAGCAGGCACACTCGAAGTACTCGGTGAAGGAAGAATACAAGGATATTCCATATGGGTAGTGCGAAAAGACACTGAATTCAACGAGGATGAAGCCCCACCAAAACTAGACCCAATCATAAGAACGGGCGCAAGACAACTAAAGGTTCCCATAAAAGAAGGATACATACCTACGCCCACACTCCTAGTTGTCGGCTGGGAATGATCGATAATCACGATAGAAGCTCTCGATCATGCATTGACACTCGGATTATGGAATGACTTCTGATCAATCATAACAATATTCCCATTAAATAGAAAGCATATCACTCGAAAGAGGGAAGAAGCTATGGCTTGCATACTATACATCCAATTCCTACCCAGTAAAAGATTGTAGTCAAGGGGCGCATCAACCACCTCGACCTCGATCGCGACAGTCTTCCCCCCCAATTGGACCTCTAGAGAAGGAAGAATCCCATGCGGCCAAAATTATCTACCATCAAAAGTTGTCAACATAGTGGTGGATTGAGACAATGTGGGAGAACCCAAACCCTTCCAACACGGCAAATACATCACAGAAGCAGCAACGCCTTCATCAATGACAGTACGCTTGACGGTGTTGTTAAGACACTCTACATGAATCAAAAGAGACATGTAGTAATGAAAGCGAGGCTACACTCCCATGGTTTCAAATTTGATCATGGTAGAAGAGTTATCATCACTAACCCCAAGAGAAGACAACAAATATTTCCTCTACGGAGGACAAGTCTGAAGCACTTCTAACACGGACATTGTACAAGGAGTCTGGACCAAATCCTCGACAACTGAATAGTTCTGGGTGGCTTGGGCATTAGGATTGTGGCCCGAATTCTTTAATACTCGCTTAGGAATGCAAGGTGGAGCTTCAGGTTTATCCGTAGGATTTTCGATTCACAAAGGGCTCTCGGGTGGGGAAGGTTCTTGTTGAGTCCAGATTTGGTCCCTTTTTAACCACCTTCAATCACCTTTATTCCCTTGTTTTACACTGCTTAGCATGCCAATCAAAATGACTTTCTTCACTTTATTCCTTAATTTGTCAAGGTAAGACTGATTATTATTTTACCTTGGTTAATGCTTATTCTTGTGACAATTAAGGCTATTTATCTCTTGAAATTGTGCTAATATGTGTGATCTATGAAGATAATGTGAGATGAGCAGAATGCAGGGGATGAAGATGAACAAGTCTAGGGACGAGGGGTGGTCGTGACACAAAAAGGATCCTTCATCTGCCCCTCATCTATGGAGGCACGTGACATTCCAGTCAAGGGCCGGTC
>LPNX011218614.1:22741-35784 GCA_001517045.1 Pseudotsuga menziesii
ACATTAAAAGTAATAATTCACATACATCAATCATAATCAAGGAACTTATTATTTACCGACACATGTTTTAGCATAGTTTACAAGGTATGATCCATTAGCTTACTGAAATCCATGTTACGACAATTCATACATCACTGATTTACGACACATACTAACCAATGGTTTTACACACCTACAGTTAGATCTTGTTTTCACCCCTACTTCCCACTACATCTATCTACCTACATCATTACTAACTTCCACATCATATCCTGTCCTCTGCTGGACTACCCTGGAATGTCAAGTCATGACCGGTTCCAGCTAGAACCCATAAGCGGAAGTGTCGACCACATCGACCAAGCTTCCCCAGCAGGAAACCACCAGTCATCATCACACACCTTGGGGACCGCACCGTAGCACAGCCCTCCCATGAATCTGGGTTTCGGGGATAAACGGTGGGTAAATCCTCCACCCCCACTAATGGAACAAGGGACTATGTCTACTCGACATAATAACAGCGTTGCACTTGTACTCTATCTGTCATCGTATAACCGATCTAGGCGGTTGAGTTTCCTAGAACTCTACCCCACCCATGTCATAACATACATCATAATAAATAGCATAATAATCATACGAAAGTAAATAATGCATCACTCACATACCATTTTATCTTTCGAAGTCCATGTCCCCGAGGCCCTCCCACCTCATTGGATCCAGCTATCACTTAGGCGTTTCAACCTGTAAGTCAGTCCTCGACATACAATATAGGATATCATGCATAATCCTTAATATGTACACATATATCTCATCATAACATGACAACAATAAACTCATTCATTCGCCATGCACCTGCCATAACAATCATTATTTCAACATATATCTGTAACGTTATCCACGTACCCATCATTCAGTAATTTCCATATATTTGACATAATTAACACATGATACATATCTAAACATGACTACCGACCATAATACTATCATCACACACACACATATATATATCGGAAAAATAATAGAACCATATGTCCACAGTTTCGTCAAACCGACGAGGTCTCACAATCAAACAAATACAACATATAATAGTAGTTCAGGTAGAAATGTCAAAACGGGGTGTTACATACACCCACCCTTTAGGAAACTTCATCCCGAAGCTATGATCAAAATAATGTGGGATAATCACGATGCATAGTCTCTGCGTCCTCCCAGGTAGCAAACCCCGGGCTATATCGGTCCCACTGGACCTTAACTTGGTCCACCAAACGGTGCCTCAACTGTTTAATCCTGTGGTCCAATATAAGTAATGGTTCGACCCTGATGGTTTCCTTGTCCGAAACCTACAGTTCCTTCCAATTTATTTTATGTGACTCATCAGCTACATAATGTCATAAAACAGATACATGAAAAACATTATGAGTTTTGTGCAAATGGGGTGGCAGTGCAAGCCGATACGCGACAGGTCCAACCTTTTCTAAAATTTCAAAGGGTCCTATAAATCGTGGTGACAACTTTGTCCCTTTCCCAAACCTGATGGTACTTTTGCTAGGCCTGATGTAGACGAACACTGCATCACCAACCTTATAGCTTTGATCAACCCTATGCGCATCAGCATAACTCTTCTGTCTATCCTGTGCTTCCTTTAACCACTGTCTAATCTGAACAACCTGTTCTTCCATCTCCTGAATCAACTCAGGTCCTATAATTACTCGATCCTCTAACCTTTCCCAACTCAATGGTGTCCTGCATGGCCTTCCAAATAAAGCTTCATATGGAGGCATCCCAATTGAGCTATGGTAACTGTTGTTGTAAGAAAAATCCACCAAAGGTAAGTGCTTTTCCCAGTGAGTTTGTTGATCCATGACATACATTCTAAGCATGTCCTCCATCACCTGATTCACTCTTTCTGTTTGCCCATCTGTCTTTGGATGGTAAGCAGTGCTTAGGTTCAACTGAGTACCCAACGCCGACTGCAAACTCGTCCAAAACCTGGATGTAAACCTGGAATCTCTATCCGATATAATATTCTTGGGAAACCCATGGAGACGAACAACTTCATTTATGAACACACGTGTTACATCCGTGACATCCTAGGTCTCCTTAACTGGAATGAAGTGAGTAGTTTTGGTCAGTTTGTCAACGATGACCATAATGGAATCATGCCTATGAGAGGTAAGAGGCAATCCCACCACGAAGTCCATGGAGATAACCTCCCACTTCGACATAGGAATGTCATGCGGCTGTAACAGTCCTGTCGGGTGGTGATGATCAGCTTTTACCTGCTGACACTCAAGGCACCTAGCAACAAATTTTACCACATCGCTTTTCATCCCTGCCCAAAAGAAGAGTTGCTTCATGTCTGCATGCATCTTCTTTACGCATGGGTGCACACAATACACAGCTCTGTGGGCCTCCTTAAGGATAGTCTCTCTAATATCTCCCTCCTCAGGAATGTACATCCTCCCTTGATACCGTAGAAAACCATCGGCTTCCAACTCATAGCCTTCAAACTTTGGTCCCATCGGTTTCCCATTCTAGAGTGCCGCTATGACCTTTAGGTACCAACTATCTCTGAGTAGCTGCCCTAAAATTCTTTCCCTCAAATCCACCTTCAAAGGTATAAGAGAGAAAAGTCTTGGTCTTCTGCTTAAGGCATTCACTACCACATTCTCCTTCCCTTTGATGTAGGAAATCCCAAAATCATACTCGCTCATGAATTCACTCCATCACCCTTGCCTAGCATTTAGGTCTCTCTGAGTGAAGATATACCTTAAGCTTTGGTGATCAGACTTGAGCTCAAATCTTCATCCAACAAGGTAATGTCTCCAAAGCTTCAAATCTAACATCACTACAGCCAACTCTAGGTCATGAGTAGGGTAATTCTCTTCATGTGGTTTTATCTTTTTCGACGCATAAGCTATTACCCCACCTTCCTGCATCAATATTGCACCCAAACCCTGCCTTGAAGCATCGGTGAAAACTGTGAATTCCTTCTCCATATCTGGAACTCGTAGAATTGGTGCACTTGTCAATAGTATTTTTAGCTCGGCGAATGCGGCATTGCATTCATCTGTCCATTAGTACCTAGTTCCCTTACGTTGTAGGGTAGTTATGGGTTTCATGATTTTTGAGAAACCCTCAACAAACCTTCCATAATACCCGACTAACCCCATGAAGCTCCTTACTTCATGCGCATTCTTTGGCACGGGCCAATCCATTATGGCCTTCACCTTTTCAGGGTCAACAGAAATTCCCTCACCGAAAATTATATGCCCTAGGTAATGGATCTCCTTCTGATAGAATGAACATTTGGACAACTTACCATACATTTGATGCTCCCTTAAGCATGACAACACTATTCGCAAGTGTTCCCCGTGCTCTTGTTCATTCTTGGAGTAGATGAGGATGTCATCCAAGAAGACTTGCACAAACTGATCTAAGTTCTTTCGGAACACGCCATTCATTTGACTCATGAATACAGCTGGGGCATTTCTCAAACTGAAGGGTACCACCACAAACTCATAGTGCCCAAACCTTGTTTGAAAAGTAGTCTTAGGTATATAACTTTCCTTAATCCGTAGCTGGTGGTAACCTGATCGTAAGTCGATCTTTGAGAAGACTGTCGCCCCTTTCATTTGATCAAATAGGTCATCAATTCAAGGTATCGGGTACCTATTCTTTACGGTGGCTCTACTCAAATCTCACTAATCTATACAAAGACGCAAGGAGCCATCCTTCTTCTTTACAAAGATTACTGGCGCACCCCACGGTGAAATACTTGGTCTGATGAGCCCTAGATCTAGCAATTCCTTCAACTACATTTGCAACTCACAATGTTCTGGGGCCGTCATCCTGTAAGGTGTCTTCGATGTTCACTCTGCACTGGGTTTTACCTCAATGGTAAAATCAAGTTCCCTCTTAGGAGGTAACCCAGGTAATTCCTTTGGAAATACATCACTGAACTCGGCTAACACTGGATAGTCATGAAAGGAGGGTCCCTTCTCACTGTTTACTGCTTCAACAATGTACAACTAGCATCCCTGTTGCATACATCGCTTTACATTCATCATTGATATGAAATGTAGGGACACCTTCTGTTTGATACCCTGGATCTTGATGGCCTCTCCGTTGTCATTAATGCAAAGAACCTTCTTTCCATAACAGTCCAAGAAAGCTTGATGTTCCTCAAGCCAATTCATACTGATGATGAGATCATAAGTTCCGAGAGTGGTGACATACACTTTGACTTGTGTAACACAGACCCCGAGATCCACCACACACTTATCGACACTAGGTCCTACTGCTTGCTTTACCCCTGAAGCCATTTCGACTAAGCTGAAATCGTCATGTTCATAGGCTGCCAACCCACATTTCTCTAATGCATATGGAGAAATGAAACTATCAGTAGCATCAGGATCAAACAATATTCTAAGCTTGACATTATTGACCGTACCTGATGATTCCACCACAATGGATTGGTGCTCTGCTTGATGGTTGTTTACTGCAGCCGAGATCTGATGCCTACTACCCCCACTCCTCATTGGAGCTTTTCCTTCTCGCTGCACTATACCGGATCGTAATTCGGGACAATCACATTGGTAATGTGGACCTCCACATCCCCAACAAGAAACCTATAATGGAGTGGGAGAAATAACCTATTCAGACCTTTGAGAGGGGCTCCTCCCCCTAGGACCCCTTCCTCTATCGACTGATCCTCTGAAATTCCTCACACCCTAGTGAGTTCCTGTGGCTCACTGGGGCACCGCCCTAGTTGCCACTGATCTGTCTACTGCTGCAACTCTTGGTGTGCTCCTGTTCCCATAGGGAGGTGGCCTCGCATATCCTCCCCGAGGGTAGCTTCGAGGGGCCTTCCCCGCAAACCTTAACTGATGAGAGTTGAATGACCTAATGGGATTTGCACCCAACATCTCCTCAGTGTAACGAGCACAATCTACTGCTTCGGCGACAAAAGTCGATTTCCACATCCGTACCTGAGCCCTGATCTTGGCATTGAGTCCATACACGAAGCGCTCAACCTGGCGTTCGTCATTGTCCAAGTAAGGGACATACTTCACCAACTCCATGAACCTCTCTTCATACTCCTCCACCGATAGATGCCTTTGTACCAAGGCATGAAGAGCCCCTGCGTGTTCTTCCTGGTAGGATGTGGGTAGGTACTTCCCTTTGAATTTTTCCACAAACAGTTCCCATGGAACCGTGTTTGGTGTATGGTGTAGCTACCTTTATTGGTTTCCCCACCAGTTTAAAGCGGCCCCCTTTAGTTGAAATATGGTCAGTTTGGACTTGGACGTGGAGGTGTACTCCTGCAAGGTCAAGCACCTGGTCATCTCTTCCAACCATGACTTTGCTCGTATCCCTGATCGACCCCCTGAAAATTCTGGAAGCCTTATCTTCTGAAGTTCCCTCTTGATATCCTAGTGCATATTTCTTGGTACTGTATTCACTTCTACCACAGGAACTTCCTCCCTTAGTGGAGGGGCATCCACTTCTACCTCCAAGGTAGCACTTCCTCTCTGTGCTAGTCCCCTGAGTGTTTCGTTTATTGCTTCCAACGAGCGCAGTATAAGGATGGTCTTTGGCGAGGGTGCTAGCACATTCGGCTCAGGTAATGCCGTAGCCTGACCTCGCCCCCGACCTGCTCGCGTTCTTACCATGTTTATCCCTGCTACATGGAATAATAAAATAATTAGCATATGATGACATCATGACTAATTTACCATCAAACTCAATAATTAATTCAAAATGCGTCATGACTAATTTATGAGCATTTACTCTAAGAGCTATAGTTCAGGACATTTCGATCAGGCCATCTTGAGGCCACCCGGTACTAGATATACTGTAGTAATTCTACGTAGGTTTAGGTATTGGATTCCACACAACCCTCATCGAGTCTCCATCAACTCTTCAAGATATTCAATTAATGTTTATTGCCCCGCTCTTATTAACAATTAATAATTTAATAATTTACTAATAGAATAACCTAAGTTTTAAGTCTAGCATCATGTTTACCCAACATTTGGTCGTGAAATAGAATCTGTGTCCTAGCAATTAGCTCGTCATGTTGGTCTCCGTGGTATCTCGTTTTCAAGATTCCGTGTCGGTCTTGCCCCTTCGACTATACATCGAAGTTTCGGCAAGGAGCATTTTCAACATGACTTTAAACAATTGACTTTAAATTAACATATATTTACCCTTCAACTTAATTAATTTATTTTATTACATATTATGCATTTACTTAACGGAGTATACTTATTAAATAATTTAAATAATATTAATTATTTTGCAAAATCCATTAATGCTAAATAACAATATCTAATTAAATTACTCTTTTAAAAAAAATATACTAAACATAATTCATTTATATAATATATAACAAATTTTGATTATAATTTAATTTAAAATAAGAACCAAGCATATTAAACAACCTACCCTATCCCTAATCTACCAAGGCCTGGACATGGCCACCACGCGGCTTGTGCCAGTCATCCGGATCCCACAACGCAAGGAAAAAAAAGGGAAAAATCCTTAACCCTGTCCGGCGTCCGCTTCTCACTTTCTCTAGCTCAATAGTGAAGGAGCTCTGCAACTCTGGCTCAACTCAGCGGCTACAAGTTCAACCCGGTTCCACCGGAATGCTAGAGCTATCCCAAGCTCAGGATTCAACACAACACAGGAGGATAAAGGTTTGCTACAACTAAATGTTTACTTTAGAGTTTATTCTTCCCCTTTTTGTCTCAGGTTGTTAGTTCTCTCCCGGCCCTGGCTTCCCTTTTCCTACCTTCTGAAAGAGGGCATAGCTGTTTTTTTTTTTTATGTGTGTGCTACCCTGGCCGTAGGCCACTGGGCCGGGCTGAGCCGAGGCCATAGGGCCATGGCCGCTGGTCGGGCTGAGCCGAGGCCACAGGCCCATGGCCGCTGGCCGGGCTGTGCCCAGGCTGCAGGCTCACGGCCTTGCTGGCTAGGCTGCGCCCAACTCCCCGCGGGCCGCGCCCTGCGGGCTGCGCCCTAGTGTAGAGTAGATGTTCTCTTCTTCAACCGTATTGCTCATGGGTTGAAATAATTTCTTTTTTGATAATAAAGGATTGGTTCCTACGAACTTCTGGTTTTTACATGCCTACCTGCAGCTTGCTGTACACGCATATTCTGCTGTTGCGCAGTAGATTCGTCGTTTGGAAAAATCTAGTAAGATGCTTCCATTATACGTTTTCTGTGATTAAAGCTTTCTTTTGCAAGGGTTGTTAGTTCAGATCGAAAGAAACTAGGTTAATTAATTAAGAGGTAGAGACGAACTCAATGTATGCAGGACTTTTTGTTGCATTTCATTATATTTCTAAATAATGCTACAATTAATCCTTCTTCTACTGACCCCTTTCTCTTCTTCCACTGACCCAGAGGGTAGAAGGGACCGAGACTGTGACATGGCCATCCATTGGTCAGGAGTTCGATTAATGGGGAGTCGTTGTGCTCTCAGTTCTCGAACCACTAAACCCTAAACCGGCTGCCATCTTTGAAGGCGTAGAGAACACTCTTTTTTATCAGCGATCTCCCTCAGCGTGTTACCATTTGACTATTAATTATTCCCCTTCCTACCTAAGAGCCGGGGGTGTGCTGACCTTTCGACTGTTTGAAAAATTTTAAGGTGTTGGCAGCACTCCATGCTGCGCGAATAATTCCCAAATTTTAGGGCAGTAATTCTATCCCACTTACTGGGGAGGTGGTCTTCTCTAAAAATTTGCCATAAAGATATTAAATTCAAGGCATGCGACCTGCCCAACGAGTATTTCCATTAAGGTATGACAGAATAAAATATTCCTTTAATTGATGTACATATGAGCATCTTATGAAGGAATTAATCCCTTACTCAGTCTTTATGATAATTATACATGTCATTTTAACAAAGGCTTAATGTCCAAAAAGGAAATGAATTCGTCAATCAGATTCTCAAGTAAAATAACCCTTGTCTTTCTTAAGGATCTAGTCTATCATTCTATGATAGATTATTAATCCATCCTTTCTCTTTTCTCATGATGGATTTTTTTAATTATTGATTAATCATGCCCTTTTTCCAAAGGACTCTAAATCAATTAAATTTAATTAATTACTTAGTATATCTACGGGTTTGTTTTTCAATCAGTGTCTTTTAAGACTGAAATCTATCGTTACCTTCCTCAGAAGGATAGTCCATGTACTTTAATGTACCACTTCCTTTCCATCAAGGAATTGTCTTTTTCCACGACTTCCTTTCCTCTTAGGATGTCACCTAAGTCGTTAAAGGAAATTTTGTTATACTTTCTTGTATTTACTTAGGTATGTCGAGCCTAAGTCCCTCTTTCCCTAGAATCGGATATTAATATAAATGTGAGATATGCTAGCACTACTATCTCTCTTATGGATTCTTTAATCATTTGTTCTTATTTCCTTTATGCTCCCTAAGTTTTTACTTATATAGGTTGCAAGCTTTGTTTCCGGAGGGGCCTTGGCATTGAGCTCCTCACTCGGAGACAATTACAATAACACTTGAATTTACAATTATCTAGGGTTCTCTTGAGAGGGTTGTTACACTTTATATACCAACTCATGGTGGTTGGTCGTGAGCTAATTCTTGGAAAATCTGGTATCGTGTGTATGCTAACTGGTTTTGTAGAGCCGAGCCATGAACATCCCTTTTGGGCATTGGGAAATGCAAATTTTCATTGCACTCACCTTGTTTCGAGACTGAATCGAATTGTAATGGATAAGCTGCATCATTGTAGCCCCTTTATAGAAGAATTAATAAAAATACTAACAAAGCTTGGTGGATGTAGCGTCGTGGATGAGGTGAACCACGTGAATATGGTTGTCTCGTATTTTGTATCCTTTTTATGTTGTGCATACTCCTTTACTTTACATATTGATGTTAGTATAAGTGTTTACTCATGAAAAGGTTACTAAATGTATTTGTAGACATTCAATTCAGAAGCACATTACATGGATGGTTTAAAGCTTTAAATAACAATGAAAAATTTTTACCCATTTTTTCTAGTTCTGCAACAAGGTATTGCAAGGACATCACAATCACACCTTTGTATACATTACATGCACACAATTGGTAAGACGAATATTTTAGTACCCCACCTTTTTAAAAGTCATGACTTCTCAATAAATTACGTTATTTCATAAAAAACAAAACTTTTTAAAAAGCACCATTTGTTTAATAACTCAAATACACCAAGTTTGTGCATTCTACATTATCACACCCTTTTAAAGGTTGTGCACACAATTGGTAAGAAAAATAACTTACTACCAGTCATTTTTAAAAAGCAGCACTTCCAAATAATTTACTTTATTTGTTAAAAGCAAGAGTTTTTTTAAAAATGTCAATTTTTTAATACCCCTTCTTTTTAAAAATCATGACTTTGAGAAACATTACTTTATCTTCTTACAATAAAAATTTTAAAAACATCATTTTTTTAATAAATCAATTCAAAAAACTATGCACATAGATGGTAAGAGGAAGATCTGAGTACCCCTTCTTTTTAAAAATTATGACTTTGAAAAACATTACTTTATCTCTTTAAAAATTAGACTATAAAAAACACCATTTGTTTAATAAATATGCACATTTTACTTTATCACACCTTTTTATAGGTTGTGCATTGAATTGTTAGGAGCAATATTTTACTATCACTCAAATTTTAAAAATCGTGATTTCTAAAACAATTGCTTTTTTTCTTAAAAACCGCATATTTTTTAAAACCCCCATTTGTTCAATAAATGAAATAAACAAAGTATGCAATTTTATAAATAATCACACCTTTTTGTACATTATGCACAAAATTGGTAAGCGAAATAGTTTAGAACCCCTCATTTTTAAAAATAGCGACTTCTAAAACATATTCTTTAATTCTGAAAAATCACAAGTTTTTAAATAACACCATTTAATTAATAAGTTGAATCAAAACAGTATGAAAGTTATACTTGATCACAAATTTTTATAGCTTGCACACACAACTGGTAAGAGGAATAGCATAGTATCCCTCATTTTAAGAAATCACAACCTCTAAACAAATTACTTAATTAAAAAAAAAAATCATTTATTTAATAAATTAAATCAACAAAGTATTCGCATTTTACATGATCAAACCTTTGTATACAATGTCATGCAATTAGTAACATGATTATATTAGTATCCATCATTTTTTAAGATCATGACTCATAAAACAATTAATTTATTTATTCAAAAACCTGATTTTTAAAAAGTGCTATGTATTTAATAAATGGAATACACAAATTTTGCACATGCTACACAATCTCACCTCTTTATACATTGTGGACACAGTTTGTAATAGGAATATCTTAGCACCCCTCGTTTTTAAAAATCACGTTTTCTAAAATGTTATTTATTTAATAAATGGAATAAAGAAAGTATTTGCATTCTACATAATGGAACCTTTTTATACATTACACATGCAATTGCTAATTGTTAGAGTATAGTGTCCCTTCTTTTTAAAAATAATGTATTCTAACAAATTTCTTTTTTATTTAAAAATAAGACTTTCTAAAAAATAACATTTGTTTATTGATTAAAATTAACAAGATGTGCACCTTAGGAAGAGCTTTGTACCCCTCATTTTTAGAAATCATGTTCTCTAACAAAATTATTTGCTTCTTAAAAACAAGACTTTTTAAAAAAACACCTTTGTTTATAATTTGAACAAAAAAAAGTATGCAGATTATTCATAATCGAATAGTTTTATACATTTCTTACACAATTTGTATAAGGAAGAATTTTTCCTTTCTTTCTTACAAAACATGACTTAAAAAATGCATTTGTTTAATCAATCAAATAGAAAAAGTGTGCACATTTTACTTAATTCCACATTTTATGCATTATATTATTGTTAAAAGGAACAAATTAGTACCCATCATTTTGAAAAATGACAACTTCTAAACAAATTTGTTTATTACTTAAAAAAAATACTTTTTAAGAAATGAATTTTGTTTACTAAATCAAATAAACAAAGTTATAAGATTCTACATCATTGCACATTTTCATATGTTTCACACACAATTGGTAAGAGGAATATATTAGCACCCCTTGTTTAAAAAAATCTGAACTTCTATTTTTTTTAAACATGACTTTTTTAAAAATGACACTTGTTTAACAATTTGAATTAAAAAAATATACACATTCAGCATCTACTTACCTTTTTATACATTTTTCAGACAATTGGTGTGAGGAATATCTGAGTACCCGTGTTTTTATAAAATCATGTTTAAAGAAAATACTTTATTTCTTAAAAACACAATTTAAAAAAAAATGACATTCTTTAATAAATCAAATAAAAAGTGTATGGACATTCTACATAATCACACCGTCCTATAAATTGTGCACACAATTGTTAAGAGGAAGAGTTTAGTACCCCACGTTTTTAAAAGTCATGACTTGTAAAAAAATTATATCATTTCCTTAAAAAAAGAGCTTTTAAAAAACACCATTTGTTTAATAAATCAAATAAACAATCTTTGTGCATTCTACATTATCACACCCTTTTATAGGTTGTGTACACAATTGGTAAGTTAAATAACTTACTACCACTCATTTTCTAAAAGAAGAACTTCCAAATAAATTACTTTATTTGTTAAAAACAAGAGATTTAAAGAAATACCAGTTCTTTAATCAATTAAATAAACAAAGTATGCACACTATACATAATCCTACATTTTCTTACATTGGATAGAAAGTTTACAAGAGGAAGAGATTAGTGGCCCTGATTTTAAAAAATCACAAGTTTTAAAAAAATTAGTTTATTTCTTAAGAACAAGGACATTTTAAAAAATTCGTTTCTTTAATAATTGGAATAAACAAAGTATGGACTTTCTACTTAATCATAGACTTTTATAGTTTGTTGATAAAATTGATAAGAGAAATAGATTGGTACCCCTCATATTTAAAAGTTATTACTTCTAAAAAAATATTTTATCTCTTAAAAGAGATGACTTTGAAAAACACCATTTATTTAATAAATCGAATCCACATAGTATCAAAATTATACATGACCACACATTTTTATACATTGTTCATGCAATTGGTAAGATAAATAACTTTGTAACCTTTGTTTTAAAAACCATGTCCTCTAAAAAAAATTATTTCTTGAAAAACAAGACATTTTAAAAACATCATTTACTTAATAAATAGAATCAACAAAGCCTGCAGATTCATATAATGATAGATTTTTATATATTGTGCATGAGATTGTTAAGAGAAAGAGGTTGGTGCACCTTGTTTTAAAAAAAATCGATTTTTGAAAAAAGTCACTTTATTTCTTAAAAACAATTTTTTGAAAAAAAAATGTCATTTGTTTAATAAATTGAATAAACAAAATTTGCACATTCTACATGATCGCACACTTTTATATATTCCATATGTGATTGTAAAGAGAAAAAAACATATTACCCCTATTTTTTAAAATCATGACTTCAGAAGAAAAAATTATCTTTATTTCTTTAAAAACATGACTTTTTGAACAACGCATTTGTTTATGGGTGAGTGCAAGCTAATGAGGGTCATTTTTGGCGCGTTAGATGCAATAGAAAACTGAAAATTCAGGCATCCTTCAACTTAATTAGATTTTTTGAGACACTTACATAAAATATCTTGCTTTGAGTAATAAATATGAAATATAGGAAATCGAATCACATTTCTGAATATATAAGTTTTATGTATTGAAAATTTCCAAACCTATGTCAGGTTCATTTTTTCCAACAATCACTTTTTTATTTTTCATGCAAATGATAAGGCATATGTTTTTGTGGGTGCAGCCTTTGAGGGTGTAAATGATGGTTTCAAGCTACAAAAAATTGCATGCATGTATATAATATATTGTTCTAGTGCAACACTATTTTTTTAAGTGATCTTTCCTCGAAAATGGTACGTCTTTTGTCGGTGCAACCTTTGAAGGTATTAATGTGATAATTATGAAATGGGGTTTTTATATAATGTATAGTTAACTGTCTTCTAGTGCACCATACAATTTTTTTTTAAACTATCAAGATGTGAAAAGGTT
>LPNX011218621.1:0-10133 GCA_001517045.1 Pseudotsuga menziesii
GCAAAGAAAACATAGGGAACCTATAGCAGTCCTGGGCACACCTACATGGATTATGGGCACTTTTCAACCCCAAAACAGTCTCATACAACTATGAAGAAGAAAAAAGACAAAAAAATTGAGTATGTAACAGCCTCTAATAATCAATCTTGTGTGTGAACAACAGTAGGAGAAGTGTGTGAACTTGTTATGAGGCGTGCCTTATCCATCACCTAACCCCACCAACATCCTACCAACAAAAAGAACATATGGATCTGGAGAAGTAGTCCTAGGCATACCTAAGCCTTCAAAATGCAACCTGCGCCATTATATCAATAGTCCTCAGCATTATATAGTGAAACCTAAGCATGAATGAGAAGTTCTGTAATAAAATTGTCTTTAAATACTCAACGACAGTAGCCTCTGTGGGATAAACAATGGAGTAGCAATTTGCATCAAAACAACAGTATAATGAATCTAAAATAATCAATAAACATCAAGTTTGTTTAACCTTGGTTTGTACACTTATTATCCGTAAAGCAACCTTCAAAGGGGCATTTTGAGGCATATTTTCACACAACAGCCCTAAAAGTGGTAAAACACAGTCACCTACAACAAATATGGGCACTTCTTTGGGTGACTTTCATGAGGAACAACCATGGATCTTAAAAAATATGGACTGTCATGAGCATAATCAGTCACCTATAGCAGTCCTGGGCACACCTACATGGATTATGGGTACTTTTCAATCCCAAAACAGTCTCATAGAACTATGAAGAAGCAAAAAGCCAAAAAAATTGAGCATGTAACAACCTCTAATAATCAATCTTGTGTGTGAACAGCAGTAGGAGAAGTGTGTGAACTTGTTATGAGGCGTGCCTTATCCATCGAACTTGAAGAACACCTAGTAAATCAAGTTCTGAAGGTAGAGGATGGGAGGTTTGCTTATACTGATGATGCTCTTGTTCTTGTAGCTCGCATTCTTATTATAAGGACATCCACAGGGTCCATTTTGGGAGATGACTCCTTAAGACTCAAAATCTGCAAAGGCTACTCTGGTTTTATTGTTGAGAAAGTGAAAGCTACATATTCAGGGTGCTTAAATATCCAAGAAGTTTGTGCAAGTCTTCCATCCCTATTTCATTCGGAAGTTCTTCTCATGGCTTTTCATTCTTCAAATGCATTTGAAAAAATCAAAATGGCAGAGAAGCGTTTTGCTGAAAATATTGACATCCCTTTTGAGCATGCATGTCGGGGCACTGCGAAAAGATGTGCTTTTTGTTCTTGATGGAAAAGAATGCGAAGATGATGCACTGTTTTCACTAGATTTGTTGCTTCAAGCAGGTTATGACAAGACAAAGCAGGAAGAGCTGTTGGGGAAGCTAGGAGATAGCTTTAAGCTTATAGAGTCTGTTTTTGGAACTCTGACAAAGTTTAGAGGAATTGTGAGCAAAGAAAACACAGGGAACTTGAACAAACTTTTTCTGAGCTCCTCGTTGCATGGTTTCCCATCACATGTTCATCCAGGGAGTGCAGCTGTGGTCTCTTCTACCCTCTCTGTTGAGGGATTTTTGTATACAATTGAGCAATTTTTCAGAGCAAGAGATGCATTAGGGGGAATTGAAGTGGCCCATCCTTTGCAATTAGAGATTGCAGTAGCAAGTTTTGCAAGCACATGGCAGCTATAAGAGGGTATCTTGTATGATAGATGGGTAAGGGGCTGTTTTTGCAACTTGGAAAGCATGAGAGAAGATGAACTTATCAATTGTTTGCTTGGGCACAAGAAAATCAGAATTTTTTTCTTGTCTTCTCCAAGGAACCAAATGGCTCCATTTTCCTCAGTTGGGTAGCAGAAAAGTGAGGAGAAAATATGGAGAGAGAGGCGGTGCTACAGAAAAAGCAACAAATCACATCCCATTGACACAACACTCTAGAAATATGTGGAGAAACTTGGCACTAGGTCAAACTCTGGTGGGAGCTACAGATGAATAATTTATATGTTTTAAGAACGATTAGATTGGCTCAATGAGTGAAAGCCCATTTGCTTGATAAACAAGGGAATGGACTTGTGAAGCACAGAAGTATATCACCCAATGTTCCCTAATTCATAGATGCAAACCTGTGCTGACCATCCCACAAGTGATAAAATCTAACTCACAGACAAATCCCACATGGGGCTTAACCCTTAGTATTTCATTGGTTATTAGTCAAATTATTATTCTTTTAAAGGGCCTTGGGAAGAAGATCGATATGATGGAGAGGGTGTGTGGGTTAACATTGATATTTCAACCAGAAAGGTGGTGGAAGATTTACAAGGAAAATTTTCCATTTCTCTCCCATGAGCTTAGAGAGAACCAGAACATAAAATTTATTTGTATGCAACATATAAATCATTGCATGGATTATTTCCTGTCTATAAAAACATGCTGGTTGCTCCACAGTTATTAGCAGAAGATGGGATGCATCTTACAAACTCATCACCTCAAATTCTTAACTGAATGTGTTCTCTATGAGCATTCAATTCATTTCATAGATGCATTATAAAATACAGAACTGGCAAGCTAACTAGGGTCCAGGACATTAAGACTCTGGCTAAGAGCATTTTCCTAAAAACCAGAACCTATGTCACCTTGGACACTGAGTTTAAATAGACAAACTTGAGAGCTCTAGGGACTTCTTGTTTTAGTCAATTTTGAATGCTCAAGGCTACAATGTTCTCTAAAAATGACTTCAAAATCTACTAACATGGTGAGTTAGGAGGTGTCATGGTATCTAGAAGTCTCACTCTTATTTTAAGACAAGTACTTGGGTTGTTAGTCACTACTAACATCCTAAGGCTACATTACACTATATTTAAAGTTACGAAATCATTTTGGGGTTGGGTTGTAATGTTCCTTCTGTTTCTCCCCTCCAACAAAAATAGGTTTGAGAACAATGGATGAAGTGACAGCTATTATGGAGCAAGTGGGATGTGATTAGACTGATGCATTGGATAAAGAACTGTGTGTATCACTGCCACATGTAACAAATTAAATGGATCATCAAATTCCATCAGTGCCCTATTCCAAGAGCTTTCTTAACAACTTCCTCTACTTCTAATCACCAGATGAAGCTTAATTTTACAATAACTAAGCATTGCTGCATGTCATGGCATACAGCCCAAGGCTTGCCACTTCAATAGATCAAGCTATCCTAGTCCTGCCCATGTGTATGGAACTCCACTCTGTCTGCTAGTTGTGAATAAGACAAACATAATAGGACAAAAATCTTCCATCTTTCCCCTCAAACATTTATCTTTGGGATCACCAAACCAAATATGCAAGAAAAAACCTACCTTAAACATGTTTATTATAAGAAATTCAATTCTTAAAGAGCTCAAAAGACTCTTTTTCTTTATGTCAAATATTTTATTCCATAATGTAATCGTAAACACCAAATCAGTGAAAATTTTCTAACTCATTACTGTATATTTATCTTTTATAACCCCTGTTCCCCATTTTTCTCACTCATTACTGTATATTTATCTTTATTATTGTAACAGATACCTTTATTTTTAATATATTAGCTCTTAGTTCCAATTTCTTGGGTGGGGCACAAGTCCCTTCACTCACCGCCTATGTAGATGGAATATTATTTCCTCTCACAGTCCCATTAGTCACTTTTGGCTAGCGGTGGACATTAGCATAATCCTTTTTCTTCCCACACTATATAAGAAATATCTTGTGCCCCACAATGCCCAAGAGTTTTCAATGAAGCCATCATCAGTGAAATGCAAAAGGCTAACTAAATAATGAAGAAAAAAAGATGCATGTGCTTAATGCTAAGGTGATTAGCACTTGCATTGCATGGGGACTGTAATAAAAAAGATAGCAAGGACACTGGAACCTCACACAAACCAACCCATATCGATAACTATGAAGACAAACGCTAAGAAAAGACAGCTCCAAAGCTCATGCCTGGTTACTTAAAAGTCAAGACCATCTATATTAGAACTCATTTAATTAATGTGACAAACACTTGTATGACAAACACAAGCATATATTTCTATCCTCTCCTACATAGAACCCCATCCCAGCACCGGTAAAACCTATGCATGCCAACATATAAAAGCACATAATCAGAAAATGCAAATAGATGCAACCTCTCATTGCAGTCAACCTGAACAAAACATGGCAATTTCCTCTATTGGTATGCAGTATGCACACAAGAGATAATCATTGTGCTTGTTTCCTCTGATTCAAAACACACTCTCAACAGAATAGTAAACCTATTATTTATGTTAGTGTAAAAACTACAGGAACAAAATGACAACAATGATGGCAAAAGTTTGTCTCTTCTACCCTCTCTGTTGAGGGGTTTTTGTATACAATTGAGCAATTTTTCACAGCAAGAGATGCATTAGGGGGAATTGAGGTTGATGCATAATTTTTCAATAGTTTTCTTGAGGTCATAATGACCATAAAGTTTGACAGGCTATTTGAGGGTATACATGATAAATGTAGAATCTTGTTCAATAATTTAATTCCCTCTATAGAAGAGAGATGTATGTATAGTGATCTATTTTTGCTGAAGAACATGGAAAGCCTGGTAAAAGAAATGAACTCAAGCAAGGAGGTTAACTTATCTATTAAAGAGCATCTACTTACAAGTGCAACTGATATGGTGGAATGCCTGAGAACGGATCCATTTGGGGCATTCTGTCAGCCTCAGTGTCACCTTTGCAAACCCTCCTCCTTTGCAAACCCTCCTTTGCTCTCCTCTCCTCTGCGAGCTCTGTCCCCTGCGGCCTTATCCTCTTTGGCCCTCTCCTATTGTTCATGAGATGAAGAATTACCTATTGACCACTGTGTTGAGTTGTGTAGTTTTTTCCCTTGTCAATGGAGTTGCTATGCTTCAGCCAAATAAACATTTTTTAATGCAACCCTGTCAAACCCAATAGATAACAATGAGGGCTGAGCCCAAAATAGTAATGGGGCTTCTCTTCCTTCCATAAATTGATTTGGTGAACCCGGTCGAAAGGTATACATCGTTGTTGTCTCAGTATACAAGAAAAAAGTAGATGGATTGGCCTCCCAAGCATGCAAAGATAACGCACATGGCTATGGCTACAGGGATATGCCCATAGATTATTGACAGAGAGTACAGATGGGTCTGGTGACAGGGTTGCATGAATGCTAGGATAAACCCACGACTTGCGTCTTTTCCACAACAAAAATCCCAAATCGATTTTTTGTTTTTCGTTTAAAATATGAACTCATGATGTAATAGATTTCCACCATCGATTTGGATCCAAGGGATGAGAGCGCTTGGTGAGTAGAGCGCTATAGTTACCACTCCCATAGCACAAAATATAATTGCAATTGTTATGTATTGGGGGAAGCTTGCTCCAATCCTACCCATACTATTTTCACCATGTTTGTATTATGAATGGAGTAAACAAAACCAAGTTTGAACCATTCTCTCATAGGTTGTGAACTATTTGTATCATATGTGCAATAATATGCATCATGTTGGTATTTATTTGTTATTATATTTTTTTATATACTTTGACACTAATGCTTAATGTATTTGGTCTGGTAGGTGTCATGACCAAGTTCCTATTAAAGATCATAATTAAAACAATGCACATCATTTACAATCAGAACCTTTATAGTGATTTACAATCACAATATCAAGTGACAATTTCATAAGCAACCACATATATAACACTAATGGCATTGTTGTCTTGGGTAACAAGCCTAAAAATAATTTAGTTATGCAAATTTCCAGTAGAGTGAAAACTAAACCAGTTAAGTATATTTATTTAAATAATTAACCAATATGAGGACCCGTCGCTTAAGTGACGCTTATGAGGATATCTGTCTCTTAAGCGTCAGGCTCTTTTCACATGATGAATATTACCAAATCCAGTGATCCCATAGTTGCTTCGATTTCCAAATCCGAGATGATTAAAATACTAACCTTGTTGTCTCAATGAAACTTCCATGAGAGCAATACTCCCTAGAGCCTCGTCCAACAGACCTGTATCAGAGAGCCCCTAAATCAAACTGATGTAGGTAAAAACATCTGGGGCCATCCCCTTCTCAACCATGAGAATCTGCAATTCTATGGAAAAATCGAGCTCGCCCATTTTACAGAGCCCATCAATCAAAGAAATGTAGATGACAACATCGAGCTCGCAAACTATGGCCACCATCTAGTAGTGAATGTTTTCATGTGATGTGTTATTGGTAGTGTGTCCATGAATCGGGAACCCTTTCCATGGGTATAAATTGGAAGGAATGTTTCATGAACTATTCTATTTCTATGTGTTTCTATTTTTGTAGTTTGAAAATGTGATTATGCGAAATTAATTAACATATAGAGATATAGATAAATGCAAGAGATAAATTTTAATGGAACGCACAAATAATCATGGATTCTTTGGATGAATGAAAGTTTTTTCAATAAGGAAAATTTATAGGTAGAGATGTCTCATATATGGTCTTGAGGGTAGGCCCATAATGAAGACTAGTTACTACCAGATGCATAGACAAACATTATAATATGAATCACATATTATATATATAATTATTGTATGATACCTAATCAAGAAATTAATTGAATTTTCATGATAATATCTCATGGTAATTGAATGTCTATGGTATAGGTGAGATACCAGTTCTTTCTTATGAATATAGATGATTACTTCTATAAGCTTGAAAGTATGGGGTGGGATGATACTACGATGACATTAGAAACTTGCACTGTGCTTTGATCACTTAGAAATAATATTTTTTTTAGTTTTCTAGTGGGATTCCCTAGAAGTAAATCTTTAAAATTTGTTCCTCTTCTTGCATGTGAAATCCTTGGTAAATGATGGATTTCCTTAGGGATTGTTTAGAAAATAAAAATATGCATGAGATTGTAAGGGTGAATGGCTACAAGGAAAAGAGGAATCAAATGAATATCATGTGTGAGATTCATGACATATGATGGTTTGGGTCAAGACAATATATTTTGGGTGTATTAGAGAAGACCATAACTTAAATTATGCCTTCCGATGCGCCGTCTCTTAAGCGACGGTTATGAGGCTAGACGTCGCTTAAGCGACGCTTATGAGACTAGCCGTCACTTAAGCGACGCTTATGACCACATTTAAAAAATATATATATATATCTTTGTGATTTTTGGTAGGTTTAAAAAAAGAAATCCACGCGCCGTCGGATTTTGGGTTGAAATGTAGTAGTGAGGAGTGGTCGCTTTTGTATTTTGTAACACTTTTTTAAATCGTTAAGGAAAATTAAACGATGGGAAATGAAGAGTTGGGAAGCCAAAAGGTTACTTTGGGCAACCCAACCATCTCACCCTTTTGTATAAATGTAATAGACTAAGAGGGAACAAAGGGATTTTTCCCAGTTAGACTAAAAGGCTATATTGTAAGAAGAACTATTTCTCTTTGCAATAAAGAAATATGGTTTTCCTGTTGGAGGAAGATTGGTGGAATGTCCAAATGTTATGCTGTGGATGGCTGAAAGATGAACTATTTTGTTTTTCCAGTTCTTGTCCATTAACCGTGAGATCGTTCTAACCCTTTGAACCTATGTTCTTGTTTAAATGATTTCTGGTTTATTTTGTGGAATGACCACCATGATTAATGTATGCGGTTCATAAAACAACTGGCTATCTGGTTGTTGAAGTATCTTTAATCGTTCATGCATTGTGGAAAGAAATATCAACTAAATGTAGTTTCTCTTTATATTGCATGTGCAATACACATTACTCACAAATAATTTACAGTTTGCTCCTCGGGGATAGATAGGTAGATAGATAGATAGTTAGTTCATTTCATTGTTGCTTATGTGATATAGATGCATGTGAGCCTTAAGATGAGAGGTAAGAACCTGTGCATCACATTGTGACTGCTCCCTGCATCCTCATCACCCTGCATGGTTAATTAGGCATATGCATCTCATACATTAAGTCAAAAATACAAAATAAAACTCGGTGGACCGGGCCGCAACCGGTAAAACCTTTGTTTTGTTACTTGACCTATGGTAGCCAGACTGCAAACCAAACGGATTCCCTATACCAAACAGTCAACGGGCTAGTTGGGAACTGTTAGAATATAATCCGTCAGGATTATTGTAAATAAATAATTAAATAGGAATTTGAATAGTTGCCCGGGAAGGTGAAAATGCTGGTTCTCAACCGCCTCATTGTAATCTATAAATTAATGTTTTAGTTGTGAATAGAACATTGAATCGGGAGTTATTACCAACAAGTGGTATCAGAGCAGGGCTGTCTGCCATAACTCCTGGCTGCCATTCCATCAGTATGCCAGTGGAGTCGCATGCAATGTATGTGTTACTCCATCTGCCTAAGTTTATTCTCTGCGTGCATGCAATACCTAACCCTAATCCTGAGTTATTCTTCTGCTGCATTTTCATCCTGATGGACAGCGACCTCTTCTTTGTGCTGCGACCTCTTCTTTCCTCCTCGATTTCTGAGTGAGCCCTTGTTATTGAATGTTACATTGAAGACTGCATCTCGCACAATATATGTGTGCTGCAAACCGTATTTTTAACAAACTTTTCTCTCTGGTGCGCCTTCATACCAGAATTGCAATCGATCTTACCAAAATTCCTATAGGTTGTAGATCATTTGTTGTGAACTTTGCTCAAAGATGAATATTGGCATACACAATAAGAGCTGAGGACTCTGTTGTGTATTGATATTCTGCTGCAATTTGTTTATAGACCGTTATTCCTATTGTATACCTATACCGAACCCTAATTTCTGGTATATTACGCATTTTGGAGACCACAGTGGGAGACAGCGTGGTATATTAAGCACAGACCCTCAAGAATCGTGGGAGGACCGGCTGGCCTTGCTCGAAATCCAATTTCAAATTTTGGAGAAGAATGCGTGGAGAAGAACTGCAAACTGTGTGCTGATGCTGTACATATCCTGCGTGAAGGCTGCGATTTGAGATTGTGAGTCCTATCTGAAGTTGATTGTGTGGACTGCGTTGAAGGACTAAATACCTATCAGTACCTGCGTGAAAACTGAAGTATTGAAGACTGATATATTGCTGCCTGCAAGAGATGTGAAGGCTGTACACTGCGTGGAGAGATTGTGCAGTGGGAGACTGCCTGCGTGAAGCCTGAAGAGCCCGAGCTGCAATACTGTGGAGAAGAAACTATGTTGTGAAGCCTGAACAATGCGTTGAAGCCTGAATGGTGAAGGTCGTGAATGGTGAAAGCTGTGTGCACAATTAGAGACTGCAAATCATTTTAATATATTGTGATTTTTGATATATTGTGATATATTGTGATATGCTTTTGTGGGGAATGCACAAACCCTAGACTGTTTTTGTAGACTGCGCACTATTGTATCACTAAGTGGAGACTGGTATACTACATATCTTTTATGCTGGAGACTGCGTTGAACAGTTGCGTTGGAGACTGCATGGATGCTGCATTAAAATACCTATGAGTGTATTCGCTGCTGCTGAAGTCTGCGTGGAGACTGGAACGGTGATTTCGAGCCTTGTAAAGGATTGGTATATATAGATGCATTTAATCATATATATGCTGTGTGAGTTTTTAAGTGAAGACCGAACCAGAACTGCGCTGGAATAAGAGAACTGTGTGGAGAACTACGTGGAGAACTCATACATTTGCGCAGAGCGTGATATGCTGTTGATGCTACATGAAGTTCGATTTACAACATTTTTTCCAGTTCACTACACAAAACCTAATTTTGCCCTAATCTTGTGTATGGAGTTTTAGTGGTAAATTTTGCATTGTTTGAAAGAGGCCCGTGACCTGGCTTCTGTATTGAAACCTTGATATAGATGTAAAGACTAGTGCCTTCTCTCATATGCGTGAAGGATGATGGGTAGAATGAGCCCATGGATGCTGTAAATTTGAATTAAAGTGCCTAAAACCCTAGTTTTGCCCTAGTTCCAAACTGATATAATGAAGACTGATATAATGTATGCTGCTGATATAATGTATTCTGCCAGACTGATATAATGCATGCTGTGATTTGAGACTGTGTAATGGATGCTTAGATTTGAGACATTCTTATGTGATTTATATCATATATTGAAGACTGCATAATACCTATCAGCATATCACATCTGCGACCAAGTTGAAGAGCTGCCTGAGTAG
>LPNX011218621.1:13393-73417 GCA_001517045.1 Pseudotsuga menziesii
AAAGATTTGCAAGAAAAACAAGAGAACTCCACTCCATTGTTGGTCGACAATACTTCTGCAATCAAGCTGGCAAAGAATCCTAGATTCCATGATTAAACCAAACACATCAACACAAAGTATCATTTGATTCGACATCATGTAGAGGCCAAGACAGTCCATCTTCGACATTGTTCCACAAATGATCAAGTTGCAGACATCTTCACCAAAGCGCTTGGACGAGAAAAGTTTGAAAGATTCAGAAACATGCTCGGACTTACGAACACCCCTTCGGATTAAGAGGGGGATTGTTAGAATATAATCCATCGGGATTATTGTAAATAAATAATTAAATAGGAATTTGAATAGTTGCCCGGGAAGGTGAAAAGGTTGGTTCTCAACCGCCTCATTGTAATCTATAAATTAATGTTTTAGTCGTGAATAGAACATTGAATCGGGAGTTATTACCAACAGGAACGATGACTGGGGAGAATCCCTTTCTGTTGTTGCCTGCGAATTTCCAGGCCTCAACATGTTGTTACTACTATAAGAGTTTTGCATTACATTATATATTGGTCAATAACACATGATACTGTAACTAAGTGATTATTGATGTTTAGACAATAAGTACAAACTATGTTTCAGATCTTAATTCTACACTATTTCATCTATGCTAATAACTTACTGAGTTACATATAATAAATGTTGTAGCCTGATCTTGTACTAAACTAGGATTTTCCCATATGGAAATCGACTAGGCATAATATATTACTGGTGCATGTGGATATACTATAATGATTTATACACTCTACATTAGAAATTTTGTTATATAATTGACACTTGTTTAAATCCATCCCTAGGCATTGATCTTGATTATAGAATCGTAGAAAGAGAATTTGCTTGTCTTGAGATCATTTGTAGGTGTCATTGAAGGTCTCTCCTTTGAGTGAACAATTCCAAATAAGTTCAAGGAGATAGACTGAGGTGGCATTAGGTCTAGCCCTCCTCTCTTATGGTTACCTAATCGTTCCCAGCTAGTTCGATTGGCAACACAATGGAACCTTCCTTTAGTCTCATACTAAACAAGGAAACAGAAAAATAAGTGCACCTTAGTCTCCACCTCTTGTAAAAGGCACAACTGGCTATTTATATCTTATCTATCTATTTGGTGTTCTGTCTCTATTGGAAGGATATGGGAACCCACTCTAAACTGTCCTAAGCAGATGCAAAGGGGATGTATCCAGTGACGGAGTGTGTACTAGGGTTTAACAATGATCCCATCTTTGAATTCCAAGAAATGCTTAGCATAAAAGGCCATATTTGAGCACAACCCTCCCTATTGGTTGACCCAAGTGATATGGACAAACTTCTTGTATATGGCATCCTTGATTATCCTGTTCAGCACCTGTCCGGTGGGTAGAAGGTGACCGGGTCCATCTAAGGAGAGAAGTCTCTTCAAATAAGTCTGAATTTTCACAATGTAAAAACTTGACTGTATCTATAGTTTGCATATTCCAAAATTGGGCATAATAGTTGGATCATATGAAACAACCCATTCTTTTCAAAATTCCCAAAATAGGGTTGGGTTAATTATTTGACGCACTATGAGCCTAAGACAACCCATTGTTCTTCTTATTGCTTCCTCTTGTTCTTCTAAGCCATATTCCAATTTTTCGATCCTCTATTCATAGTTCGTTGTCACATTCTATACCTGCCTCACATCCCATTGTTGTAGGAAGACAATGAAAGTTACCACTCATTACGAAAAAATCAATGAGTTTTGTTATGATTCTCTCCTATTGAAGCCATTGAGCCTGAACTTTTGGTGAATTTTCAAATATGGAGTGTGACATTTATTTTTCATTTTTTTCACTTTTAGAATGTTTAAGGTATTTTTCGTTGTTTAAAGTCTTTTTTAACACACAAATAGGTCATATATGGGTCTCACTCCCTTTGGGAGGATTTATCTTCTAATTTTTTTATTTTACTGTGGGATATGGTAAGGTAGGTTATGGTAAGTCAAAGGGTTGGATAAAATCCAGTTTTAATGGCTTGAAAATAGTAAATTTATTTGGAACCAAAGTGAAACTTACTAAATGAAGGTTTCTATTTTTTTTCTAGTATGTTCCATTTAAGGGATTGTGTATATGTTTGTCCTAAAGTCTTCCAACTAGACTACATGGAAGCAGAGTTTAGGCACCTCAGTATTTAAAGGTTTTTTTTGTTCATTTTCAAATAACGATGAAAATCCAAGAATACAAAATCATGTATAGAGGAATAAATTATCTAAAAACATCATATAAATGTATTCATAAGGACATAATATAAGGATAGAAAGAATAATTGCTCAAAGGATAAGAGATAGGTTCAAACCATAAATGATACAAAGAGGAAACAAATAGTTTTATTATCAATGTATCATATAAAATTTAGGTGTTCAAAAATAAATTCTAAACATCTTTCTGCAATAATATAAATTTGTGTACACATGAATTTACATAGAAAACATCTATGTGAATAAAAAGTGCATAAATTAGTTCAACCAGAACCACAGAACATTAAATCAACATGTAGTTTTAAACCTAGCTCCCATAGATAAAAGAGTCATTCATTTCTGAAAAGAAGTCCTTACACATTCATATAGATGTCAAACTATACACAGGATCCATGTATATTATCGACCCTCATGTGTCTCCCCATGTTCAAACAAAATTTTACAATATAAAGTAGAAGTAACCCCAAAAAATATTGTTTCTAGATCCACTTTTTTGGGATCGAAATTCACCAAAAATAGAAAAGTATCAAAAATAACAAACTTAAAGATCTAATTAATATGGCTATAACATGTGTCTAATACACATAAATTTGATCATCAAATCAAATTCTCCCTGCAGCTTTAGCCAACACAGCTAGCCCATCCAATTCATGTGCCTTCTTTTGTAATCGGTTGCATTCTTTTTGGGCCTTAGTTAGTCTTTCCTCAAACTCTTTTCTTTCTCTGATAAGATGAGTGTTATGTTCCTGTGTTGTCTTTCTCCGTTTAACTACTTCTTTTTCCACCTGTAGTAGCTCTAAATAATTATGATTTACCTCTTGCAAATCTTGTTTCAACACCTTATTTGCTTACACCAAACTATCATTAATCTGATTTACATGCTCATTTTGAAGTTTAAATTGCTCAATTTCCTTATTCTCCTTATCTTTTTCAAACTCTTTCATGAAGATATTTGAATCCTCACAAGATTCATTTAAAGTACCATCTGTATCAAGATGCATTTGTTTCTCTCCGGCTACAACTTTTCCTTTAAAATCTAAGATTAATGATGGTGTATTCTTTTGTAGGTTTTCTTCATTATCAAAATCAGAGGGACAATCTTTAGGAACAAGATCCGGGACCTTTTTTTAAATCTGATCAATGTTATCCAATACTTCATTTAGTACTGATTCAAAAAAAAATTCCCCTTTATCTTCCTCATCATCTGATGAATCCTGCACCTTTATGATCTGGTCTTTTTTAATCTTCAGGTCCAACACAATCTTTATGTTCAATCTTAATTTGTTTATAGGACGAGTCTTACATCTTTGATAAACTTTAATAGGTTTTGATGAGCTTTCTATAGGAACGAGAAATTTCTCATGAGAAGGATTTAATTCCTGATCTGCCCCAACTGCTTTCTCTTTGACAATAGAATTTTCACATATGTCAAAATCTTGTATTCCTATATCTTCGAATATACCCTGCTCAATCTTGGAAGGTCTGAATAGTAATTTCTTCTTCAAGGGTTTTAACTTTGTGGTGATCTTCTATTTCCTTTTCAGAAAGAGAATTTGACATATTAGCTACCTTTTTATTAGAAGGAATTTTCATGACCTTTTTTCGGATAGGGGCTTAATTGCTTTTATTTTCTTCAAACTCCTTAGATTCGATTTTTAAACCAGACCAGAATATAAAATGAGACCAGGATCTCCCATGTTTTTCTAACTCTTTGGTTATTAACAATTTAACCAACCCGTGATGAAAAATGCTATGATCGAAAGAATCATGATGATTTTGCACCCTCATTAGAGGAAATTTGGGGTCTAAAATGGGCCTTATAAGAAAACGTGCCAAAATAAGTTTTGTGAGTTGGAATTCAAGAACCAATAGAATTTCAATAAAATAAGTCAACCATAATGGTTGAATTGACATATTTGTCATTAAAAAAAACTACTTTTTTTGTTCTTATTTTCGACATATCTCATTGTGTTTTTACTCAAATTTCGATCGGGAGAGCTCGTTGGATGCAGAATTTGATTCTGCATCCAACGAGTACCCACACTGCATACTTTTAACAGACCCTGCTACCCCAAAAACAAGAAATACCTGAAAAAAAATGTGATGATGATGTCATCATCATGTTTTTTCAGGTATTTCTTTTTTTTGGGGTAGAGGGGTCCGTCAAAAGTATGCATTGTGGGTACTTGTTGGATGCGGAATCAAATTCTGCATCCAACGAGCTCTCTCAATCGAAATTTGAGTAAAAACACAAGGAGATATGTCGAAAATACGAACACAAAAAGTAGTTTTTTTCTTTCTTCCTCCAAAATTAATCAATATTATCTTATTATTTTAACTATTATTTTATTATTTTCCTTAGGAGGCCCATTTTAGACCCCAAAATTCCTCTAATGAATATCCATCTTACTTAAACTCTTAAGAAAGTAATAGGGTAAATTTAACCTTTTGGTACCTGATATATGCTGGAAAAACCGCATGTGATAGAGGTAAATGGTGGCGAACCTCCCCTCACATGTAACATATCTTTGAATGATCTGCAGAATGTCATATCATCCTTCAAGTAAACATGTCCTTTAAATCCCTTGGCCCCAATTGAGGTTTCTGTGTGCAAGAAAGAGAAATAGTTCATAGTCTTCATCCATCAGTTGTCTCTTAAACCACCTTTCACCCTTAGGTGCAACGCTAATAGCTTGTGCAATATATTCCTCTGTTACTGGAAACTCAAAGCCACCAATGTTCACAACCGAACCCATAAAATTCTGAGAGAAAGACTTCCTAACCTCTACATTATGATCCCCAATTCTCTCACACAAGGTAAACCAACCTTCTTCTTTCAAATTTGTAGTAGCTAATGGGATTTCACTCATCCATTTAATATTTTGGGGTTCAATTCTATGTACATGACTACTGGGACGAGGTTTCTTCTCTGAATCCATAATCAAATTCAAGGTTGTAGACAAAATAAAGTGTAAATCAGAGCCAATTGTCATCCTATTAGCTGGAACAAGTCCCAAAGACTGAACAGTTGCATCATTACTTGATAGGGTTTGAAAACCTGCACATAACCCTAACTTGGCAATCTGGCAGCGTGCATGTATATGAATAATGGAATGTCCTTCCATATTGCATTAGAACATAGAATATGTCTAATTAAATATTTCAACCTTGATCTTGCATTAATTCTTTTATATGTACAGTCACTTATTAATCTACTGGGAGCTTAAGTCTAAATTAACATATTTCTTAAATGCAAAAATAGATTTAAAACAAAATTAAAACAACCCAAAACGTAGGAGAAAAATAAAAATAAAGGGAATGAAAATTATCTAAGATAGGCAGTAAGCTTAAGGAAAATAATTGACAGACCTAGGACTAACAATATCAACCTAGGGTTAAGAGTATTGTGCTTTGATCTAACTTTTATCTTTTTCTTCTCAAAGGTTTAATTCTTTATTGTAGAAAGGATGTTTACATGACATGTTTGCATTTATTTTTGTTTAACAAACATAAAGCACATATAGTAATCATGATAATATTAAAATGGTACATATATTTTTTCCATGAAAAATCATTGTTTCTATTCGAGAAAATGAGAAATTACATTCCTAATCTACTGCTACTCTTTCAAAGCATTAAAAAAAAGAGCTCCTTATTGACTCCCTCCAAAAACAGACTCCTAATACATCTTCAACTTGATGTTTGTGTATTAAAATAGCATAGAGACATCCCCTTAACTATCTTATCTTTAGTCCTATACATTTCTATAAAAGCACTATGTCTTTATTTCTGATAGAAAACAGAAAGATCAAATTTTAACTAGCATTATGGCCTGGAACTTTAAACAGATTTCAATGATCATATCTATAGCAACCTCCTTAAATAATAGATTCCGAGACATAAATTATTTCATCCATCCATTCTTCAATGATCACAATTCCCTCTGCTACCTTCTACTCTTCCTTTGGGTAGGCATCAACTTCCACATTTTGCGAACTATATACAAGAGTAAAAGAAATTGTCTTGAACAAGCTTGCTATTGTTTTTGTGTTATATCCTAGAGGTCCGAGGTTTATATTTAGATTTTAGAATGTACCTTGAATCTACTTAATCACCAGACTAAAGTCACTATAGACCTCTAACTACTTTACATTATTCTCTATGTCACATTTGAGAAGAAGCGTTAATGCCATTAGTTATGCAAAATTATCGGATCTTGTGCTAATGCCAGTGGCTAGCCATCCATATTAATTGTGTGATTCTTAGTTATAAACAAAATATAACCTGCACTGTTACTATCCCAAGGACCTTTCCTTGCTCCATAAAATAACCCCCATACCTACTCTTTAATGATGACCAAATTCTCCATTTTCCTCTCTTTTCTTGAATGGATGGAATCCTATAAGGCTTAAGCTATGGCCATGGATCTAATTTGATAAGAACATTGGAATGAAGGTACCGCCATCTTTTCCACAAATAGAAATGATTTTATTGCTAGGTATAAGTCCCATATAGTCATACATGGCACAACTTTCCATTCCTTGAGATATTTTTGTCTCATCCAAATTTTCAAACATTCTTCAACAAAGTTCCCAACCCATCTATTCTTCACTCTCTTGAACTGATCCATTTCTAACCATACATGTTTTGTATATTTGAGCATTTGATGACCAAATGATCTATCGATTTTTCATCTTCTCTATATAAGATAAATACTCCAGGTTTGTGCCTAGCCTCCACTACATAACTTCCCAAGTTAAAACCTTGTTCACAATTGATAGCCACATAAAGATTATTGTTTTATGGGGGATTTTATTTTCCATAATTTCTCACACCACCAGGCTATGTGTTTAAGAGAAGAAGAAAAAATTGCTCGAGACCCCAATTTTGCTGAATAAAAACCCAAGGATTGATTCTTTGATAATACCTCTAAATCTTCTCCCTCCTAATTCTAACATGTATTTTATGAAGATGATCCACATGCATTCTAGGCATTCTCATTCTCACCATCTTTCCCCAGCCTATCTGACCTCATCCAACCTTGCTGCCATATATTTATGGCCTTTTGATCATCAATTTGATTGAGAGTGTATATACGATTATTTTGAACAACTTATCTCATCGTGTCAGGAAATGTAAACTCATTTGTGCATCCAATCCAAGGGTTAACACCAGCCCTCGCTCTCGTGCCCCAACCTTCCAAACAAACTAGTTACCTATTGATGGGAATGATTGGACTAATTCCTTTCAATGAGTGGATACATATTTTGTTGGCTTCCTCTAATTGCTGATCCTGTCTATTATTGATCTTGGATTTATGCATTTCTAAACCTTGATATGCTTACATAGGATTTCACAAGTAATTACTCTACATAGGATTTTGGCTACCATGGATTTTCTGAAGAATTTAATGTTCTTTAAGCCCCAACCATCTTCATTTTTTGCTTCACTATTACCTTCCATTTAACCAGGGGGATTTCTTTAGTTTATTTTTACCAGTTAACAAGAACCTTAGCGCCTTCTTCTTAATATTCTCTAGTTCTGGATTTTTCTAGGAGTTTCATTTGCACTCCCACATTGTACTTATACAAATTATATTCTTTTAGTGTCATTGACCTACTTTTGTGGTGATTCATTGGAAATTAATAACATGATCTTATCTTATATAGTACCCCTTAGGCATATATGTTGAATTTTTCCAAAATATTGGGATGGCTTTCAATTCTTAACCAAAGTCATCATGCCTCCTATTGACAACAACCTATAATGTTCAAGATGGGCGTGTACACCATCCAGTTTAGGAAAATGAGATTAAATAATTGTTTCTTTCAATAAAGGTTCAAGTCAAGTTCAAAAAATTATTCAATTTCCTTTGGGTGATTGCTGGTTGAATAAAATAAATGACATTAATATGAAACTTTCATTCACACATTTTTCAGATCTACTTTTACCAGCAAAAAACCCCATGGTTGTTATTAGTTTTAAGGTTAGGAAAAGTATTGAAATATTTCATATTTTAAGTAGTCATTAAATATTTTTCAAGCTCACAATAGCACCATATCAACAATAACATCTACAACAAGAGTACATAATAGTAGTCAAAATAATGACATAAGAAGCACCTTTGTACCTTCATGTGATGTTGGTTACACATTGACCTAGGACCACATCATGATGAAGATGGTGATTGAGGTCAATCATTTTGATAGCAATGCATGATTTTATTTTTATGCTCTGCATTGATGACCAAAATATCACTAACCATGTGATTCAGATATGATTGGTATTACTCTCACATTGATCAACTTCATCTGCTTCTATCATGGTTTTGTTGATGGGGCTGTTAGAACTAGACTGCGACCTTCCTCAACTTGCCAACATGGGTCGTGACCTTACCCAGGTTGTTAAAGATGGGTTGTGACCTATAGAGGCCTTCCTAAGACTGAACCATGACCTTTTATGGGTTGCCAAGTTGGAATGTGATCCTTGGTTAGCTGTTAGGACTAAGTTTTAGCCCTTATGGACTTCCTAGAGTTAGGTCATGAACTCTATGGACTATTTGGGCTAGGTCGTGACTTCTAGTATGATGTTTAGATAGTGACATGACCTCTAGTGTGTTTTTTGGATAGGGTCGTGACCTCTACTATGATGTTTGGATATGGTCGTGACTTCTCTGGGATGTTTGGACAAGGTTGTGACCTCTATGGGATGTTTGGACAGAGTTGTGACCTCTATTAGGTTGTTAGGACTCATCCATGACCTTGTTGGGCTGTTGGGACTTAATCATGATGTTCTTGGGATGCTAGGATATGAGTTGTGACATTTGTTGACCTTCTTGGAATGAATGTGATCTTGCTTGTTCCTATTGTGACCTTTATTGATAATGTTTGGTCCATAAATCCAAGCAACACTATCTATGTCAAATTAAAAAATTAAGGTTGTTGCATTAAGGTCACCTGACTTTAATGTTCCAGAAAAAGAGATCATGGAGGCCTTCTCGAAGAACACTCAGGATATTATCATCAACACACCACACAATTTCACTAAGAAAATTTTTTCTTGAAAGGAAAAAGAACTGATAGCTTATTTAAATCCCCAATCTCAAGATATTCTACATCCTTGTGAAAAATTCCAAGTATGATTGCCAATTATATTCTGAACACTATAGTTCCATCTAAATGAAAAGGAGACAGATCCTCATTATTTGTACCTTGATGTCTCGTTTTCTATGCAGGAGGTTATTTCAAAATAATGGTGTTCTAAATTTCCCTACCCTGTCGTTTTATCATCCAGGTGTTTCCCAAGATGACTCCTTTTCAATGAAGATAGCTAACAAAATAATGGAATATTCAAAGGCAATCCACAATGAAAATACTTGGGAAACTCTACTCCCATAATTTGTTTTTGACAAACTCCGATTTGTGATTTCATGTTCTTATTATTATTGACTTCCTTGGATTTATTCTAAACTTTCACTTTAATAATGGTGATACATCTACAGTCGTCTGGGTACTTACATTTTCTTCTTTCCTCGGTTCATCTTTTGTGTTTCTCTGAGTTTTTTGTAATATTGTTGGTGGGTATTTGTCATAAGTTATTTTTATGACACTTTACGACAATGAGCTTATAAATTCAAAATTCCTTACTTGGGTTCATGTATAAGCCTTGATTTTATTATTTATTTGGGGATCTAGCCTATAATGATGGACATGCATTAAGTCATGAAAGAGAGAATACTAATTTATGCAAATGATTGTATTTGACTTTGAAGTTTGTAAACTAGTTAAATTCCATGTGCTCAAACTTAAGCTTGTGGAACATTTCAACATCTCTTTGAAAGTTGTACACAAGGAATATTTTTTAGTGAAATTTTTAGGATGTCACTTTAACACTGAAATACTTCTAAAGAGAGAAAGAAAGAAATCATATTGGTGTGTGACCTAAGTAGGATAATTGGATTCACTTATATCCAACGACATAGAGATGCACTAGGGTAAGAAAAAAAACCAAGGACCGAAAAAAATAGCTAAACCCTAATATGCTAAAGAAAGTTGTATAAAATGAACATTGTAATTATAGCGAGAAGGGGTAAAAATAAACTATAAGACCCAAGTATATGTACAAGATGTATTTAAGGAAATATTAAGACCATAGTTGGAAACCAAGGCTAATTGGATTCAATTATATCCAACAACATAGAGTTGAACTAGGGTAAGAAAAAAACCAAGGACCGAAAAAAATAGCTAAACCCTAAGATGCTAAAGAAAGTTGTATAAAATGAACATTGTAATTATAGCGAGAAGGGGTAAAGATAAACTATAAGACCCAAGTATATGTACAAGATGTATTTAAGGAAATATGAAGACCATAGTTGGAAACCAAGGAAAAATATTGGCGCTATCACATATCTATAGTTATATATCAATGCTTGAAATGGAAGCAAAGTGACCAACTCTTCCATGATCCACCACTCTCGAAGGACCAATATAAGATTTGATAATATCCATGGAAGAATTCTTAGCATTGAGAGGAACAGGTTGGGAAGTCACCGGAGGAGGCAAGAGTGCCTCTTCTAGAAACTCCCCTAACATCCAAGGTCCATGAACCTTTGACAACAAAAGGAAGCTGGTAATTTGTGCCTATCCCTCTATATTGGAAAGTAGGAAAAGGGAAGAAGAAGGTACTTGATTTCAAATACAAGTAGATCCATGACCATTAGACCATTGTTGTTGGGAGCAAGAGCAAAGTACAAGTGCAAAGCAAGAAGTGAGAGCAAAGAGCACCAATTTCTAAAAGACTCCGGGAGATTTCTTTATATAATATACATTTTAATATATATATATATATATATATATATATATATATATATATATATATATATATATATATATATATATATATATATATATATATATATATATATATATATATATATATATATATATATATATATATATATATATATATATATATATATATATATATATATATATATATATATATATATATATATATATATATATATATATATATATATATATATATATATATATATATATATATATATATATATATATATATATATATATATATATATATATATATATATATATATATATATATATATATATATATATATATATATATATATATATATATATATATATATATATATATATATATATATATATATATATATATATATATATATATATATATATATATATATATATATATATATATATATATATATATATATATATATATATATATATATATATATATATATATATATATATATATATATATATATATATATATATATATATATATATATATATATATATATGTATATGTATATGTATATGTATATGTATATGTATATGTATATGTATATGTATATGTATATGTATATATATATATATGTACATATATGTATATATACATATATGTATGTATATGTATATACACATATATGTATATGTATATACACATATATGTATATATATATATAGAGAGAGAGAGAGAGAGATACATATATATATACATATACATATACATATACATATATGCATCAAAATATATTAAAATGTATATTATATAAAGAAATCTCCTGGAGTCTTTTAGAAATTGGTGCTCTTTGCTCTCACTTCTTGCTTATATAGTTGATTTAGTCTCAAAAAATATGAAAATATAGATAGTTGTAGTAGATAATGATGATATTTAATGCATCAACTACTTAGTACACAAATAGCATCAACCATCTATTAGATATATCGTATAACATTGTCATCAAATTCTCAAGCATAACATCAAGCTTCATATCAAGAAACTGTAACAAATAACATCAACATAAAATGAAAGAAGGTATTGTGACCAAAGAGTTGTCATATGCTGAAAATACATGTCAAGGTTTCCATGAGAAAGGAAGGAAATTTTGAATTTCATTGATTGTCCTTTTGTGACACTAGGAGGTTTATGGTATGTAGACATTACCTTTGAAATTCCATTCCCTCTTGATTTGACTCTAAGAGATCAATTTTGTAGATCTATTTAGCATGATTAAAGTTTTCTTCTCTTCATGGAAAGGCCATACGTTATTCTGATTTAGGAATCAAGCATGTTGTTGAGTATTGTAACCAATATTCTTGGCTTCTAAACACTTTTCAAGCCCGATTTTTTGGTAAGTCTAAACTTTATTTCAAATTGTGAGATGATTGTTGGGGAAATAGAAAAACTTGGAATTATATTGCAAGTATCTTAGTTAAACATAATATTTTTGACTTATTTGTTTTTCTTTTGCAAGAAATTGATGATTCTGAAATGTTTTGAATGGTGCAATTGTTAGTTGAATTCATAGATTTATGATCTTGTATATTATGACATAATCACAAAGACCTCATTTGCGTGATATGAAATAATACTATGAAAGGTTTTGAAAGAATACAATTACAAAAGTATGCTTAGAATGCTTCAGATACTTGACTACCAAGGAATTAGGGTTTTAATTCTATTTGGAATTCATTAAGACTCCATAATAATTGAATTGATAGAGAGGGGTTCTAATTCTATTTGGCATTCTTCTTCTATTGTGATATGAAAATTTATGGTGTACATGTGTATATGCATGGTTGTGGATACACTTGATATGTGTGCTTACTTTGCAGGTAAGAAGGAGCTACGTTGGAGAAATTAAAACTCTCGACGTTTTGATCCCTACTCTGGGATCATCATCAAGAGACCAATGGTCCTGTAGGTTCGCCCATGCTTCTATGCTATCTTCCATTAGTTTTGCGACGCTGGCCAAATTATCTGCTATTTTCGCTACTGAAGCCTTGATGTCCTGCTGGCGTTGTTCTCTGACCTCTGGTGGAGTCTCAGGAGGAATGTGCAGTTGGAGTTCTGCAATCTGGTGCTGATGTTCTATCTTCATCCTTTCAACCTCGCTGCGAGACTACTGGGCATAGTCTCTCAGCTTAGCAATCCTCTGCTCTGGTTCCTTTGCTCCCTGTATGTCGGAGTCGGAAAGACTCTGACATGCCTCGTCCAATGCTCGCATCAACGTAGTTGTTGTATGTTCGGCCTCTTTCTTCTGTTGTGCGAGTTCTTCTAGACGTGCTACAAAGGTTTTGTTTCATTTGATGGCATCGTCCAGTTGGATTTGGGACAGTTGGGTTCGGGCATGGATCTCCTTTGTAATCGCAAGCTGTTGGAGGTGCAACTCTGACATAGACATCTTCGTATAATCAAGTCCCGCGGTTGTATCCGTTTGGGATCGGGGAACCGTGTCAGGCTGTAGCAGAGTTGCACTTGATACCTGTCCCGGGTGATCTCTGGGTGGCCATTGTCTGATATCCTGATGTGCGGGTGCTGTAGTGCTACTTGTCGCAGTACTGTGCGCTGATTTTGCTGCTAGCTCCTTCAACTCCGATACCCTGTTTGCGATACCTGAGAGCCCAGCCAGATGCAGTTCCACAAACTCTGACCATTTTTTAGTAAGCGCTGTCATAGACTGTTCTAGAGCTTGTTCTAGCGCATCCAGCGTGATAGGGGCTTCTTCCTCAATATCTTTGTCCTTCGCCGCTTTTGCCTTTTTGCGGGACTGCGGCTTGGTTACCTCGGCTACTTCTGATGACGTGCGCTTCGTTGGTGGGTTAGGAGTTGATATAGTCTTGACTGACTCCTCATCCTGTTCATCCTGTTTATCCTATTCATCCTGTTCACCGCCTCCACCCTGGCCGTCGTCATCCCTCTGCGAATCACTTAGGTCTTCGCTATCTTCTAATGGGCTCTGCTGCTGCGCCTAACTAGTACCTGCGCCAATATTGGTAGCTGGGGGAACCGGAATAGAGGGTTTTTTCCCTAAATCTTTCAGCCATTCAGCCGGCCAGAGCTGAACTATCCGCCTGATATCTGGTTCGGTGACTACATAGGGTAATTTGAAGCATTGCCGTTATGGATCTGCACGAGCTTGAATGAAAACATGATGCATATCGGCACTAAAGTGCGCGACGCCCTCGTATTGAGAGAACACTTCATTGGTAAGTTGAGGCGTTCGCACAATCTCATAGTGAATACTCATAGCATAAAAGACGAACACAGTGTTCGTCATCTGCTGCGCTTCCTTGTCTGAGGATATCCATAGGGAGGCATACCTCATTGCCCCTGGCGTGCCGGGGTTTAATTCTACAAACTGGGCTTCCGTGGGTTCTTTCCACCCAACTAATGCAATAAGGATTAAAAGCCAGGAATAATGAAAAGGTCTATCTTTTTCTTGCGCATCACAGGCATCCTCCAGAAACTCCTTCGCAAGATATTCGGCCCAATTATAAGTATACCCTTCCGCGCAATTCATAGCAATCCGGATAACCGGAGCAGGTACTTCAGTTGGCCTGCATTTCCGTATGAGTTTGCAGGCTAAGAGTTCGGCTGCAAAGCGAATGGGTTGTTCCTGAATTGCGGAAGTGTGATACCCCCGTTTTCCTTTTGTCAGGCCAAACCGCTCTTTCATGGTTTGCACGAGCTTTGTATCGTCATGTTTGGATGAAAATTCAGTTCCCGGATCAGGTCCTACCATGGGTAAACCTGTGATCCTATGGATGAGGGCGGCATCAATAGGAATTTGCCGGTCCCCTATCCATAAATAACCATCATGCACCAGCGCTAGTAACTGCTTGGCCACTACTGTCACATGTATGCCACGACCAAAATGGGGAATGTTAAGTATCTTGAGTAGGTCAGCGTTGTCCAGGCCCGCAGCCCATGTTTGCACTTCCAGTACTGTGACCCTATGATCCGGGTACTTGACGCGGTGCAAGTATTGTTCTGGTTCAAACTGTGGAAACTTGCCATGGTCATTGGTGTCATGGTCGCTGTACTTAAGCCGATCAATCTTCCCTATCATAATTCCTATCAACTGCACTCCCTGTGGTAGCGAGGGTGTGGCTACTGTAAATTGCTTCATTCGACGGGGTAGCGCGGTACCTGGGCGCACAGGTGGTAGATATGGTGGCCGTGGTGGTGGAATATTATCCCTTCCCCCAACCGGGGTCTGTGCGGAACCAGAGGGCTCCATAGGATGAGCTGCTGGTGTTTGCCCTGTTTGCCGTTGCCGATCTTGGTTGCGCTTGGTGCGAGCTTCAGTGCTGGAATTTTTCCTGGCAGACCGTGTCTACATCGGCCGTGGTGGTGATGGGGGAATGTCTTCACAGTGAGCTAGGGTAGGCGGTCGATTAGAACAGGGGATCAGACCCTCTTGCTCGAATTCTCTGACCAAATCATCAATCTCGCGTTCAGTGGTCATGGGTTCACTCAGAATTCTTGAAGAAATGCAGGATACAATTCTTCCTAACTGGGCCATCTTCTTATACACGCCATCAATCAAATCGGGCAGGACAGTGCATTGAAGGCACCACGTCTGACGAAAATCTTGTCCGCGATTGCCGGTACTGGTCCTAGTACATTCATTTAAAGCAATTAAAACTCTGCTGCCACCAAATGGGCTGCTTCCCAACGGTCGGATTTTGAGCCCCGCTATGTTTTTGGGCCTCGGTAGAATCAGGGTTGAAGCTTTAGCGTAATAAGCAAACTCAGCACAATAGTGCCCTTCGACCCGACCGGTGAATGTCTACGACAAGACTATTAGATTTGAGGGATTGGCGTCTTGGCTCTGCCCCTTGTTGTGGTCTTCAATTCCTGGGTGATCATGGGTTGCTCGGAAAGCTATATCTAAGACAGGGAGACTTTGGTTAATAGAAAATGTGATCAAAAAGTCATCCCTACTTACAGTACCGTAGCAGAGCTCAACCTCCATATGCCCATTTTTCACTATAAGGTCCAGGAGATGCACGAACTTATGCATCCACGCCTTGCGGAGTGTGTTGTCTGTTCCTGCATAGTTGTGCCTCAACTGGCGCTGAAGACTGGTCAGCCCCTTGAACATACTTCGCACCTCTTGAGCTTGGCTTATGAATCTGGGGCGCAGGAATTTCTGGTAGGTTCCCCGACTGGGGTGAGACTTTGTAGGATCGGACCCCCATGCTGCTGTAGCTTCTAGTGCTATTTCCAGACTTTGGGAGTTTTGTGACTGAGGTACTCGTTCTGACACAGGTGCAATAAATTCTCCCGGGTCTGTCATCCCCACACGCGCAGGCAACTCTCTAGGTTGTGCACGAAGGCATCTAAGAGACTGAGCGATCTGCGCGCATCTATGGCCATGTAGCTCGTACATCTGATTCTGCCAATTCTCCAGACCATCGTCTGAATCAGACATGCAGGAGCTATCACATTGCCAATCCATTACACCTTCATCATCAAGTTCGACATAATCTGCGTCCTTGGCTGTGAGGTTGTATATGTGATCTAGAGTATCCTGCTCCCCTTCATCTCTGAGTGGTTCTGTATATCTTTCCCCTTGGGATGGGTTGAGGGGTATAATAACACACAGACCATTTCCTTCGAAGGTCATTTGTCTCCTCTTCAGGTTAATGACTGCAGCATTGGCCATGGCCCACTCAATTCCCAACAAAGCTAGATAAGGATTGTTGTCATCAATGATCTCAATAACTTCAAAATATGCCAAAGTACTGACCCCATCGATGTCGATTGGAACACTAAGAAGTCTCCCTAACGGTACAATCCTTTGTTGGTTAGCCAATCGCAGCTGTATAGGTGACCAAACCAATGAAGGCTTTCCCATTTGTCCCCAGGTCTGCTTGGGTAGAACATTAACGTCTGATCCAAGATCCAAAATGACGTCGGTCATATCATATTCTTCGATCTGAACGTTCAATCTCATTTCCATTCCTATTCTTCGGACATGACTAACAGTTTTCTCCTGATCAATTCCTCTCTGAGGGTCTGTGACAGCAACAACTTTTTACAGCTCTTTTAAAGCGTTCTGATTCCGCAAGAGTTTCATATAGCTCTGCAAGAAAGAGGATAGTGTACTTACTTTATCCGTCGAGGGCTCATGTAGCTGCGAAGCCGGCTGAGGTTGCCGCGCAGGTGCTTCCACAGTGCGAGGGTCCACAATATCGCACTGGGCCTGCTGGACTGGTACGTCGTCCTTCACAGGGTCCAGGGTTGGAATTTTCTTAGGGGCCTTACGTACGCACACCGCGGCAGGTTGCTTATGCATCGTAGCTTCACTCCGAGTGACCACATTAAGGGCTGGGGCAGGTCTTTGCTCAACAGAAATCAACTGAATGTTTGGGGTGGGGCCCTAGTTGTTTTCCTGAATCTTGTCAAGGAGCTGGGGGCACTGTTCAATCACGTGGTCCACTGCGCGACAATACCGACAGGTCGTTTTGGGGTTCCGACAGTCGCGAGCCAAGTGACCAACTTGGTTACAATTGTAACACACAACCTGGCCTCTACCTCTTCCGCTCAGCCCACCATGGCCACGACCGCCAAAAGCACCTCTTCCGGGGGCGCCGCCACGGTAGCCATAGCTATCATTATTCTGAGCTTCATTGTGGACTCTGTAGGCGTCAGAGGTGCGCTCTCGCATAAGGTCGTAGCTACGACACTCTTCTTCATTATGCGCTACGGACTTACAGAACTGGCAGTAGGGGTTTTTGGGGACTTGAACATATCTCTAAAGAAGATGGCAGTGCTCAGGGCAATGCTGGCCAGTGGTTCGGCAAATCTCACAATATAGAACACCGGCATTGAATTGGTTGGGCGGGCCCGTATTTAGGTAAGTTCTGACCACAGGGCACTGGTCCCTATGGTGACCCTCGGACCGACATTGTGTACACCATACCTCCTCTCGACTGGTTTTAGCTTTCTTCATGTCACGAAGCTCTAGGGCCATTGCTGCCAGCTGCGCTTGGATTTGGGCAATACCAGAATCGTCTCCGACAGGGGCGGTCTCTAGCTTCATTGCAATTTCCAGAGCCTCTTGCTGGTCAACAACCTTCTGTTGCATGAGCGGGGTTCTGATATGTGGAAATAATGCGACAATAAACCATTCCTTGTGCTGCGCAGGACTAATGGTAAAACTGACTTGGTCCAGTAGAACTTTGAATCTCTGATCAAAGTCCCACACTAATTCGCCGCGCCGCTATTGAATCTCTTTGAGTTCAGTGATGCTCTGTGATTCTGATTTTGGTTTCTTAAATTCCTTAATGATGGCGGCCTTGATTTCAGCCAAAGTGGGGTGCTGATTACTGGAGAATTTCATGAACCAGGTCAAAGTGCGGTCGCGAAAGGAAGTAATGAGCTGCGCGGTTCTCACATCCAGGTCGGTAATGCTCTTCATGTTCCAGACGGCCTCACATAAAAACCAGAACTGTTCTGGATCTTCTGATCCCATTTCGTTGAAGATGGGCAGCTTAATATCATCAGCTAGGTGAGCCATGGTGGTTCTGGGAGGGTTGGGAGGAGGACAGGACGTTGATGGGGGGGGATTTACAGGGGCCGATTGACCTATGGTCGGAGTACTTGGACTTGGTTTCCTGTCACACTGCGGCCAAACTTTAGGGGTAACACAGTGACGCTGGGGGGTGGCAGGAGGGTTTCCTACCGAAGGGTTTTCTGCAAGGTCTGTTTGTGGAGGGTTTACAGGGGGAGGTGCGGTGGTCTAACCTGAGGAGTAGGACTCAAAATCTCTTTTGTACCTTTGTTCACTTCGCGGCAACCCATTTTGCGCGTCGAAGGTACTCTCACTTGCAAACATATGTTAGTACTACTAAACTAACAGTCTGATTCAAAGAATAATATACCTTTTTCAACCAATAGTATTTTAATCTTCAAGCTTAAGGAATTCAAAAACTTACCATGGGGACCTCTGAAAAACTGTCGTTCAGGTTCGCTGAAGGAGGTGCTTGTGTCAATGGCAAACTCTGTCACAAAGGCTTCCAACGTTCGCGTCATCCAGAAATCGACAACATGGGATACCTCGTTGTTTACGTGTTGCACCAGATTGACCCTTGCGGGGGTCCACACAAGAATCCGTCGAGCTTGAAAGTTCGTCCTCCTCTCTGTTAACCTAGACAACCACTGGTGCAACTCTATGTGGAAACTACCAAAGAAAATTTCATAAGCATCACAAAAAAATACCTTTGTAGAAAGTCACTTGCACTTCAACGCGGATTCATATTCTGTCGCTGTGCGAATTTCAGACAAGTCTCAGCAAACCAATCCTCGATTTCCTTCATAGAGGGCCTCCAGAACATAGCCCCTGAGGTACAATGTAAACCCCTCTTGAGCAGGTACTGAGTTCAATCGGCAACGGAACCAATTTGTTGGGCAATAGGGCAGACCCGGGTTTAATCCTTTAATTTCACACCAACAAAAGACCCATAGAGTTGGCCCTTTCGGCAACAACCTGCGCACAGGTTGTAGTCTCACCTGAAACAGCTATGGGGGTGCCGCAGAATTAGGTTTCTACAAGCAGAGAGGGGGGATTACTGTACCTTAGCCCTTTAATAATCTTATTAATCAATGATTACAAGCTTTACCATTCATTCACATATAACTTCACAAATTAATAAACAAACGTGACTTGCTCAACCCACTACAGGGAATTCACAGCGAAGCTAAATATTAGCAGCGATCTAACTTATCAGATGTATACAATTATTAATGCATAAAAGAAATAGAAACAGAAACAACACAAGAAACCACAACACCGGATATAACGTGGTTCACCCCCAGTGTAGGGGCTACGTCCACAAACTGTGTTCTATTCAACTTGCTACAAAACCACAGTTTCATCTGCGCACTCAGCTGCAGATCCTTTCAGTCCTCAAAAGCCGTGCACACAACAGCAGGCCCCTGCGCACACAGCTGCAGGTCGTTCCTTAATCTTCCTTACAAAAACCCTCTGCGCACACAGCTGCAGAGGTCGTCCACGCACACAGCTGGGACTTAACCTTTTTCTTACAAAACTAATCTTAGCTTCGCCTTAATCTTCCTTTCATCATAAAACCTAACCTTTTCTTATTACAAAAATGCCTATTTATACATTGCGCTGGTACAAAACCATGGCTTCAAACCATGGGCTGCAAAAAACCCTAAACCCTGGATTTAAACCATGGGTTTATTACAAAACAAAGGGGTTCTGACTTACCCTGCCACCCCTAATACTATTTGGACCCCTAACTCCGCTTACCAACAGCTGCGAAGTTACCTAACTAACGCGCCCCAACATATACATATCACTGTAGACTGCAAACCATCTATAGTTTTTATGATGCATCGTGGCATTCTTTGCTTGACAATTTAGTGATATAATAGTAAGTAGTCTCTGGCATGATCCTCAACATGAGCTTTAGGCGCTATTCCCATGTAGTATGGCGAAAACTATGTGATCTGTTATGAACCCACATTTTGAATGATAGATTCTCTCTTTATGCTTTGAGCTTCTTGTAATGTGGCAACAATATTTTGGAAATTGCCATGATGTCCATCCACTTATGGCGATTTATGAAAACAAGATATGGCATTAATTGCAAAAGTGCTGAAAGCTTTACTACCATAAATCTCCTTTCAATATAAACATCATATTTTAATCCATGAAATAATTCTTTATTGATGAAAATACTCTTTTGGTTGTCGTTTCATATGGAGAATATCCAATAATATTCATGGTTACTTTGTCTTTCACCCATGTGAAGGAATGTCCACCAATATTACCAATACTGAGAATGCTCATATTGTTTGGGCTCATGCATATTCCAAAATATATAACTCTCAATGACATCCAAGCATCCATCCTTGGCATTTTGAATAAAATGCATCCACATCTTACTGTATAATAGTTTCAACCTTCAGGAATGGGAGACATGCTATGCGAAATACAAATCCCATAACCCATAGTATCAACCTCGACCTCTACATGCAATAATAAATATGACATATGAGGCCCATTATAAATATCAAGATCAAATCTTAAGGTTTTGTTATGCGTAATTCTTAGATTGAACAAAAAGCCTTGGAAATATAATTCGAATGAACTTTGATAAGGTGCCAAAAATACAATAATCAACCTTCCAATTTCAAAACCTTAGCAATATTTATGATAACAAAATCACATCAAATGATAAATATTTGGATAAGATTTCAAGATTAGGTTATGATAAAAGGGTAAAATATTAACACTTACCCCTTGCAAATCCACTCAAAATAATAATTTCAAAGTAGTGATTTTGTCAACTAATCCATAGTTCGCAAAGGTTTTCTTTAAAAAAAACATGGAATTTCATTGTTTCAGTAGCTTCTGGAATGTCACCATTTCAGTAGCTATCAATTCTTTAGGTTTGCTATATGAAATTCAAACATTTCATCAAAACAAAATACAATTTTGTTTGATGAAATAATGTTTTTTTTTCAAGGCTGTTGAGCAGGGGCACAACAATGTGTGTATGCATGGTTGTGGATACACTTGATATGTGTGCTTACTTTGCAGGTAAGAAGGAGTTGCGTTGGAGAAATTAAAACTTTCAACATTTTGATCCCTACTCTGGGATCATCATTAGGATACCAATGAAGCCTAAGGTGAAGTAAGTATGAAGCCCATCAATATATATGTGTAATAAGCTCCGTGATGTATAATCGGTTCTAGGTTTTCAAAATTTCTGGGCTATCTTAATTCGGGTGGATTCCAGTAGCTTCAAATCATTTAGGGCATCCCTTCCATGGAGGGACTCGACCTATTTGAATGTAGTCATTACGTAGTGGAAATTTATAGGTAAGAAGGAGCTGCATTGGAGAAATTGAAACTCTCAACGTTTCGATCCCTACTCTGGGATCATCATCAGGAGACCAATGAAGCCTAACGTGAAGTAAGTAAGAAGCCCGTAACAAATATTCATTGGTCTCCTGATGATGATCCCAGAGTAGGGATCAAAAAATTGAGAGTTTCAATTTCTCCAACACAGCTCCTTCTTACCTGCAAATTTCCACTACGTAATGACTGCATTCAAACAATGTGTGCTTAATATCTACTAATGAGACAATGTTTATATCCATGGTTGGAAAACTCGTGAGAATGCATAAATTATAACGCTAATATTTGCAATATAAAATAGAATATGCATTATGTGATGAAATTGATACTAATGCTTTAAATTGATTATTTCTTGGTATTTGCAGAAAAATGGTGAAGATGACTATGTAGGTGATGATCTTGATTATGATGTCACCAATGCAATAGAAAAATATATCGATGATAATGAAACAAATGGATCAAATGAAAATGATGATGGATATGATGTTGGGATAGATGATGATGATGATGAGGATGAGGATGAGGATGAGGATTATGATGATGATTGTAGCCATTGATGATACCATTGAGATTGTGGATGTTTTTTTCTTTCTTCATGCTACCAAACACATTGTTATTTTTTATTATCCAAGTTCATATTACATTTTGGGTCATTTTGATTTGTATGGTGGATTCATATTGACATATAAACTTTGATTATTGTTGATCATTTTGACTTTTTTAGATATGGATATCAATTTTTTTTCCTTGTGNTGAAATATAATGTTGATGTTATCGCTATTATATTTTAAATTTATGTATATTGGAAGTTGTTGATGATCTTTTCATGGAAAGTTAATATATATGATGATATTACTGCTTTGGATAAATGTTGTATGTTTCTGTTAAATTTCTTCATAAATGCTAGAGAATTAATTTCAATAATTGTATCTACAATTAATTTGAATGTTTCATTGTGTTATTTCAGAACTATGAAGTAAATTATATATGAGAACTATTGAACTTAATGAATAATTATAATAATTTGATATAATAAATATATTCGCACACAATTGGATATCAGTGTAGGTGTTAAATAGCAAGTGTAATGTGGTGCTAATAAGGAAGCAAAAAAAAGAGCTAAAACGGAAGCCCACTATGTTCTAGATCTAGAAGCAACATTGGACGCAAAACTTGGTACTAAGTTGGAAGTCAGTTTTGATGCTATTTTGGGTGCCAAAGTAGAAGCTAAACTAGTTTCCAACAAAGGAGAAAAAATAGATGCTAAATGAGAAGCTAAATTAGGTGCTCGTGAGGAAGAAAAATAAGAAGAAATCCAAGGAGTTAAACGGGAAGAAAAATGTGGTGCTAGTGTGGGAGTAAAAATGGCTGATAAAGTAGTATAAAAACATGGTGCTAATGTGGGCGTAAATAGAGATGTGAAACTAGGAATTAAAAAGGATGCAACACTTGGTGCTAATGATGAAGCCAAACATGGTGTTGATATGGTAGAAAAATAAGTTGTTACTTTGGATGCAAAACATGGTGCTACATAGGAAGAAAAATATGGTGCAACAATAGAAGAAATATTTGGTGTCATTTTGGTAGCAAAACATGATGCAAAAAAGGAAGAAAAAATTGGTGCAAATTCAGAAGTGAAAATTGGCACATATTTGGAAGTAAAACGTGGTGCAAAATGGGGTGCTAAAGTGGTAGCACAAATAGATGCAATATTGGATGATAATTTGGATGCAAATATGGTGCTAACAGGGATGTCATTTAGGAAGAAAAAAAGAACGCTCTCTAGGAAGCAAAATAGGACGTTATTTAGGAAGCAAACCTTAATGTTGTTTAGGAAGCAAACCTCAATGTTGTTTAGGAAGAAAAGTTGGACGTTATTCTGGAAGAAAAAAAATAGACTCTATTTTGGACGTCATAAAGGATGTTATCTAGGATGCAAAAATGACATTTTTTGAGATGCTTTAAGTTTTTTCCATGACGTGTCCCATTTAGCGCCTAGTTTGACCACTCAATGTAAAAACAATTACACTAAAAAGGGACACTAAATGTGACGCTAATTATAGGATTTGTTGTAGTGAAGTGTGCCCTCAACATGAGAGTGTGGGGGGATGGAGAAGAAGGAATGAGAGAATAGGGGAATAGATGAGAATTTGACTGTATGGATCTTCAACCAACAACTAAAACACCTTAATTAAGTTCCAATGAGATATTTTAATGTCCCCTCCATCAACCAACTTGGAAAGGAATCCAACTCCCTCAAAACTGGTTCACAAGTGTCATGTCCCCAACCCTTACCCAGTGGAGAGGACGTGACTAACATTTAACAACCCAGGAAATCTAAGCCCCATGAACATAATATAAAAATTGCTTTGAAATAAATCATTCATAAGTATAAACAAATGCATAATGGAATGTACATGATATATACAGCGAAAGCAAAATCATTCATTCAACACATTCATGCATTCAACGTGTTCATGGTAATTTCATAATAATTCATAAGCTAATACAGTTGCAGAACTTAAATAGACCAGAATACTTATCTTTGAAAGAAGCTTGTCCCGCAACTAGCTATGTCGCTGCAACGTTCCACCCATCCATAAGCCAGTGTGCTCTTGAATCTCTCAGCAACACGGCCACCCCCAAGCTGGGCATGATCTTCCCCAAGGAATAAGGAACACTAGAATACTTCACCCATATCCAAGGATACAATTAAAATTCAGTCAATCCAACACAGTTGGGCTTATCAGACTTACATAGGCAATGGCTTACACTTATCCAAATTCACATGAGACACAACCAAGCCAACAGATGGGTTTATTAGGCTACCAGCCAAGCCATCCTTCCAGTTGGGTTTATCAGGCTGTTAAGGAGGTGGAAAGACTGACTGCTAAGCTAGTGAGCTCAACCCCATAGCTATGAACACCCACACCAGATTTAGCCTAATTTCTACACAATTACACACCCAACACAAGGAAGCATTCCCTTCTCTGCTACACAGTCCCTCAAGCCATGCCTTCCCTTCTAGTGCTATTCAGGGCATGCAAAGAAGAAAACCAGCCTTCTAGATTGGTCTGTGAGGTTCTTTCACACTCTAGGTTTATCAAGCAATTCTGAACTCTATTTCCATTCCTTCAATCAATTCAAATGCCAAACGTAGATGCACACACAGGAATCTCAGTCCTGGGATTTATCAAAACATAGTAGACGCCAAGGATTACATACACACATAGGAATTTACAAATTTATGAACATTGACGGTGCCAGACCGACTGCTGCAAAATACCAAAATGAAAACATTGATGGTATTTCAAAACAAAGACCCAAAATCATATTCAGGGCAATCGTATTTAAGAAAAACAATTAGCAGATAGGAGAAAACTTGAGAGAGAACAAAATTGTCGAACGGGAAAAAATCATAACACAAAAAACAAAAACCTGAAGGATTCAAATCTCCGGACAGGAGAAAATTGTGATGTTTCAGACTCAGAGTAGTTTTTTCTTGCTTGCTGCTATGTGAATGCCAAATTGGTTTTCCCAAAATTTGTTTCCATTTCAAAATCATGAGGGAAGGTGAAACACTGCCACATGAGGGAAAGGTGGCCATTTTTGGTGTTTTCTTGCCCAAGAAATTCAAAAAATATTTTTCCCAAAGTGGGGCTCTGCCCAATTCGAATTTCCCCACTCTTCCAATCCCCCACTCCCTCATCCTTAGGAAAAATCATTCCCCCATCTCATTTAGTTGCGTTGACATAGCTGGCTGTGGGTTTTAATTAAAAATTGCAATTTAACATGATGTCCATCTTTTTAATGTTCAGTTAGCATAAAAAAAATACCATCAGCCACACCTTAATTGCCGAAACATAAATACTAAATCGATGGTGGGGATTTTTCCTAGCTCCACACCATGATTATTTATATCATTTATTTAAATGCGACAGGGTTAAAACCGGGGTGTTACAACAAGCAGGGAGAGTGAACACTCACCGTGCAATGGACAAGAAAAATCTCTCCAAAATGACAAAGGCCAATTAGCAAATGATCAAAATCTATTCTCCTTCCTCACGACATCTTTGTATTAACTTCAGGAGGAATCCTAAGGTCGAATTTCCCTCCATGGAATTCCTGCAACTCATCTTAGTGGTTTAGTGACTCTCATGACACTTGTCTTTCCCTTCATGCTCCAATTATTTCACTGATTCAAATGGTTTCCTATAACTCCAAAATTCGACCCCTTGGTGGCTATTTTGTCCCTCTCATTTCATATTTGTCATATGTCTGCAATCAGGTCTGAATTTTTCATACTTCTCATAGAATCTTTAATCATTTGTTGTCATAGAGTGCATGCAATCTACTTCCAAGTGGCACAACTTGTCTTCTAGTCTCTTCCTCTTCCATGGGAGTTACTATCCTTTACCTATTCTAATTCATTATCTCATTATATGATATTTGACACCACTTCACCATCCATTGATGTTACATTACCCATGTGTTCGAATTTTGATGAATATCATGCCAAGTGTGTGGGGAATCTAGTCATCCAAAAGGTCCACACACTTCCAAGTGTCTTCATGAACCCATTCCACCTTATTTTCTTAGATTTTATCATTTATGTAACCCATTTAAATGTGAATATGGTAAAGCAAACTCCATTTGGGTCCCATATCCCATTATTACAAAATTTGTGTCTCCATCTCAACCTAGGGAACTGGTAAGTTGGTGGAACATTATTTGCAAGTAGCCTTATTTGGAAATTATTTAATTGGCGACATGACATGAAATTTTTCCCCGCTTAATATTTCTTGTCCTAAATCAATTTCAAACATGGGTTTTGAATAAACTTCTTTCCTTCCAAAACTTTGCTTCAAACCTTAGTTGCAATTTGAGTAGTGGCACTCATGTACTACAATTGTGCATTTCCAAAAGTAAAGATATGTGAATATTTTCATATTTATATATCTTGTGACACCACCACTAACACCAAAAGGATTAATTAAATCCATCAAAAACAAAAATTTCACAAATAATCTCTACCTGCATATTTTGGAAACCTTTTCTGAATTTTCATCCCTTTTTGCTTTTGTATAATTCATTGAAGTTGGTATTGAGTTTCTGAACTTGAATTTCCAAGTTTCCAAGAAATTTTAAAATATTAACCACCATGCTTGTTGTTTCTCTACTCTGATTAAAACTACCTTCACAAGTGACGACTCAATAACCCCTATTGCTTGTTTCCTCCATAATTTGAACCAAGCAATACCAGGATCCCATTGCTTGTATTGCACCATTCCAAAAATCATGAGTACAAAATATAGATAATGAAATGGAATAATAACATCATACAAATGTACATCAATAAGGTACCTCATCAAAGAATCATGAAAGTGCTTGTACATCTCACTAAGTATATCATTATGTGTCCCATACACACAAGCATCAAATATTATACCATATCTGCTCCAATGACATAGGTGAGGGCCCCTTGTCCTATAATTCTGCTCCAAAACAATGTAAGATGCATCAAAATAATAATAAGCAATGTTTTCTTTCATCCAATAAGTGAATGAAGAACCTACACCAAAATATTAACTAAATAAGGAGCAAAGAAAACATTAAGACTTCAAGTGGCTCAAATAAGTCTCATCAATACACCCATGAATATGTACATCATCATAATGTGACAAAGGATGTTGCTGAAAATGTAATAAGATGGCACTGTAGTCATGTCATCATCAAAAGGAGAGATAATAATTCGATACTCTTCAGGTGGCACCATAAAAAAGAAACCTTTCACACATCATTAGGATGATTGCTACAAAATACAGAAGTATAGGATGTAGCAAAAAGAACCAATTCACCCAAAGGATTAGAAAGTGAGAAATTTCCATCTTTTGAAAGATCCATAGGGGTAGGAACATGCACCTCCCTCAAAAATGCAAAACTTTCCTCATAGGTTGGTTCCAAGGTAGTGGAATCATGCACATCTCCAAAAAGTTTGTAACCATTTTTAAGAGGCAATTCAAGTTCCTCTTCCACCACAACAAGTGATTGCCTCTCATAAAGCTGATATTCAAACACATCAAGAACTTTCAATTTTCCATGTCTCTCATGATCCCTCATGTCTTGAGAATCCTCCAAGAAGTCTACCATAAGACAATATGAAACATAGGAGGAAGAATAAGTATCTTTAAACCTCTTAAGAAGTTGCTCATTTTGAGTTTTGAACTTATGAATATCCTCATTATTATTCAAGTATGCTTCATGTAACCACGGGGGTTTCACCTTGTTGAGCAATATCTTATCATGTTCACTCATAAAGGGGGGTTTTTAATTATTAAAAATAAGTTCAATATATTGTAGGTATTGGGGGACAAGGAATAGGGTATGGGGGTTTATAGGTATTGGGGGGCTATAAAAAGAGGTTTCTAGTAAAAATAAGAAATATAATGTAAAAATAGGGGTTTTCAAATTGGAAATATGTATTGTGAGGGGGGCTCAACAAAAGGATTTTTGTAAGTAATTATCAATATCTAGTGAAATTAGGGGTATTATTTAATATCCCATGAATTAAGGAGCTATGACATGGTTTCACTAAGTGAATATCCCATGCGTGTAACCATTCATTAAGCTCAACCAAATTGTTTCTATAAAAAAGCAAAGACATGAAATTACCTTCGATTGTGCACATTTCTCTTTGAATCTTCTCCTTATCTTAAAGGAAAGATGGATCCTCCAATGAATAAAATTTCCAACAAGAATTTGATACCAATTCTTTAGTTTCATGGAGTACACTAAGGGCCTCATGTATATTCATTTCACTCATCTTCAAATACCCTTCAATGAAGGATGGTTCATGGGAGTGAAACTCCTCTTCTTCTTTCTTCTTGATTTGATCAACTTCCTGAAGCTCAAGTGGAGATGGGGTAGTTGACATTGGTTCTTAATTAGCTGGTACAAGGTATTCATATTTATCCTCATGATAAATTTGGCTTGTAGCAACATTTTTAATTCTGATCTCTATGTCACCAACATAGAGTTGTGAGCACCCATCAGTAGGTACTCCTTCATAGTTCAAGCATTCATCAATAGATGTCCGTTGGTCCATGTACATAGTATAATTTGTATTGAAATGATATTCAATGGTTTAAAGCTACTCTTCTTCATTCTCATGTGGTGTTTCCTCATCTCTTTTAAATTCAGTTGGGAGTGACTTTCGATCCTCTTCATGTAATACGTTTTCTACTTCACCACCCACAGAACTTGGTGACTCCTTGGTATCCTCCATACTTGTGGATTACTGATTGATCCTTAATGAGTTCAAATTTTCCTTATTATTTCTAAATCCATACAACCAACCATCAAAGTATTCAAAATAATTTTCTTATGTGTCTCTCCATGATGGAAACTACTACTACCCCCTGCTTCCAGCTTACCCCTAAGTTGGATAGCCATCAATTCAAACCCTTACATAATTTTCTTGGTTGTATCATCAAAATATGACTTAATGAGATTATTAAATTAATATATATCATCCATAACTTCAATATGTTCCAATACCATGATCTCATACCACTGTAATGTCCCTACTTGGAATTTCGAAGAAATGCACAAATTGGGTAAATTCAAGCTTGACTAGTCATGACTCTGGAGAGTTCCAACTTTCTCCAAATGGTCTCGGATTGAAAGGAACTGTTATGGTGAATATTAAACATCCCAAGGTTTTCTATGGACACTTTTTATCTGAAATTATACCTCTGCAACCTTTTTTGGGGTTAAGGAGACACAATGTAAATTTAATAGGAAAATGTGGTCAACTAGTCCTCCTTGGTTTGGTCCCAAACACCATCGAACCTTTCCAAAATACTTAGGGAGGGATAATATGGGATTTAAAACATAATAAAATACCTAATACACTTAGTGATATAATCATAAGTTCATTTAGACATGTTACTGAAGTTTGCACAACTTTTGCCACTTTCTAGCTTAAGACTAGCGAAACCCAAGTTAACCCAAATGAATTCAAATTATATATGGAATATATTGAGGGGTATTAGGAAATAATAATTAATAATATTAATTCTCATACACTTTACAATTTATTCTCCAACTTTATTTTTTCCATAGGGGAAGAAGGACAAAAACACTAGGAAACCGATGTTAAAACCCCCAAGGGTAGATGACACTTTTGGTTCTCCAAATGCACTAAGACCCTCCAAAATTTGAGAAAAGAGTATGGGGATGAATATAAGACATTATTTATGTAATTAATCATGGGTATTATTTCTTCAAATTGGTTATAAACTACAACATTCGTATGATAACTTTCAGTAAAATTGCTTAGGGGGAATGGCATTCCTAGCTCCATTTTAACTCATAATCAGTTCATGAAATAGTTCAGAAATGACATGATGAATGGATACCATACACAACATATACATTTATTCCTAAACATCCTTCGAAATGGCATCCAAACACATGAAAACTAGTCATTCAAACTCATGGGAATGCAAGCCTTTCACACATGGATTTATGATATTTAGACTTAAATAGAATAGGTACATAATATTAAAGATACATTCATCATATATTTCTTCCCGATAATCATTAAACTCATATAAATGTCCTCATACAAATCTGTTATGCAACTCTGTCCAAAATGGAATCCAAATACATGAAAACTAGTCATTCAAGAGCATGGGAATGCAAGCCTTTCATAGATGCGTTTATGATATTTAGACTTAAAAATCATATGGACATGATATTAAATATTCATACATCATATTTCACAGCTTGGGAACCAAATATAATCAACAAAACGCAAGCACCACTCCAACAAGTGTGCCCTCAACATGAGAGTGTGGGGGAATGGAGAAGAAGGAATGAGAGAATAGGGGAATATATGAGAACTAGAATGCATGTACATTAAAAATATATATAAAAAAACCTTCATTAATATCCAATTAGAGTTATGAATTTCCCCTCCATCAACCAACTTGGAAAGGAATCCAATTCCCTCGAAATTGGTTCACAAGCAGGGAGAGTGAACACTCATCGTGAAATGGACAAACAAAATATCTCCAAAATTCCAAAGGACGATTAAAAAATGATAAAAATATATTTTCATTCCTCATGACATCCTTTTATTAACTTCATGAGGCATCCTAAGGTCGAATTTCCCTTCATGGGATTCCTCCAACTCATCTTAGTGGTTGAGTAACTCTCATGACACTTGTCTTCCTCTTCATGCTCCAATTATTTCCCCAATTTGAATGGATTCTTATAACTCCAAAATTAGACCCCTTGGTGGCTATTTTTAGTCCTGTCATGTCATATTTTTCTTATGTCTGCAATCAGGTCTGAATTCATCATACTTGTCATAGAATCTTTCATCATTTGTTGTCATAGAGTGCATCAATCTACTTCCAAGTGGCACAACTTGTCTTCTAGTCTCTTCCTCTTCCATGGGATTTTCTATCCTTTACTCTTGTCTCATTATATCATATTTGACACCAAGTCACCCTCCATTGATGTTACATTTCCCATATTTTTGAATTTTGATGAAGATCATGCCAAGTGTGTGGGGAATCTAGTCATCCAAAGGCTCCACACGCTTCCAAGTGTCTTCATGAACCCATGCCACCTTATTTTCTTAGAATTTATCATTTATGTGACCCATTTAAATGTGAATATGGTAAACCAAATTCCATTTGGGTCCCATGTCCCCTGATTACAAAATTTATGTCTCCATCTCAAGCTAGGGAACTGGTAGGTTGGTGGAACATTATTTGCAAGTAGTCTTATTTAGAAATTATTTAATTGGGTACATGACACTGAATTGAGTATTTAGGTGGGAAAATGTTGTTCAGGCGAATACAAACTTATAACCTAGGGTCTCTAGGGTTACCTAAATAAACTTGCAGACATTCAACCATTTCATAATTTGACAGAGAAATAAGGAAGAAATTTGGTACACCTTGCTTATGACGGTTGATCCTAGCTTTCTTCTTCAATCCAAATTTCTTCCACAAATTCTAGGGAATCTCCAACATCTACAAAGAGAAATATATTTCTTGCAATATCTTATATATTATATAGATGATCAATGAAATAATATGCTTGCAATGAAATAACAAGACAATTCAAAAATCATAATACATGAAAGTACAAAGACACGACATTTGAAGAAAGACTCTCTTTATTGATGAACAAGTGACATAAGATTACAACCAGTATCTAAAACAAGTGATCCTCTGCTAGCCAAGGACACTGAGATCTACTGCTCCAATATTTCTAAAGTAAATCCACCAACATAAATTTGCTCTAGAATTGAATGATGATTAGCCTCAACCCTTAGCCTCTATTTAGACATGAGGAAAGAGAGAGGTTACAAAGGTTGAGATGGTTGGGGAAGTTGGGATAACTATGATTAAGATCCCAACAGTCCTCAACTAAACTTAGTTATATTTTTTAATTTTGGATTAAGGAATTCATGACTATTAATACTAGCAGGTCGCGCATGATATGTGAATTTCATAAGGGCCACCCGTGAATTCCAACCCTAATTATGTATATGCGTATTGCAATGTCAATACTCACAAATGATTCGCAGGTTGCAATGGTAATAGTCATGAATTCACCCTAATGACCTTATAAAAAATAGAGTCAGACTGTTAAGAGGATAATGTATCAAAGGTCATGTCCATCTACAATGTTTTGGCCACTTCTATCCATTTTGTCATTTTGTGTGCCGACGCATTGAGTGTCAGTACTTAGACAGAGAATTGCCATTTTACAAGATAATAGCAACGAGTTTCCTTCTAACATATTACTACTAGGAAACTAGTAGGGGCTTGAAACAAGGCACATTCAAGGGTGGAAACTCTAAATTCTATCGGTTATCAGGAGTTGTATTGAACCCTCGAAATAACAATTAGAATTCATAAGGGGCTAAAAAAGACTTACATAAAATTCTACATTGGTTTTTCCAAAATTCAAGATGACTCCTCTCCTTTCCATGCTAGGTTTTGAGATGAAAATTTGTAAATCAAGATCAAATAAAAACCTTAACAGTTTATGGAAAAGGCACAGGAATCTCGAGGAGAGCAAAGTAGGTTAAATAAATACCTAATAATTCCAATAGGGTTGTAGGACTTGAGAGGAGAGCGTAATTTTTGTGTTAGATTCAAAGACTCGAGCTCGAATCTCGAGAGTCATGGTTGCATAATGAATTGGAATGTAATACACTTCAAACTTTAGATTACAAATCAATTTGGAATAAGGGGTATAAAGGAAAGACTCATATTTAGAGTTCGATTTGAGAGTTGTTCCCATTTTCACAGACTCTATTAATTAACATCAAACATGGATACAACCTTCCATACCATTGTTAAATTTGTGAACCATTGATCTACATGAAAATGAGAGAAATTGAAAAGTATAATTATGAAGTGGAATATCAAGAACAATGTACACTAAACAAGACAAATTTGAGACAAATATGATAATAATTGATCATTTAATTACAACATTAATCTCTATTCATTCCAGTAGTAATACAATGATGTTACAACAAGAATAATTTGAATCATGTGGATAAGATTCAAATATACCAACTAAACCTGACTTACTGGCTAACTCAGTGTGTCTAAATCATTGTTGGATCTCACTAATCTAACTCCATATGTCTAAATTGGTTCTACAATCAGTTAACTGATGAGGTAGGTAGAAAAAGGTGCCACTCCCCATGCATGCATGAAAAACTGGCGCTAGACTAATGTTATAGCGGATTTCACCACATTAGGTGAATCACACATTGTATGGCCTTCCCCTGTCCTGTTGCAGACTCATTAGCCCCTATGGACCACTTTTTGTCTTTTGATGTGTCCTTGATCATCCCTAAAAACATAAGAAAAGTGATATACGCGGCTTTTCCCCGATAACTGCGTACATACGCGGATATTCCCCCTATAGTCGCGTACATCGGGATGTATGAATAATCCAAATCCTTTTGGAGCGTTCCTTGACTTGGATCCAACTCATATGACTCCTGGCCTTCCATATGCCTTGAGATCACATGGATTTGACCTTTCAGTATCCCTTTGAAAACATATATAAGGAACCCCTTGAGACATTGAAAGCATAAGAGAGAATTGAGAGTAACGAAACTATAGTCCATTGTTGCCAGAACTTATGCTTGAGTCTGCATCCCTTTGTCCCTTGGAGCACTGTTGTGTTCTTCCCAAGCTTGCCTTTTGCTAGTGAGCTTTCTATCTGAGTGATGGAGGATTGAGGTGGTGGAGGGCCAAGTGGGGGATTCAGTTTCTCCGGTTCACAGATGTGCCATCAGAGGTTGTCACTTGTAATCTCTTATTCATATTAATAGAAATATCTTTTCCTGTCCAGTAATGTGTATTTGAATGAATATTGTATCCATTGGAATATGTCAAATGCTTTTACATTATTGATTATATATGCTAGAATAGATCTAACACCATGAAATATAGTATTCTTGTATTGTTTACTTGTTGTTGAGGAAGTATTATATCAATTCAAGCTGAAGATTGGAAAGCTCAACGGGGATCTACTTCAACCGTCAGGAATAAGGTACGAGGTTCGATCCTTTAGTGTTAGACATTTTATTTCTATTGCATATTGGGAAAGATTGATTTCTGGAGTATAGCTGTCTGTTGTGGTACCCCAAGCCATAGGAATTTCTCTCCGTAACAGAAATGGCGACTCCGCTGGGGAGTTCCTAGTAATTGTCCTTTGGGGGTTGATTTCTTGGCATTCAATGTATTTGAATTGCTCTCTCTCTCTTGTTTCTGTGTCGGGTATGGGGGCATGTATGCCTGGTAGAGCCTGATTGGTGTGAATTTAGTCTCATCCTGTCTGTTTGCCTTGAATTTGTGCATATTTTTCTTCATGTACGCGGGTTTGTCACTTACAGTCGCGTATACACGTGGTTTCCCCTGGGATTTCCGCGTATACACGCGGGTTTACTGCGCACAGTCGCGTATACCCTGGTTTTTACCTTTTTGTGGAAGATAGTGGATTGCTGGGTGAATTTTGTTAGCTGCTGAGTCTCCTTTGGCATTGCCTGAGTCTGTTAATACCTCTGTGTTTGACCAGAAATGTTTTTTTTAGCCTAAATTTTTTCTTTTAGGAAAGTTCTTGTCATGGCATCTTTGATTTTTTGTTTGAGATTAGTGCATTAGAGTCCTTTTGCCTTAGTGCTTTGCTGGAATGATGTTTATGTGTGCTTGCATAGTCTGGGGTGGGTAGAATCATTCTTTTGCTTTTTGTATCTCTTTATTTTCAAAAAATCCAAAAACATTTGCTTATCATCATGCATTGGATTTTGCACTTTGCATTGTACTTGCACTAGATCTAGATTTGCTTTGGAGTAATAGTTAGGACTTCATATAGGGAAATTTGCATTCGGCATTTGAAGAAGAAATTGTGCATTACATGTAGTACGCATACCCTGTTTTCATGGACACAATGCATTTGCATTGATTGTTAGGTGTGCATTTTGTTTCTTGTTGCGTCATAACACCATTAGTTGCACGACCATATCCTATTTTTGAGTAATAAAGCCAACTAAAATCAACGCTAATTAAAATGAATTACACTCTTTTCTCTTCTAGGGTGCACCAACAAGCTTAGGTTTTAGGATCTTGGAATAGTTCATTGTAAGTTAATTCTCCAATATCACTAAACGACAACAACTAGGTGTTTTTCCAGGGAGTGTGTGAAATCCTTGATATAACCAGAGTTCTCAAGATCCTCCTCTCAAAAGGGAGTTAAGCATGAGGCAGTGTGAGCGGTTGTTGATTAGGATAACCCCTGGTCGGTAACTGTGTAGCACCGGCGATATAGCCAGGATTGTATTTGTATCTGGGGGCTCTTTCAAGAGTTTCAGGCTTTGCTACCCTGTCCATATGGTCAATCCCGCCTGCGACTATCCTCCTAAGCTTTGATTATATTGAGGTGACCTTAGTGACCTTACCTAGGATATCGAGGGGGTACTTGTAGAGGTTATTATACATGTGTCCCGGCCAGGATGGGGTCAGACAGCACAGTCACTTTACGCGTTGAAGCTGAGGGCCACAATAATTGGTTACATACCTCCGCTTGTGGAGACAAGGGCCTCTCAAGCCTCTCCTAGGCGAGACATACCGGCCACATTCGGGAGCTCACTTATCCAGCCCTTGTTTTCTTGCATTTGCCTTTAGATTTTATTAGTGATTTCTCTGTGCATGCTAGTTGGCCTAGGGTTGACATAAATAGAGAGTCTTTGCTATTTTTTGAGTCATTGTGGAGTCGGGTGTGGTTCCATGCCGTTCTCATCGGTTAGCAGGACTTCCACCTTCCACTTCTCCTCCTCCTTTGGGAGAGGGGCCTAGACTGTCCAGGAGGACTATGTCACACACTGATTCACACACCATGGAGGATCATTCAGAGACTATTCCCGAGCCACCTCCTCCCATTCGTATTGACGATGGGAAACTTACTCCTACGTACGATCCTTCACCTAACCTAGCTAAGTTTGGTCCTATGATTTCCCAAATAGGATCTTTACATGATAGACCTACTCACCCTAGGGCTGATTCCCCATTGACATGTTACCAGTATGGAATGCCAGATGATGGCGAGACTCACTTTGACCCTCCTAGCACTAGCTACGGTAGTTATGTTACGACTAGTTTTCCTATGCACGATTTGGCATTTCATGTTGAATCCGACTTTGAGCCTAGCACTATGCCTTGGGGCAATCCCATGCCTTACCTTGCAGAGAGGTTTGGGAGTACTAGTCACATTGCACCTTCCATCCCAGTGGTGGAAGCTCCATCTTATATACCTCCTAGGTTTAGAGTTAGTGATCCGATAGGGATACCAAGTTCCAGACGAGTGACGATAGGCACTAGTACATATCTTCTTACAGAGATTCCTTCGTCCTCGCTTCCGAGTTCTTCAAATGTAAACCCTCCACCTTTCTCATGTGGTCCTTCGAGTCAGCACATAGCTACGAGTCAGATCCGTACTGCGATTACTAGACCAGTTGTGTCTCAAGCCTTCATACCACCCATGGTTTCGAGAGGTTATGTTCATGTTTCTAGAGGTCAGATTGCTACTTCCACGACAAATATCCCTATTTCCGGTATGTATATTCCTACTTCCGGAATGTATCTCCCTACCTATGGAGTGTCTCATGGGGCATCGCAAGCAATGACCTATGGACCCTATTATGGGATGCAGTATGGACAGGTCTCTCCACCTTATGGAGGCGGGTATTCACAACCTGCTTACTCTCCTAATTACGGCTTTGTAGCTCCTACTAGTCAAGGTCCACCTCATTATGGTACTTCCACGCCACCCTATACAAGTCATACAGGAGGAGGTCACTATGGCCAAGGTCATGGTGGTAATCAACCCTATATGAACCAGGGAGTGGTCCATAGACCTCATCATCCTAGGCTCCCTTTCCTCACGACACTCAATCTACCTGACTTATCGAGAATTACGAACGATCCTGTGGCTCATGACCCGGCTTGGCCGGCTATCCATACCAAGCTTCCTTCGGACATACCTAAGTTCGAAGGCAAACCAGGAGAGGATCCAAGCAAACACATTACAACATTCCACCTATGGTGCTCTTCCAATTCATTGCATCAAGACTCAATTTGTTTGAGACTATTTCAACGCACCCTTACAGGGCCTGTGGCAAAATGGTATATAGAGTTACCTAGGGGTGCCTTTACTTTGTTCGACGACCTTGCGAAGACTTTCCTTAATCACTTCCAGCTACCAGTACACTATGATGTTGGTACTGAACTCTTGTCAACATTTAGGCAAGATAAAGCCACCCATATTTCTGATCATATTCAGGAGTGGCATAGACGGAAGAGACTAATTAAAGCCTTTATACTACCGGAGTTCCTCCTTGAGTGGTTCCTCAAATATTTATTGCCATATATAGCGAAGGATGTTTCCACATCCGGAGTGCAGAATGAGGAACAAGCAATCTTTAGGGCGCAGGAACTAGACTTGATCTATGCTCAGTTTGGTTTGTTATATGAGATTATACCCAATGCTCCTTGTTCTAGTTTCGATCCCAAGGTCAAACCTGGACCACATGCCGATGGCATTGTGGGTGGTGCAAGTAAGAAACCTGTAGGTTCGGTTGTGAAACAAGTTGCTCAGTTGTCAATCAACCAATCTGCCTCAGGACAAGCTACGGCTTCGTCTCAGCCTGCCCAAACAGCGAATGTACTTGCTGTGCAATCGTCTGACCAGAAGGGTAACTAGCAACCCGGACGGAATAGAAAAAAGGGTAAAAACAATAATAATAAAAAGGGTGGGAATAAGAACGAAAATGCCAATAATAATGACAAGAACGGTAAAAATGTTGGGGGGGACAAGAAGAATAAACATAAGGTTAAGTTTCCTTGCAAGCTATGTAAGGACGATCACCTCACTTACTTGTGCCCTAGAATGGATGAAGCTTCAAATTTCATAGCACAGGGCCCAGCTGTGTTAACGAACCCTTTACCGCATAACCAGAATATGAACTTGAAGTCCCATGATCAATCTAGTGATGAAGATCCTGCTGAAACTAGTGGTCGTGGGTGCATTAATATGGTTTGTGCCACGAAAGTTGTGACACGTGCGAAAGATTATACTTCGTCACAACCCAACCCAGGAAAAGAACCTGATCCACCAGGAACCCCTTTGTGCATTGAGAAACCTGCAGATAAACCTGAGGCTACACCTCGCATTCCTAAGGGGGTACTTAAGCGTTCAGGGCATAACCCAAATGCCCGAGCCACCCAGAATTATTCAGTTGTCGAGGACTTGGGCCATACTCCTTGTGCGATGTCTGCATTGGAAGTGCTTCAGAGTTGTCCGTCGCAAAGGAAGGCTTTGCTTTCCGCTCTTGGTGTGAATGGTGATGATTCTTCCTCGGTGATCAAATTTGAAACCGCACGACATCAGCCTCGCTTGCCCTACTATGTGTCCCTTTTGGTACATGTAGAATGTCTTAATATGATCGTCAAGCGCACTGTGATTGACGAGGGCGCTGCTGCTTCTGTGATGTCTTTGTCTTGTTGGAAGGGTCTTGGTTCTCCTGAGTTGTCAAAATATACGACCATGTTAACTGATTTTGATGGGAGATCGTTTAGGCCGCACGGTATCCCCCCTTCCCTTAAAGTCCATTTGGGAGAGAAGACCGTTGCGATAGAGGTTGAGGTGGTTGATGCACCCCTCGACTACAATCTCTTAGTGGGAAGGAACTGGATGTATAGTATGCAAGCCGTTGCATCTTCCATGTTTCATGTTGTATGCTTTCCACATAATGGGAAGATTATAATGATTGATTAAATGGCATTCAAGAATCCGCCTGTTACTGCATCTTCGGAAGCTTCGGTTCCGAAAGTTGAACATTCCCAGCCTGCAACTGGGAGTATGGGTGTAGGCATGTATCCATCCCTCATGGGAACCTTTAGTAGTCCTACACCCGTCCTCATGATAGGATCTAGTTTCGATGGTGCTTCGACGTCTACAAGATCGATGCCTTTTCGCACAAGTCATATGGGAGATCCTTGGATTCTTCCTTCACCGAGTCCTTCGAGTGAGCCCATTGAGATGAGTGTGTCGTTGCCTGCAGTCATGATAGCTTACCAAGCTAATATTCAGTCTGCTGCAGAGCCTTGTTCTTCCTCTTCGCGGATGGAGGAGGAAGACCCCTATGTGTTGCCGACATGGGCAGTATAGTCTTCTCATTCCGACGACTACCTTGATATGGTTTTCCCTTCATATGAAGTGATTATCGAGGCTATGTCGGGAGTTGAGCCACCATGGGAGGAATTTCATCATAGATCGTACTTCCTTCCAGAGCTTGACCTTTTGGAGCATGAGGATTATAGGGAGATTCTTAGTCAGAAAGTTGGTAGACCTATGGTTCCGTTAAGCTCTCCTGGTCAGATGGCTAATGGAAACATGGCGAACATATCGTCAACTATTCCTATCAACATTTCTCGCAATCCTGGTACAATTGAGAATGTCTACATTGGGGCGGATTGTTCCCAAGATGAGAATCGAGAGTATACCGAGCTATTCAAGGAATTCCGTGATATTTTTGCTTGGTCTTACGATGAGATTCCAGGGATTGACCCTCGTATTGTCGAACATGAGATTAAGACTTACCCCAACACTAAGCCTATTCGACAGCGTTTACGCGCGGTGAATCCTAGGAAAGCACTCACCATAAAGGCAGAGATAGAAAAGCTATTGAAAGCTGGTTTCATCTATCCCGTTCCCTTGACGAAGTGGGTTTCAAACCCTGTTCCAGTGGATAAGAAGTAGGGAGCGATCTGTATATGCACTGATTTCCATGATTTAAATCACGCCTGTCCTAAGGATAACTTCCCCACACCATTTATAGATCAGATTTTGGATGAGTGTGCGAGTAGCGAGGTGTTCTACTTTATGGACGGCTTTTCCTGGTATAATCAGATCCAAATTAAACCCGAGGACCAACACAAGACCACATTTATTTGTCCTTGGGGAACATTTGCGTATCGAAAAATGCCTTTCGGAATTAAAAACGCCGGATCTATGTTTCAGTGGGCAATGACCTTGATCTTCCATGATCTCAAGTCTATCATTGAAGTATTTTGGGATGACCTCACTGCTCATTCTCACATGAGGATGCGTCATTCTTATCACTTGAGATTGGTGTTCGAAAGGTGCCGACACTATGCTGTTAGATTAAACCCTCATAAGTGCATCTTTTGCATGAAGTCAGGTCATTTGTTAGGATTCATCATTTCGAAAGAGGGTATAAGAGTCAACCCTTTGAAGGTGGAGGCAATACTTCAGTTGTCTCCCCTGCGCAATACTCATCATCTTCAGTGTTTGCAAGGCATGGCAAACTTCCTACGAATATTTGTTGTCAACTTTGCCAATTTGACTAGAGGTTTCATGCATCTCCTAAAGAAGGATACTCCCTTTGAATGGGATGAGCGAGCCCAGGAGTCCTTCGATGCACTTAAGCGAGCCCTAGCATCGGCCCCGGTGATTAGTCCTCCGGATTATAGCCGTGACTTCCTATTATATGTGGCCGCGTCTTTAGAGACGATTGGTATGGTTTTGGTTCAAGAGGATGAGGAGCTCCAAGAGCATGTCATATATTATCTGAGCCAAAACCTTATTGATGCAGAGATTCATTATTCTCATGTTGAGAAGCTTGCCTTGGCTACCGTACATGTAGTGCAGCATTTGAGACATTATATTCTCCTTCGCTAGACCTTGGTTGTTGTCCATGTCAATCCATTTCAATTCGTCCTCACACATAGGATGATTGGGGGAAAGTATAATAAATGGATTGTCATCTTGCAAGAGTTTGATCTCGAATTTGTTTCGGCAAAATCGAAGAAATCTTTAATCTTTTCAGAGCTCATATCGGATTTTCTGAGCGAGGCCGAGGAGTCGGTATGCGAAGATACGTTCATTGATGAACACATTTTCTTGATCTCAACGGCTGACCCATGGCATGGGGATATCATAGTATATCTACAAACACAGAGGACCCCTACTCACCTCTCGCTAGATGAACGACGATGATTACGTCACGTTTCCAAGAACTACCTCATAGTGGACAATACTTTGTACCGCCGTGGAGTAGATTCCCTTTTACGACGTTGTTTAACTCATGATGAGGATGAGGTAGTGCTTAATGATTGCCACGGAGGGGCGTGTGGTGGTCATTTATCTGGGATTTCTGCAGCTCAAAATATTTTGAGAGCGGGTTATTTTTGGCCATCGATCTGCAAGGATTGTATTGAAGCGGTCAAGAGGTGCCACCCTTGCCAGGTGTTCGCACGTAATATGTGCTCAAAGCCTGCCCCATTCCACCCTATTATCACCACCGGTCCCTTCACCAAATGGGGGCTCGATTTTATGGATTGCAACCCAGCTTCGGCCGGGGGGCACCATCATATCATAGTGGCTGTTGATTACTTCATGAAATGGGCTGAGGCAATGCCTACAGTAAAATCTGACGGTGAGACAGTCGCTCACTTCGTATTCAACCAAATCATTACTTGGTTCGGGATTCCGAGAGAGCTTGTCACTGACCATGGCTCGCACTTTCAGAACCGTATGATGGAAGAGTTGGCATCCAAGTTAGGGTATAAGCAAGAGCACTCCTCTTCTTGCTATCCTTAAGCGAATGGACAGGTTGAAGCAGTGAATAAATCACTTAAGTCCATTATCCAAAGAACCATCTCACAAAGCAAGACGAACTGGCATATTATGTTGTACCTTGCTTTGTGGGCATATCAAACCGCGGTTAAGACTGCCACTGGTTTTTCTCCATATCATCTTGTACATGGAGTGGAGTCGATATTGCCGGTTGAATGTGAGATTCTTTCGTTGAAGTTAGCCATGGAACTCTTACCAGACACTTCGCCTTTGGAGGAGCGTTTGGTTCACCTTGAGCAACTCGATGAGCAGCGTAGAGATGCCTTGGTGACTCTATAGGTTAATAAGCGTCGCGTAAAGGCCCAATACGATAAGTCTGTCCGTCCAAGAGTGTTTAGTGAGGGAGACTTGGTCCTTTTGTGGGATCAATCGAAAGAACCCTTGGGGGCAGGGAAGTTCAATCCTATGTGGCATGGTCCTTACGTGGTCAAGCATGTATTAGAGAAGGGTGCCTATGAGTTAGTGGATTACGAAGGGACGGCCTTGGCGGAGCCTAGAAATGGGCTCTATCTCAAAAAATACTATGCATAATCTTTAGCCAAGGCTGCTTCTTGTATATTATTATACAGTCTTTTTGCATATTTAGGTCTTGTTTATCATGATTGGGCTTTGATTAGTTTCTGTTTCTTGTGGCAGATGTCAATGGAATCTTCCACCTACATAGGATTCACGGATGGTGCAAGCCGTCACACTCAGCACTCAACCTTAGCTACTTGGGTGATTTATACTCCTATGGGTCAAGTACTGTCTTCAGGAGGTGTATGTCTACGGCCATCTTCCAACAATGTTGCTGAATATAGAACCATTATTGAGCTTCTATGGGATGCCATTTAATATGGTGTTCTCTCTCTTGAGGTACGTCTTGATTCAGAGTTAGTAGTGTCACAGCTCAATGGTTTGTACCATGTTAGAGATCCGACGTTATTGAGGAGATTCTTACATGTGAGATTGTTAGAACGGCAATTTGAGAGTATAACATATATACACATTCCAATAAATTATAATCAAGTTGCTAACTCATATGCTAACTACGTGTTAGATTGGCATTTGTTTCATTCATCATAAATTAATCATAAACACAATTTTTACACATGTAAATAAATAAACCGATCACCATAAAACTTTTTATACATATCAAAAATGTGGTAATACATAGTGTCATAATACAAAATTGGGGCTTTGAAAGCCACCATCATATACACGGTAGTACAAAATAGATACACTCCCAGGTGTCCAGTCTTGTGGAGGTGGAGGAGGGTTGTGATCATGATATGTCACCACGGCTCTAGCTAGCCATCGGAATAAACGCACCCATGCGCGTGGTACACCCACCACCTATCTCTGCATAGCCTCAGGAAAGTCCTCGACTTGCGCCATGGGAACCCTGTGAGTCAGTCGCACGAAATTGGTATGGATGTTTTGGAGCGTTCGCTCCACATCCACACCAGTGATATCGTCTCCTCTTCCCCTTCGTCTATGATGTGGGAAGCCCTCTGGTCGCCATGGTCCCACATCTACACATGAATGGTAGATGTCATTATGTATTGTCACCCAAAAACATGTCTTTTTGATTCCATATAATCAAGAAAACACAAAAAAATTAAATACTTCAAAAATTTTAAAAAGAGTGAGGGTTGAGATTCGTTACCTATGTCTCCATATGTTGATCTTGGTGACAATGGCATGTCCGGATCCCCCCGAAAATCTATCCCTACATAAGGGTAGTCATCTATGGCAACAATCTGTCGTCGCCACCATGGATAAAAGTCAGTTGGATAGGGGTTGGCCACCCTACCACTCCCCAATCTGCGCATCGCATCTTCCCAACGTCATTGGGCCGGATCTCGAACCCCGTGGAGAGGAACATCCACTCTAGGTCTCAATCCTAGAACACGCTCGAAGAAAAACATGCTCAAAATGTTGTTGAACCCAAAGATCTGTATCCTACCTGCCTTACACTCACTGAGCTGGTGTTTCATGTTGCTCAGTAGTGAAGTGCTCCAGTCATAGATGGTCGGTGTCATACACTCCACTGCATAGAATATCAGTGGCCAAGAGGCCTGATGGAGTGATGCTAAGCCTGCTATCCTGCCCAGCGTCAGTAGTGTGGCCTTTAGGCCCAGCACCTGTATAGCGTTGGTGGGAAATTGACTCCCCACCTTCTCAGTATCTGGGTAGCAATACACAGCTATGTACTCATCGATAGTAAGCCCGTGACCTACACCACCTCAAGAACGAAGGTTCACCACCTCCCCTCATCTAGATAGACCTGTGATAAAGTAGATATCCTCCACCTCAATGGTGAGGGACATACCATCTATCCAGAAGTCCTGTTTGGCCCTCAAGCCACCTAGGCACCAAAACTTGTAGAGTCCGCACCTTCTTAGAGCTTGTTGAGCCATTATGTTGGCCCTTACTGCTTCCTCTAATTCACCATGCTCATGTTCTCGCCACTCTAGCACCATCCTGCATGAGAAATTGACCAAATGTCCATTAGATTCTTGTAAATCCTCTTCCGCGGCATCATACACGGCTGTTTTGCAAACAGCCACGTATGTATGCGGTTTCCAACCCCTTTTCCACGTATAGCCAGCCCTATACATGGAAAAAGCCTCGATACCCACGTGGGCCGCAACACTCATGTAGAATTGGCCTTAAAAACCTCATTTGACCATGAAAACTTGTAAAAATTGTATTGAAATGCAAGCTGAGAGCATGAGTAAATACCTGGAAGAAACGGTTGTGAATTCCTCCGGCTGGATCTCCTGGAATTTGCAGTTGAAAATCAGAGCTCCAATGGGTAAAAGTTTCAAATGATTTCTATTTTTTACTATTTATAGAAAAAAAATTTAATATTTGAAAATTTTTACCCCCTTTCCTATAGTTTTGACCGTTTCTAACCATTTTGGACCGTTTCTAACCTAATCTGTGATGTAGAAGACCATTTTCAGCGTCGTTTCATCCTTTGGATTGACCCATTCGTACTGATCTCAGGTATAACATCTACACTGGCATATAGGTTAGGTTCACCACCATTTTCATTTTGCATGACCTTATGACCATGTCACTATATCCTTAGGTACGAACCCACTCTATTATGTCACGGAACCTTCTTACTGCTATAGAAGTGGCATGATATGAGTGGTAGAGCCTCACCTTACATGGGTACCCTAGTTAGCGCCTTATTTGCAGTTGGTGCCCATGCTGATGTTTCTCCCTTTAGGGTGTGGGAGTCTGTTGTATAGTATTGCCATGACATTTCACAAGAGCCTCATACTCCTCTTGATCTTATGCTAGCCATGATCCCCCAGACTCCCTTGTATCAAGTTGTGGATGCATTATCATGAGATTTTCCTGTCTTATTGAGCTTTATGCCGGCTCCCTTGACATTGCGTTTCAGCCATATAGCCCGAGCTTGTCTCATGTCTAGCCATGCAGAGCCTTTCTTTATATCCTTCGCAGCTTGATTCCCTTTTTACCGGGAGGGGATTTTCCCCCGAGTGTCGATATCCTACACATGTATCCTTGCATTGAGCATAGGTATGTTCCACTACTTGGAACTAGTTTGTTTGCCCTAAATGACACTCGTCTCCTCCTAGTTTGTAACTATAAAGCTAGTTTATTATTTTTTCAAACTTTTCAAATAACTGAAAAAGACCAAAAAAAATCAAAAAACCAAAAAGCCAGACAAGAAAAGATATTATCTTTGGCAGCTGTTGAGTCGTGTCGCCTTCGAATAGAGCACTGTATGTCACATCCATTGGTTGGGTTATAGTTTGACTTAGGAGTTGTACTCGTTATCTAAGTTTATCTCCACCGACTAGTTAAGCTTCCAGTCCCTATGGAGCCTCTATTGATGCCTCCTGCATCATAGAGATGTCCCAGTTTGTATATCGAGTCTATGCTGCCTTCATTCAGTCACCATACGCCGTTATGCTCTTGTTCAAAGGAATTGAAACTTGAGTCAGCCATTCCTCAGTTATCTTGACTTTGCTTGTCGGCCATTCCCGGTACAGTTACTGGTTCATGCACCTTATGATCGAGTCCTTCCACATTATATAGCCTTGCTGAGTACCTCATGTTGGATGATGGGGGATGCCCTAATGCCCTCCTTCCAGAGGATTTCATCCCATTGACTTCAGATCATTTATTCTGGGATTGGATTCTAGAGTCATTTTTGAGTGCCTTGAGACTTGCAGTCATCAGTGGCAAGTTCTCTCGCCATCGACAATTTTGGGAATACATCACTGTCCTCTGATCGATGGATTCTCTCAAGTGTTCGACCTCAACACATTTATTCACACTTGTTAGTTTGCACTCTAGTACCTTGATTCCCATTTTCATTATCAGTGGGTGATCTCACGTCTGTTAACGGTATACATCAATGACTGGTAATCAAACGATGGACTACTATGTTCAACCTCGACACCTCTATTCGCATAGTAGGACATGTACTCGTAGCGGTGTGTGTAGAAGACCTTCCAGATTGGTGGCATCCATTATATGCTACCTCCTTGATCGTGCCAGTGTTCATGAGATTTCAGCTCTCGTGACTTGTTCCAGTATATGTCAGACATTTTCCGCCACTATGGAGATCTTGATCTATTGTATATCTTCAGCTTGTGTGGAGATCATGGTCCTTTGTATATCTTCATCATGGAGATTCTGATCGATGTATATTGTACGTGGCGATGACCACATATGTGTTATCATGTTTCATGCCTATTCATGGCCATTGTACTCTTATGTATCTGGGACTGCTATATGTATTTACAGTTATATGCAGAGTTGTATTATGGTATTATGCTGATTGGGTGGCTGGTCTTCCATTTGGGTACCTTCATCACTCCACTTCTGGGATGGACTTATAATGTATTTCGGCCATCGTATAACCCCTCTAATCTCATACATTAGGGGGCATCTGTTATAGCGGATTTCACCACATTAGGTGAATCACACATTGTATGGCCTTCCCCTGTCCCGCTGCATACTCATTAGCCCCTGTGGACCACTTTTTGTCTTTTGATGTGTCCTTTATCATCCCTAAAAACATAAGAAAAGTGATATATGTGGCTTTTTCCCCGATAACCGCGTACATACACGGATATTCCCCCTATAGTCGCGTACATCGGGATGTATGAATAATCCAAATCCTTTTGGAGCGTTCCTTGACTTGGATCCGACTCATATGACTCCTAGCCTTCCATATGCCTTGAGATCGCACGGATTTGACCTTTCAGTATCCCTTTGAAAAGCTATATAAGGAACCCCTTGAGACATTGAAAGCATAAGAGAGAATTGAGAGTAACGAAACTATAGTCCATTGTTGCCAGAACTTATGCTTGAGTCTGCATCCCTTTGTCCCTTGGAGCACTGTTGTGTTCTTCCCAAGCTTGCCTTTTGCTAGTTAGCTTTATATCTAAGTGATGGAGGATTGAGGTGGTGGAGGCCCAAGTGGAGGAATTCAATTTCTCCGGTTCGCAGACGTGCCGTCAGAGGTTGTCACTTGTAATCTCTAATTCATATTAATAGAAATATATTTTCCTGTCCAGTAATGTGTATTTGAATGAATATTGTATCCATTGGAATATGTCAAATGCTTTTACATTATTGATTATATATGCTAGAATAGATCTAACACCATGAAATATAGTATGCTTGTATTGTTTACTTGTTGTTGAGGAAGTATTATATCAATTCAAGCTGAAGATTGGAAAGCTCAACGTGGATCTACTTCAACCGTTAGGAATAAGGTACGAGGTTCGATCCTTTAGTGTTAGACATTTTATTTCTATTGCATATTGGGAAAGATTGATTTCTGGAGTCTAGCTGTCTGTTGTGGTACCCCAAGCCATAGTAATTTCTCTCCGTAACAACTAATTGAGTGTGATCTAAGTGATTGTAACTGGAGGTTGACTAGTCATAACTTCCTACCTACCACAACCAACTAATGGAGGTTGTTGGTGGCACTTAGAGTGGCTCCTAGAATGTAGGGATTGGAACCGGTGGCACCCGTGGCTCCAATATCATGGTGGCAACAAACTCTAGAAAATGACTCCTAAGTTAGGAAAGATGATCAATTAGACTCTATATGGACAAGGGAGGATTATTAATCCTTACACCCCCACCCCCCACCCCCCTTTAATCCTAGCTTAGACAACTTTGGGACCTGGAAACTAGGCCAAAAGTCATCCATTCAATCTAATAAAAAATAAAAATTGTTTAATAAACTAAGGAAAATGGGGAAAACCTCATGGGAAACCCCCGCCCCTGAAAATAAGCAGTGAATCAAGAAAACAAGAAATACTTAAGAGAAAATTTTCCTCTTTGGGTAATAACTTGTAAAACTTTTGTTGCAATTTGCAGCACTATGAAGCAACAAAGCAGTATCATGGTTCTTCTATGCAGCAACATCCTAAGACTATGCATGTGAACCTCTCAATTTTATTTTGATTTGATGAATGTTATTTTTGTTTCTTCTTTCTAGAGGAGGAATGGAATCATCAATTGTTTTATTCAATGGGCCAAATTGTTGATCATTCACTATCATCAAGTAGCATTTCTCTAGACATTTGTTGCACCACTCAATAGATAGAAAAGTTGTGTGAGAGAGTGCAACATGTTCATTATGATACTGGAACTGTGTTATCCTTCTGTCCTCTGGATTCCTAGCACCATCCCTAGTTGCTTCAATGAGATTTTGGGCCCATTTAGGTTTAGGACACTGATTTAGAATGGGAGTTGGATCTGGATCTAGATTCTTATGAGGTACAACCTCAATATCAAGATCATGTTGATCTTGTTCCTCTTCATATGAATCTAAAACATAAGACAAAATATCATCATCAAATGGAAATGGAAGAGTGTTTATACCTCCTTTTGCTTTGGATTGTGGTGGATCAAGCAACTGATATTCTTCAAACAGAACATTGCACTCTATGAATCACTTTATAGTTGCAAGTTCCATTAATTTATATGCTTTTTCATCCTCAACATATCCCAACAGTATGCATTCGCTACTCTAGGCTTGGAAGGCCTTTCTATTGTCTATAGGAATTCTGGCCCAAGCTTTGGAACCAAATACTCTCAGGTGAGAGACATCAGGTTTATGCCCAAATAGTGCTTCGAAACGAGTGGCTCCAACCACTGATTTGTGGGGCACTCTATTATGAATGTATGAAGAATAGTTTACAACTTCATCCCAAAGAGAAGGAGGAATATTCTTAGCTAGGAGAAGACAGGTTTCCATATCTTGCAATTATCTATGTTTCCTCTCAACCACACCATTCTACTGTGGTGTGTATGAAACTAAGTGTTTCATTCAAATCCCATTTGATTCACAATACTGCTGAAAATATATTTTAATGTATTCACCTCCATTATCTGATCTAATGGACTTGATATTCTTTATGAAACTATTCTCAATCAAGGCTTTAAAAAATTTACAAATTTCGAATACCTATGATTTTTGTTTCATAAAATATATCCAGCAGAACCTTGAACAATCATCAATAAAAGTAAGGAAATACCTGGAACCATTGATTTATGTTGTAGGCATTGGTCCTGAAACATCATTGTGTATCATATCAAGTGTAGAGGCATCTCTAGTTTCCTTCCCAACTTCATACCTCTTCTTTGGATGCTTACCTACCAAGCGACCAAGACATACTCCATCTGATGTTTGGATGAGTGGAAAGCCCTCAACCATTTTTTCATTGTGAAGTTGCTGGAGATATTTTAAATTGATATGCCCAAATCTCTCATGCCATAGCTTACTGGTGTTATTGGCATGAGTCAATAAAGTTGTTGGATGTGAAGCAGGAAGGAAATGGGAGCACTCATATGCCTTTGAGGCATGGTTAGGAAACCCTTTCGCTATGATATTTTTCAGTGATTTCTACTGATTCAAAGTCGAATGTAACACTCTGGAGAGATCCTGTATGAGTCATCTGATAAACAGACAATATATTTTCTATAAGAGAGGGAACATAGAGTACATTTTTGAACTCACCATGATGGATTTCAATAGAACCTCTCCCAACTTCTGGGATTTGGGAATCATCTCCCATATGAATTCTAGGTCCTCCTCATAGAGTGAGAGTGGTGAAGGATCCCCCAAAGGAAAATATGTGATTGGATGCTCCATAATCTATCAAGTAATCATTTTCAACTGAGAGAGGCCTACCTTCAAGGCATGACACCTCTCATGATCTTTTGTTAGTTGTACATCATTATATTTATTTTCTCCTTGTGGGAGGTAAATATTCTTATGTTCAAGGAGTGTTGACAGTTGGTCGATTGTCTTCTTCATGCACTGGCTGTCTGGATGAAAGCCTCTCATATAGTATGGACCCTTAGTCTTCTCGAATTTCTTATTTTTCTCAGAACCTGAGGCTCCATCGAAAGATCTCTGATTCTCCTTTTGCTTCAAATCCGTGTTGCTGGTATCCTTCCCTTTGTGCTTCCCTCTTACTTGCGCATTGTTTGAGTCTGACATCGAGACTGATTGATTCTTGGAGCTCTAAATCACTCCCATTTGAACCAATTTATATTGTTATTGTATTAAGGACTCAACAAAAGCATCTAGAGAATGCATCTTCCAATTAGGGATGGAAAATATTATGGAATAGAATGTAGAGACAAAGACTGAGTATTCTAAGCCAAGCTTGCTCAGTATTGATGACACAAGATGCTCATCTTTCCTCTCTAATCCACATTGTTTGCATTGCAGTACTAGTGACTTGTATTTTGTGAAGAATTTTTTAATAGATTCGAAACTCTTGGGCTGTAAAGCAATGAGATCATTCTCCAAAATATTTCCTCGACACTCATCTTGTTTTCCAAACAAAGATTCAAGCTTGTCCCAAGATTCCTTCGGAGTCCTTAGTCCCTCAAGCTGGAACAAAATATCCCGGGAAATATGAGTGCACATGAAGCTGAAGGCCTGATCAAGTCGATTCAAAAATTTCTTCTTCTCAACATAATTTTGCGGCTAAGTTTCTCTGCCCATTGTTATCCTAAACAGACCAAGCTTGCGCAAGGCTACCTGCATATATTCCCTCCAATCAGTAGTTGAAGGGTGTAAGGATTCGGGGTACGTGAGCTGAAGAATCCATCTTTCTATATGTTGAACGTTTAATTCCTCAAGAAGCTATGTAGGTACCTACAAATAACACTACAAAAACCAATTCAATTTGCAATCATGTCAGTTCAAGCCTTTCCACCTCGACATGTACACTTTATTAGAGTTCGTCACACCTGGATAGACTTATCTAGACAGAATCCAGAGGGAGCAATGCTATGATTCCATGATTTATGTGGAAGCTCGGTTGCTTCTGGTGTACAATGGAGATCAGACAAGACTTGTTGATATCTTGAAAAAGGCTCTAATACCATGTTAAATTTGTGAACCATTATCTACATGAAAATGAGAGCAATTGAGAAGTAGAATTACGTAGTGGAATATCAAGAACAATGTACACTGAAAAAGATAAATTTGAGACAAATATGGTAAGGATTAATCAGTTAATTACAACATTAATCTCTATTCATTCAAGCAGTAATACAATGGTGTTACAATAAGAAGAATTCGAATCATGTGGATAAGATTCAAATCTAGCAACTAAACATGATTTACGGGATAACTCAGTGTGTCTAAATCACTATCGAAGCTCACTAGTCTAACTCCATATGTCTAAATCAGTTCTACAATCAGTTAACTGATGAGGTATGTGGAAAAAGGTTCCACTCCCCATGCAAGCATGCAAAACTAGAGATAGACTAATTGAGAGTGATCTAACTGATTGTAACTGGAGGTTGAGTCAGCATAACTGCCTACCTACCACAACCAACTGATGGAGGTTGTTGGTGACACTCAGACTGCCTCCTAGAATGTAGGGATTGGCACTGGTGGAACCGATGGAACTAATGGCACCAATGGCACCAGTGGCACCAATGGAACCAGTGGAACCAAATTCTAGAAAATGAATCCTAAGTTAGGCAAGATGATCAATTAGCCTATATATGGACAAGGGAGGATTATTAATCCTAATAACTATGATTAACATACAAATATATATTATAATGTATAAGGGGTCATGTAAGTAGTTAAATGTCATATATTAAGTGATAGTAAAAGTGGTGGCTAATAGAATGAAACAAATAGTGACTCAAGAAATTAGTCAAGAACCATTTGCATTTTTAAATGGTCGACATACACATGATGCAACTGGGACTGCTCGGGAGGTCATTCACTATGTTAAGATCAAGAAAATTCCTATGGTGATTTTGAAGGTTGATCTTACAAAAGCCTATTATTGGTTCAATTGGCTATTTCTTCGTCTTGTGCTCCTTTAGGTAGGATTTCAATTACCTTTTGTGGACTGGTTCCTTTCATGTGTTCAAACATCTTGTCTCCTTATCGGTTTTAATTAATGGATCTTCTTCTCAATTCTTCAAACCTAGGAGACAGTTGTGACATGGTTTCCCCTTGATCCCTTTACTATTGGTTGTGGAGCTTGATCTTCCAGATTCATATATGTTATTCTTCAGTCGTGTTTGTACCCCAATTTTACTGTACACTCGTCCCCATAGGGGGGTGTAGGGGGGCATGATTATCCCATGAGGGTCCGGGAGGGATGGTATGGGATTTTTGTTGGCCAACAAGTTATGGGACCATGGTATTAGGTGACCTATGGTATTTTCCCATGGTAATTCCACTATAAAAAGAATAAATTGTAATATGAATGTGTATTGTATTGTAGAATTGTAAAATGATCTATGTGATTGTGTGAGAGAGACTGTGAGAGAGTGAAGACGAAGTGTAGTGGGTTTTATATAGGTTGTATCCCTTCATTTTGTTGGATGATATAATAATAAGGGACTGGAAATTTATGTGTGGACATAGCCCATCTTGGGTGAACCACGTTATATTTGTGTCTCTCTTGTAATGTGTTTTAATATTTGCATCTTATTTATTATTTATTAGTATTGTTCTGCGGTCCTATTTTTCTAACAATTGGTATCAGAGCCAAAAGGTCTATTTGGCTAGTAAACTCGCAGGAAACAAGGGTTCCTGGTTTGAGTGGGAGAAATGGAAGAAGAAGGAAAGTTTAGGATCAATAAATTTAACGACAAAAGCTACCAGTTATGGAAGATGAAAATGGAGTACTATCTGTACCAAAAGGATCTATATCTACCATTGGGAGGAAAATAAATAGTCGACGACTATGAAGGATGAAGAATGGGAGGTTCTTGATAGAAAGACACTAGGAACAATAGGATTGTTCCTCGATTTGTCAGTGGCTTTCAATATTTAGAAAGAAAAGATAATGGAGGATGTGATGAGCGCATTGGCTAAGCTCTATGAAAAACCATCATCTTCCAAATAAGGTATTTTTAATGAAACGTTTATTTAATATGATGATGTTAGAAGGTGGATATGTTGCTGACCATTTAAATTAATTTAATACGATTACTAGTCAGCTAAGTTCTGTAAAAGTGAAATTTTATAATGAGGTTAGGGATATTCTAATCATGTTCTCATTACCAGAAAGTTGGAGAGGGATTGGTCATGGATGTAAGTAACTTTGTCTCTTGTTCAATCACTCTTAAATTTGATGATGTTGTTGGTGTTATTCTTAGAGAGGAAATGCGAAGAAAAGGTACAAGTGAGACATCAGGTAATGCATTGACCATGGAGAGTAGGGGAAGACAGAGGGAGAGAGGAAGGATCCCAAGTAATCACAAAAATTCTAGAAAGGGCATATCCAAGTTCAAACTGGGAAAGATAACGTGTTGGAACTGTGGTAAGAGAGGACATTTGAAGAAAGACTGCAGAGCTCCAAAGAAGAAAGGAGACATACAATAGGAGGCTACTAAGGAAGCTAATGTAGCAGGTGATGTGTTACAAGATGATTTGAATCTTACATTAGATAACACTAATGATTATTGGGTAGTTGATTCAGGGGATTCATGCCATGCTACACCCGATAGGAAATTATTTCATTATTATGTTCCAGGTGTTGTTGGACATGTTTTATTGGGAATGATGAACCATGTAAAATTATTGGAATGGGTAAGGTACATATTAAGATAAATAATAGAAAATAATGGTTGTTAAAATATGTTAGGAATATTCTTAATATAAAAATAAATATGATCTCAATAGGGCAGCGGGGGGATAGTGGTTGTTTGTATACATTTGGAAAAATGTGATGGAATATCACTAATGGAGCACTGGTAATAGAAAAAGGAGACATGATAGGTACATTGTAGTTATTCCCTCATAATACTGATTATTCTATCTTTGTAGGTTCCACATAAATAGGTGTAGCGTTGTGGAATCATAGGTTGGCCACATGAGTGAGAAGGGGATGCAAATTATTTACTCAAGGAAATCACTTTTAGATCTTAAGCATGTAAGTTTGGAATTCTGTGAGAACTGTGTTTATGGAAAACAAAAGAGAGTTATATTTCTCAGGGTTGGAAAATAGAAGAAGAGTGAAAATCTAGATCTTGTGCATACATATCTATGGGGACTGGAGCAGGTACAATATCTCGGTGGCTCTCATTATTATGTTACTTTTATTGATGATGCAACTAGAAAAATTTGTTTATTGCATTAGACAAAAATCTTATGTGTTTTCTAATTTTAAGAAGTGGAATGCTTTGGTTGAGAATGAGACAAGAAAAATGTTGAAATGTCTCAGATATGATAATGGAGGTGAATACTGCAGCAAGGATTTTGATAGTTCTTCTCCATACCATGGGATCCATAGAGAGAAGATAGACCTAGGAACACCACAAAAAAATGGTGTGTTAGAAAGGATGATCAAAACGATCATGGAGTATGCAAGGTGTATGGGATTGCATGTCGGGTTTCCCTTATATTTTTGGGATGATGTTGTAGACATTGTTGTTTACTTAATAAAAAAAAGGCCTTCAAGTGATTTGGATGGTGGGATTCCATAAGAGCCATGGACATGTAAAAAGGTAAATTACTCATTTATGAGAACTTTTGGTTGTAAAGAAATTGTCCATATTGATAAAGAAAATAGAACAAAGCTTGAGGCTAAATCCAAGAAATGTACCTTTATTGGATACGGGGTTGATGATTTTGGTTATTGTTTAGGAGTAGAGATCTAGTATTCAATTAAAATGTTATGTACAAATATCAATTGTAGGGAAATAAAGAGGAAAAGGAAAACACCGAGTACATAGTGCTTGATGAAATAAAAGAAAATTAAGTTCCAAAGGTACCATAAAATCAAGAGCAACAGAAGGTACCTCAAACTCCTAAACAATTATCTCCTTCACTGTATTTTTATTGATTACTCTTTCTAGTGAACCATAATGTTATGAAGAAGCAATGCAAGTGGAAACTAAAAAGAAGTGGGAGCAAGGCATGGATGAGGAGATGGAATCATTGGTAAAAATCCAGACTTGGGATTTAGTTGAGTTTTTTTGCAAGAAAAAGAGCATTGTAGAATGAATGGGTTTACAAGTTGAAGGAAGAAGATGGACGCCAAACATTAGAGGAAATTTCAACTCAAAATCAGCCTCCTAAGGAAAATTAATAAAATAATAGTTAAAATCATAAAATAATATTTATTAATTTTGGAGGAAGAAAAGAAAAAACTACTTTTTTGTTCATATTTTTGACATATCTCCCTGTGTTTTTACTCAAATTTTGATCGGGAGAGCTCGTTGGATGCAGAATTTAATTTTGCATCCAACGAGCTCTCTTGATTGAAATTCAAGTAAAAACACAGGGAGATATTTCAAAAATACGAACAAAAAATTAAATAAAATAATTTCAAAATTAATTACAAAACAATTAATTACAAAACAAAAATTAAATAAAATAATTTCAAAATTAATTACAAAACAATTACAAAAGTAATTTTAAAATTATTTGTCGGCTAAACTAATAAACTCATTTAAATATATTAATACTATCCTTCATACCTAATTTAACCTTGAGACTTTCTCCTGATGATGAGCCCTACTTTGCGGCTCGAAACGTCGAGAAGAAATTAAAACTAACGCAGTCTTCCTCTCCACATTCATCATCTCTCACTGCGTGATCATGAACAGCTTAAAAAAAGTAGTTTTTTTTTGTGATACCTATCCCCAAATTTATATTAAAAAATTGTTTGAGAGGTGCTCCCTTTTTTAATTTTAAAGCATTTTGATTGGCTAATACATGATGACATGGAATTTGTATTATTTTTGGAAGGCCTATTTTAAATTGAAATTTCCTCTAATGAGCAGTACAAGGCTAGATTTGTTGTAAAGGGGTTTGCACAAAAGAAAGGTATATACTTTGATGAAATATTTTCTCATGTTGTTAAAATCATTTCAATTATGACTATTTTAAGTCTAGTGGAGGTAGAATATTTGCATCTTAAACAGTTAGATGTAAAAAAAACCTTTTGTCCATGGGTATTTGGAGGAAGAGATTTATATGCAGTAGCCACACGGGTATGAGGTCAAAGGTAAGGAGAATTTGGTTTGTAGGTTGAAGAAGAGTTTGTATGTTCTGAATCAAGCTCCAAGGCAGTGGTATTTAAAATTTGATAATTTTATGATAGAACATGGTTATACTAGATGCCATTTTGACCACTGTGTTTATTTCAAGAGGATAGACAATGGAAAATATATTGTATTTCTATTGTATGTGGATGGCATGCTTGTTGCAAGGTCTACATTCATGATATAAATGTGCTTAAAAGGAAACTAGATAAATCATATGAGATGAAGGATTTAAAGGCAAATTATTGACAAAAGAGCCAAGTCAAAGGGGAACCATTTACTATCAAAAAAATTGAAGACCAAATTGTCGATGAATCAGCATAGTCAAGGAGAATCTAACATTTTCATAAGAATACAAGTCTAGTCGTAGCCATGGGTTATGGTTCATATATGTTAGAATATAATCCGTTAGGGTTATATATTGTAAATAAATAAATAAATATGAATATTAGGAAGCCGAAAAGGGTGGATGGAAGGTGAAACACAACCATCACATGAATGTATAAAAGAATGCATTAGCAATGGAATAAGAATCAATCGGGAGTTATACCTAACAAGTGGTATCAGAGCTTGGCTGCCTGCCTGCCATAACTCCTGCCTGCTGCATTTCTTTTCAGTCCTGGCATTCTGCTTGCCAGTCCATTGCCAGACTGCCTGCTCCGTCAGTCTGCCAGTGGCATGAGAAACCCAGCCTGCGTGCCCTCAATTTTACTGTTTTTCATTACAAATGAATTAACGCTCATAAGTTTGGTGTATACCTATCAGTGTATACCTAACCCTAATTTCTTAGCTAAATGAATCGCCCTCCTCCTCTTGCATGTTGAGTTTGAGGCTGCAGTGAAACTGCGTTGAGAAACAATACCAGCGTTATGAATACTGAGATATCAGACTGATATTGGTATCTTGATTACTGATATATGTGATATTGGTATTATTTCTCTGATATTGAAGATTGAAGACTACGTATGCTGCGTGAAGAGCACGAGTTGTGATGCTGCATGGAGAAGAGACTGTTGAAGATTAAAGACTGGTGATTGATCTATATATACATATATATTGCTACGATTGGTGATTGCGTTGAAGACTGGTGACTGTAAATACTGTTGATTGATATATATTGATATATATTGCTGTGACCCATATTTTGTGAAATGTAAGAGCTGCGACTCATGTTGTGAGAGTTGCGACCCATTCTCATAATGTAATAAGATGCCGGCCACTACAGAACCAATTTAAAGTAATTGATTTCTTGAGTTTGTTCTGCCTCCAAGCTCATGGCACCACAGAAGAAAAATGCTATGCAAATGGCAGCTATAACTTTGAAGACCAGCGTGGAGGAGAATGTTGAATCGTGACTGTGTGATTAGTATTGCTACGACCAGCGTGAAGACCAGCATGGAGCTAAGAGCTGGTGATTGCCCATCGACCAAGTAGCTGCCACCTGTGCGTTAAGTTTGTTTCTCAAGTGCATGGAGGTGAAGATTCACGCCCTCATTCAACTGGGTGAAGACTGTTCTCTTCATGAGCTTGAAGATTGTTGCGTGCTGCATTGGAGCTCTACGACTGTGAAGATTGTTTGAAGATTGAAGACTCAGTGAAGACTGATCATATATATATATGCGTTGATGACTGCGACCATCTCCTGAGTGAAGACCAGCATGAAGTCTTGCTGAAGACTGCGTTGTATGCTGCGTTGTATGCTGCGTGGAGACTGCTTGGTGCCTGCTGCGTGGTGACTGTATGTTGCTGTGTATTTGCTGCCTTGAAGACTGCTCCAATACGTGTGACGGTTGAACTGCAAACATTAGAGGAAATTTGGGGTCTAAAATGGGCCTTATAAGAAAACGTGCCAAAATAAGTTTTTGTGAGTTGGAATTCAAGAACCAATAGAATTTCAATAAAATAAGTCAACCATAATGGTTGAATTGACATATTTGTCATTAAAAAAAACTACTTTTTGTGTTCGTATTTTTGACATATCTCATTGTGTTTTTACTCAAATTTCGATCGGGAGAGCTCACTGGATGCAGAATTTGATTCCACATCCAACGAGTACCCACACTGCATACTTTTGACGGACCCCGCTACCCCAAAAGTATACACTACATACTTTTTTTAGGTATTTCTTGTTTTTGGGGTAGCGGGCTCCATCAAAAGTATGCAGTGTGGGTACTCGTTGGATGCGGAATCAAATTCTGCATCCAATGAGCTCTCTCGATCGAAATTTGAGTAAAAACACAGGGAGATATGTCAAAAATACGAACACAAAAAGTAGTTTTTTTCTTTCTTCCTCCAAAATTAATCAATATTATTTTATTATTTTAACTATTATTTTATTATTTTAACTATTATTTTATTATTTTCCTTAGGAGGCCCATTTTAGACCCCAAAATTCCTCTAATGAGTTGTGAAGCTATGGAAACCTTAATTCCTGTGTGAACACGTTGAAGATAACATTGGTGTGGCTGCGTTGAAGCCTGAACCCTAACTTCTGTTGAGTTTTTTGTGAAGATATATATCTTTTATGCTGAATCGTAAATGACTGATATATTGAAGAATATATATATACTGAGACTGATATATTGCTAGTGACTGATATATTTTGTATATTGAAAAAAAATCTCGTGTATGCTCACCTGAAGCTTGCATTGTATTCACCTTGGCAGAGACTGTAGACCTGCAAGGTTATTATTTTTTCCTATTTCTCTTTGTCATATCAAGTTTATTATTGTAAATTACACTAACAATTGTAAAGTTGCACTCTTTGGCATCTAGTATTGGTGCTGCCCTAGCTGACAAAGACCAATCCAAAGACCCTTCCAAGGGAGATTGCAGCAATAGAGGACGAGGAAGAAGAAATTTCAGAGGCGGAGGAGGCAGAAACAACTCCAGAAAAAGATCAAAGTGCAAACGTTGTGGAAAAACTGGGCACACATCAGATCAATGTTGGGCTTCATGGGACTCCATCAAAGACAAGCACAACCAGAAGAAAGATGACCAAGATGCTAGTAAATCTTCTGATTCTTGTATTGTTGCGCATTGTAATCTTGGAATGAATGAAATGACTTCTCTTTCATCTTATTAAGATTGTTGGCTACTTGATACTGGTGCAACATCACACATGACATTTAGAAAATATTGTTTTGAAGAACTAAATGAAACAATAGATGGCATAGTTTACTTTGCAGATAAGTCAAGTATTAAACCAAAGGGAATGGGCACCATTCGACTGAAGATG
>LPNX011218621.1:75635-112975 GCA_001517045.1 Pseudotsuga menziesii
CGAGCCAAACACATCAACACAAAGTATCATTTGATTCGACATCATGTAGGGGCCAAGACAGTCCATCTTCGACATTGTTCCACAAATGATCAAGTTGCAGACATCTTCACCAAAGCACTTGGACGAGAAAAGTTTGAAAGATTCAGAAACATGCTCGGACTTACGAACACGCCTTCGTATTAAGAGGGGGATTGTTAGAATATAATCCATTAGGGTTATATATTGTAAATAAATAAATAAATATGAATATTAGGAAGCTGAAAAGGCTGGACGGAAGGTGAAACGCAACCGTCACATGAATGTATAAAAGAATGCATTAGCAATGGAATAAGAATCAATCGGGAGTTATACCTAACAATATATTCAGATAAAAATTTAGAAGATGAATTAGTCTCTTGTCAAAATGAAAATATAAGATTACGAACGATAATCGACTTACAAAATATTCAAAACGAGTTGAAAGACAAGAGATATTCGGAACAAGAAAAATAAATGGAAGATTTGTTCGCGCAGATTGAGGAATTAAAGCATCTCAATAAAAAATCACAAAACCAAGGTATCAAGAAGGAAGTTGATGACACTAAGGAAAAAGAAGAACTAGCATGTTTGAACGTGCTCCTTAACTACAAGGATGAAGAAATTGTGAAAGTTCAAAGAAATTTGGAAAGTCAAGAATCCGAGATATGTTGACATCAACAAATGATGAAATAAATCCAATAGAAATACGACGACATTAGAAGGGCACACAAGTTGCAAATTACAAAAAGCAATAATACATTAACAAGCAAGACTAAAGAAGTATTTCAACTAAAGAATCATAACAAGACATTAGTTACAAAGATCAAGAAGTTAAAAAGAATTCGAAAGTTAGAACAAGTTAATGAAGACTTCGAAGGAAAAATTATAGAGAAACAAGGAGAAAATCATCACGAGTGATTCCATGAAGGTGGGTAACACTTTTTGGCCAAATTTGGCGATGAAAACCTAATTTTTTACTCATGTGCTAGATAGAAGCCCTCTAAACGCATATATGCCATGCGAATTTCGACTTGTAGTAAAAAAACAAATTGTAGAATATTATGTTGGCTTCCCAATGATATTTTTTTAAAAATATTTCATTGTCATTTAATGTGTGAAATGTTTCATTTAATAAACTGTGTGACCTTAAAAATTTGAAGAATTTAACAAGTGGCTTGTGCCCATCCCCAATAATTCAATCTTAGATTAATAATTTAAATATATATATATATATATATATATATGAGCATGATCTACTCAAAATGCATTGTGGTCTGCATACTTTTTTGTTAATTTATTTTGCAATATACAATTATTTATTTTTTTTGAAAGTCGCCACATTTGATTTCAGCATCATTTTATACACATGTGTGTCCATCCCATCTTTTTTTCACTGTTTTCAAAAATTGAAAAACCAAAGATTTTGAAGAGGACAAATCCATGTGTGAGCTGTCCATTTTTTTTTAAAAATTGGATGTGTAAATTTTACCCTGTGTATTTTTCTTTGAGCTGCTTCGAAGTTGTTGTCTGGTTTTCTAAGTGTAAGTTTTTGAACTAATTAAAAAAAAACCATATGAATGCCGAAATGCATGCATGATATCTCAATGGATAGAGGATTCATTGACAAATCTATCAGCATGAACTCCACTCAGTTGTGTGCCATGAATGGTAGGGTTCACTACAACAAAAACTGGATTTAGCATCAAATTTAGCGCCAGATTTTAGTGTAATGTTTTCCCAATTTTGGTGAACAATCCGGCGCTATTGTACAATTTCATAAAACGCCATCTATTTCATCTTTTTTTCGTCCTTTTTAACATCCATTTTTGTGTCCACTTTTGCACCCATTTTTTTGCATCTTTTGTTACGCCCTTATTTGCGCCCAATTTTGCATCTTGTATTGCATCTTTTTTTGCGTCAGTTGTTTCATCCTTGTTTGCACCCAGTTTGATGCTTAGTTTTGCATCCAATGTTGTGTCTTATTTTGCTCCTAGTTTTTCATCGAGTCTTGCACCCAATTTTGCACCATGTTTTGCATCAAATTATGTATCCAATTATGCATCTAGCGTTACATCTAGGTTTGCATCCAATTTTACTTCTAATGTTGCATCCCCTTTTGCATCTAATTTGCATCTTGTTATACATATTTTTTGTATCCATGTTTGTGCCTAATGTTTCATCTCGTTTTACGTTGTATTTTTCATCTAGGTTTACACCTAGTGTTGCAACCTGGTTGATATTTTTTTTTGCATCTATGTTTGAGCTTAGTGTTGCACTGAGTGTTGCTCCTAGTGTTGTGACTAGTTTTGCACCCATGTTTGTATCTAATATTGCATCCATTTTTTTGTCCAATGTTGCATCTCATCCTGCATTCAATATTACATCTAGTTTTACATCCAATGTTTCGCCCCATCTTGCATCCAATATTGTGTCTCATTTTAAGTTTTGTTTGCGCCGAGTGTTGCTTCCAATTTTGCACCTAGTGTTACGCCTGGTTTTATGTCCATCGACACACCATATTTTGTGCTCAATTTAATGTCCAATTTTATGTCTAGTTAGGAGTCCACTTTTGCATCTACTGTTGCGTCTAGTTTTGGGTCTAGTATTTCATCTAGTTTTGAGTCATTAATTGTGTCTAGTGTTGAGTCTCTTTTCGCATCCAATTTTGCATCTAGTGTGACATCCATTTTTGTGTCCACATTTGCGTTTGACATAAGGTCCATTTTTGCATCTACTTTTGTGTTTGGTGCGACGTCTACTTTTACATCCTATTTTGCATTTAGTGTTGTGTCTAATATTGCATCCATCTGGCACTACTACATTTTTTACCTTTAGAAATACATTGCAATATCATTAGGGCATGGAGGAATCGAACCACCAACCTCCTACTTATAAGGCATGTGCTCTTCCATTGAGCTAGAACCCTTTAAAAATAGGGAATATGAGCAGTATTAACACATTATATTTCATCATTTGTAATTCTAATAAAAGACAATAAGATCCAAAGTCACTCATACTTAAAATCCAATTTATTTTTCCAAACACATTAATAAACACAAAAACATATCTTGATCAGGAAACAAAATATCCTAAACAATTACGCAGTCTATTAAAGTGGTCCACAAAATGGTCTTAGAGAACAAGATAATGTATTTATGCGTACCTAATAATCTAAAATTGAGAAGGACAAAGAATAAGGGATGTGTTTAAGAAACAGTTGTAGGATCCTATTGAGGATGCGTGTTTTGCTACATAAATGTCGTTATTCATTGATGATGTGATTTTGTTCAGCAATGGGATGGTAAGAGAAGCACTCATGAATGGTTACTAAAATAAGATGCCTACTATGTGCATCATATATGATTCAATGAAGATTTTAACAATGAACACCAACAAAGAGGATTTATATTATGTGCATTATTTATAATATAAAAATTACTAAGATGTCAACAGAGAAAAGCATCATACTAGTTTCCAAAATTGATAAGGCCACGAGGAGGTAGATGAAGTTGAGGGGTTTCCCATCTTACTTCCGATTGTTCCCTCAGGGATACTGGGTCTACACCTTAATTCAGCATCATACTTTAATTTCGAAGGCAGAGGAGGTCTGAAATTACTTGCTGATATCGCCAATGAATATGCCTTCCCATTTTCACTTTTGGGAATTAAATGAATGTTGAAAGCAAGGAAGAAGTTATCAATCAAGTCCAATACCTCGTTTCTATAAGCTTTCAATTTTGGTTGCTTAGTCTGATACAAATTTTTGACTTGTTGGACAACTAATTTTTTACACAGAAAAAACCTTAAAAACCATTTTCTTCCTATTCATCAGAATAAAAAAGAAGATGACATACATCTTATCAAGTTATTAATAAAGCAAATCATAAAAGATCAACCCACAATTCAGTTATACAAATAACAAAACCAACTAAGTATCCTTAACCAGAGGTTAAGTACTTGAAATCATTCTATAAACAGAGGGTTCTAAAAAAATAAAATCTTATAACTATCTTTATAAAGGAAATCTTGCTACCGAGAGAATGTAAGCACGAATTGATTGGAATATAAAAATAATAATTAAAAAAACCCAAAAGTTCCAACAAACTTTTCTCCAACAATTAAAACTGGAATAGCTCATTATCAAGAATCGTAATAAATTGTTGGAGTTAAAGAGAAAGTTGGAATTCAGATAATTGATGTACAACATGAAAAGTATGGGTGGTGATATGACATAATTTACTATCCCTTAATAGCTAATATAGGTAAAACTTACAAGGTGTAATAAAAGTTGGCAAAGCCAAGCTATCAATAAAATCCTAATTGCAATTAATGGAGAGAAGATAAGAGCAACTCTCTTAGACCCAAAGCATTATATCTTACACATGGATTAACTAAAAGCAATTGGCATTTTATTGGGCACTAATAACAGACCCTGGGTAGCCCATGCCAAGAAAAAATAAGCATTTAAGGGAAACTTAAATGATGTATAAATGAAATTGAGAAGTGTTGATGGTGGGTATTGACTCAACGCCTTTATAAAGGTGTTTAAATGTAGTGCAAACAAGAATATTCTTTTGAACACACTAAATCTAGAAGGCGTTACATCCCATCTTAGATGAGGTCTTCACATCAATACAATGCTTTGAATATTTCAGCATGAAGCATGTCTACAGAGAGAAATCAAAGAGAGGACAAGCTTCCTAAGGAGGGGCTTAGTATGACATACGGGGAGTGAGATATCATATAATAAAACGCTGGGAAAATTTCCATATGCAGGAATTTCCTTTATTTAGATTCTTCTTTGAATGTAAGGTAGATATTTTTTTTTCGATTGGGTTTAGTCCAAGAGTTTGTGGTATGGAGTTTTATCCTCCCCACATAGGTTCTATTCTTGTGACATGTTGAGCTAACAAGTATATTGTTGTAATGGCCTTGTGCCCCAAAGAATGTAGGGTTTACCTTGGGTACAATCTTCAAAATGAGGGTAAACACCTAAGGGTTTCCTTCAAGATAATTTACATGGAAACAAAAGGTGGATATTTTTTATACTCCTGTTAAAACTATGCTATTTCAGAATTGCTGAAGTTAGTATAAAGATAGAATGGTTATGTATGAATCCTTTTACCACTGAAACATTTTTAGGATTTGGTTAAATATGGACAGACTAATTGCAAGTTGAGAATTACCTAACATGAAGTCTGGAGAGGCAGTATTTGAGGATCCCTTTGGGGTTATTCTTGGAATTGTCTTAAAATAGGGAATTGTATGAAATGTAATTATGTTTTTATAAATAAAATTATGGTCTTTTTCCTATGCAAATAAAATCAAAGTGGCTAACTCGAAGCTAACACAAAACCCGAATTACAAAACACATTTTGAGAATAGGATCCAAAAATGTTTTCTGGAGAACCTGAGAACCTATAAACGGAGTTCTCTTTGGAGATTCTCCAGGACTATACCACAAGAAATCCTCCAACCAACCAATGAAAGAATATTATTGCAGCTCCCAAATAAACAATATAAAGGACTAACGAAAGATAATAGTTAACTAAAATAATTATCAGTAGAAAAGTTAAATAAAAAGGTTGCAAGAAAAAAATTGTATAACAAACAATATAATAAATAGTACACTACTTAGCTATCACCTTTGTGATTTAAAGTTGGAGGTGGAACATACATTGCAGGCTCCTCTATCTCTTCTTCAAATTCATTGACATCCCCCATGTAGAAATTCATCTCAGATACTGTAATCACTTCATTATAATGGTAATAAGGATATTATCTAAAATTATATATGCCATAATTAATGTTAAACACTGTAAATAATAGAAAATAATTATCATTATTCTTTAAAGAAAAGAAAAAACTAGGTTTCTTCGCACATTGAGGATAATATCCCTTTAAATTATAGTTTGTATAACAGTCAAACGGAATAAGAAAGGATCTGGTTTTTATTTGAAGTACTATAACATGCAATTCAAAAACAAAACAAAACAAACAAGGTTAGGATCTGCAATCAGTAGTAGATACAAGAACTGCACATGTTTTTTAAAGTAGCATTATCATAAAATGGGAAAGAAAAGAGCAAACTTGAAGCAACATATATCATTGTTACAATTTAGAACAAGTATATATTTTATGTTACTGCATGCTTAAGATTTTTCTGTTTCGAAAAATACTTCTTATATTCACATGAACTTATTTACAATAAAAAAAGCTAGCAGTGGAAGCATATCACAAAATGGATTAACTTTTGGTTAAGGCCTTGGGGCTAATTTAGATTGTGAATCATGGCTACTAGGATGGATAGGAAGTGCACTTGTAGGACTACTAGAATTCCTTCTCTCAACTCTCTTTTCAATATCATTTTCATTATGTATGGATTCTTCTCAACCTAAAACCTCTTCATGTGGTCATGCAAATCCAAAGGAATTTGTCTTTGTCTCCTTTGGAGCATCGGAATCCATAGTCGGTCTCAAAATAAGTGAAACTAGAGTTCTTGGAGGATTCAAAACAAGTCGAGGTTATTCAGCAAGACGATCATCATCTCTATTTGATTCTCTAAATGAACTCCTGCTACCCCATCTAATTTATTTTTATGTTGGACTATAGGTAGATACAAAGCTCGTGGACTTCCGATTCTGAAGATGAATCTAGCACAAGTAGAATTTAAATGTAATTTATTTGTGATGTTAAAGTGGATGCAATTTGTTTCCATTTTAGCATCATCATGATATAAACCGCCTAGTTTTGCACCTATACAACCTAGCAAAAGGAGAATATAAATGTAATTGATTTGGGGTGCTAAAGTGTACACAATAAATGTAATTGATTTGATGATAATGACATTCAAAATTATGTGATTATATGATGATGATGATGACAATGTTGTTGTTGATGATGACAATGGAAATGATGAAGATGATGATGAAGATGGCAATGACGATGCAGTTGATAATGATGTGATTATATGATGATGATGACGATGATATTAATGATGAAAATGACAATTACGATGACAATGAGAATGACATGAATGATGATGATTATGATGATGATCCTTATAAGAAAGTGTTGGTATATGTAAATAAACCCAGTTTCACTACAAGGTCCAAGATTAAAATGTGCTCAATCATAGTTATAAGTTATGCATGCTTAAAATTGTAACCATGTCCCACTTGTTATGCATGCTTTAAATGGTAAGCATATCCCATATGATTTAAATGATGATGATGATGAACTAGATGACAATGATAGTTATGATGGTTTTGATGATGACGATGATGGAAATGATGATGATCATCGTCATCGTCGTCATCTTTGTCATTGTCATCATGATTCTCACAATAGTCATCATCATCGGCATAATAATCATTCATGTCATCATCATCGACATTGTCCTTGACATCATCATCATCATGATTATTGAAATTTTCATCAGTTATTCATCATTACCTTTGGCATAAGAAATAACATCTACCCAAAATATGTGATTAGTGGAAAATGGACATGGAGGACACATGCAATTTATGCATAACAAATAACAACTTATTTTTTAAGATGATCAACATCATCATTCTCATTGTATTCATCATCATTTTCATTGTCATCATCACCATCATCATCATTTATTTCATTGCCATCATAACCATCGTCATTGTCATTATCCTCTTCCTCCTCCTCATCATCATCATTGTCATCATTCTCCTCATTATCAACAACATTATCATCATCATTGTAGCCATCCTCAATATCATAATCATTATCCTTGTTGTCATCTTCAACATCTAGGTGTAAAACTAGATGCAAAAGGGGATAAAAACATGGATGCAAAAAAGGATGCAAACATGGACGCAACAAAAGTAGGTGCAAAATTGGGCACATAATGGGGTGCACCAAAAATGGATGCAAAAGGTGATGCAAAAGTGGATGCAAAAAATGATGCAATCATGGAACCAAGACATGATGAAAAAAGTGGCACAAAATTGGATGCATCCATGGATGTAAAATTGGATGCAAAATTTGATGTGAAAGTGGATGCAACAAAACTAGATGCAAAAATAGACGTAACACCCAATGCAAAACCCGATGCAAAAGTGGATGCAAAAATTGATGCCTAAAAGGATGCAATAACATATGTAAAATTGGATGCAAACATGGATGCAAAAGTTGAAGAAAAAGTGGGTGTAAAAGTAGGTGCAAAAATGGGTGTGAATTGGGACGCAACAAAAGTGGATGCAAAAGTGGATGCAATAGTAGATGCAAAAAAAGACTTAAAGATGGATGCAAAATGAGATGCAAAAAGGGATGAAAATGTGGTTGCAAAAGTGGACGAAAAAATAGATGCAAAAGTGGGTGAAACAAAACTAGATGCAAAACTAGACTCAAAACAGGATGTAAACTTTGATGTAAAACTTGGCGCACAAAGGGATGCAAAAAATGAAGCACAAGTGGATGCAAAAGTGGATGTAAAAAAGGATGCAAAAGTGGGTGAAAACATCGATGTAAAAGTGGACGCAAATATGGATGTAAAAGGGGGCACAACAAGAGTAGATGTACAAACTAGGCGCAAAAGTAGGTGCAAAACTAGGCTCAAAACTTGTCACAAAACCTGATGCAAAACTTGGCGCATAACCAGGTGCAAAAACGAGTACAAATTACACTGCAATTTGCACCAGATTTAGAAAAAGGATGCAAAAAATTCCTAAAATAGCACCAACCCATGAAATTGTGCCATTTTGTCCAAAAAAATGAAGAAAAATACATTGAAATATGGTCTAGACGCAAAAAAGGAAGCAAAAAGAGACGCTAATCACGGGTTTTGTTGTAGTGGTTTACACCCCTAGAAGACAAAGAGAAACATTGATTTTATTGTAAGAGGGCTAACTCTCTGTTTTTCAAGCCCTCGATTGAGGTATTAACATCCCTCGATTGAGGTTTTTAAATAATCTCGATCAAGGTTTTTAAATAAGCTCAATCGAGGTTCTCGATCGAGCTACCGTTTGGACCTCTTTTTATAATTTTTTTTGCACAAGGATCTCGATCGCGGCCTTAAAACCTTGATCGAGGTTTTCTTAAAACCTTGATCGAGGTTTTCTTAAAACCTAGATAGAGGTCCTAAAATCTAGATTGAGGTTTTTTTAAAACCTAGATTGAGGTTTTTTTTAAACCTAGATCGAGGTCTTAAAACCTAGATCGAGGTCTTAAAACCTAGATCGAGGTATTCTTAAAACCTAGATCAAGGATTTGTTACGCCCTCGATCGAGGTACAGTTTTGTGTTTTTTTCGAATGCGCTTTCCAAAAAGTGTAACCCAGCTCCATGGATGCACCCTCACATGAGAAATATTAATCAAGAACTAGAAGAGAAAATCAAAGACTTAAAAGAGGACAAAAATTCACAAGTAGAAAGGTTCGAAAAGATTTAAATTAATAACATTCTATTAAAGAACAAATTAGAGAAAATCCAGTTCAGGAAGTTTCTAGACTCTGAGGGAAAAAATTTCAAGAAGGAACAAGAAGCCATTCTAGTTAAAAAACTCCTTATCGACACCCAAACCATAAAAATAATTTTGACCAACAATAGGGGTCAAAATGAACATAAATGGAGGAGTTATGATTTCAAAAGAGAAAGAACACAAAATGAACAAGATAAACAGAGAACGAAAAATTTCATCCAATAAAGTGATCAACAAACAACTCCAATGAAGATAGATCTTAGATGGACAACTTCACAAACGATGCATCAATTTTTCTTCGAAATTCATAACTCATTGTGTTTCACTTAATCGTGAGTTTTAGTTACTAACACAAAGATCGAGAAGGTGTTAGTACAAACAAGAAATCAGACGTAAGCCTTGTCTTCAATAAATATTTCCTCAAGGGGAAGGCAATGTAAAGAACAATATATATATATGCATTAATAAATATTAATAATATTGGTAAATTAATTAAATAATTAAATAAAAAGGTAAATGAAGAGGCACCTTATGAAAGGTAGCGTCTCATCACCGAGGCAACCCTTGCATGGGTATGTATACAAGCATCATTTCTCATATAAATCATCATTCATATTCATATTTACTCTTATATAATTTTCCAACATGGAACTATTTTCTATTGTACTATTCAATTGAGATAGCTTTCAAGAATATTCGGATATAGATATTATAGTCGAGCTGAGTGCTCCACAATCTAACTCCAATGTGGAATATACTAGCTCTCGTTCTTTCAATACCTAGACCAATCCAAAGATGGATCTAGAGACAATGTCGAGTAGGTACCTGCTACTGACCATTACTAGAAAAAACTGTAGATGCCAAACCTTCTGTTGACAAGGTCATCAAGTGAAAAATAAGTAGTCGATGCTAGACCCGCATTCAAAATTTTGTTGAAACTTGTAGTGTGGGAGGTTTCCTTCAATGTCGAGTTACCTCTTTTATACACATGCAAACAATATCTCCCCCCCCCCAAAAAAAAAATCAAGTCAACAAATCTAAAAACAACAACATTTGGATTTTGAATTGGAGTAGATCATAACGTCCTTGGAAAAGGAACAATACGCCACACTTGAAATATGAGAGAGATGGATAGATTTCCAACCCTGAGATGGCTAGAGAGGGATGAAAAACAATACCCTGCACTAGATCAAGAACCCACACAACAATACATATATCAGTCTTAAAAAATACTGAGATTAACAGAGAAAATGGGTGCCACTCACAAAGAAATGTTGATATCTGAGTATGAGAAGGAGAAAATATACACACCAAGAGGGAGTAAACCAAAGTTCCAAAAAATTACATAACTCTAGAAGAAAATTTAGTTAAGAAAAACGTTGGCATAATGTCCGGCAGAGGAGGCTTCCCATTAAAGAAGCACAATTCAGCAGAGAAGACTTCCCAATATGAAACAATCACATCAAGGAACATTCAGGGCAGGGTGACAACCCCTCTCGTGAGAGAGTAGGGGTTGTGCGCGCTCTAATACCACGAAAACGTACAAAATTATTTTACTTGATTAAATTACAAAGAAAGCAAAGATATTTATACAAGTGAAAGAGGTCCAATGCAACTAATAACAACTTGACAGATAAAGACTCCTATGTAAGCTTACAACTCACACATTGGAACTCTAACACTAACTATGTCAGAAAACACCAACACCAACATGATCATCATTGGATACAATTCTCTATGAGAGTGGGTTTGAGTTCCAATAACCGTGCAAAGTTGGTGGCCTTAAAATTGGTTCTTTTGTGTGTACTCTCTAAGGATGTTCAAAACATTCAACTCTTTGGGGACTCCAAGTTGGTGGTAGAATGGTTGACACTTAAGAAGCCACATAAAAATCTAAACCTTATGCCTTTATATGAAGAGGTAAACATAATTTCTGATATGTTCTTCTAGATTACTTTCCACCATATCTATAGGGAAAGAAATGGTTTGGCATATCGGTTATCAAAGGGAGTCCTATTGGTAAGGGAAGGTTTCTCCCTTCTTAAGGAAATGGATAGAGATATCTTGATGGAACATGATCCAGGACCCCATCCTGGATAGCATTTTTTTCTCCACTCTTTCTACTTATCTCAAAACACTTCATTGATCAACAAAAGCAATGGATTTTATTGTTTTATTGGTTTTTCTATTTTTTCATGGTATGAATGAAGAAGATATCTACAGAGTTAGGCTATAAATTTTTGAATATGAAGGAACTATCTCAAATGTTTCTAACATGTCTTGGGACATGATTTTTGTATTTTGAACCATTTTTATGTATGTGTTCATTTTTTTGAACATTATATGTTTGTTTAAGACTTTGAGTCTATGTAAAAGGTGATTTATCTATGAATAAATTGCATTCTTTTTTTGAGAAAAAAAAGTAGTTAAGTGTCAAATTGATGTTCTAGCAATTTCCATCATATAACAAAGAAGTCTAAACATGCGGTGTTTTTACTTTTCCAATGATTTTTTTATTGGAATCATACCATTTTTTTAAGAAATCTCAATCTTGTGTTGTTTAAATCATGATTTTGAATGTCAAAATTGATTCACATATCTATAACACCCTGGGTTACTAAGTATAAACAAGTTTAACGACGATTTCCAAGGAGTGAAATTAAAGTCTAGAAGATTTGCATATTTTTCGGCGAGTTGGATGGATCCCATGATATGATTTGTTGTTTAAAATGCAATTTTGATTGCAGAAATGGATTTAGTGCCCTCGGTTACCCTTGGAGCACCTCGATTATGCAATTCCAACAACTTAAAATTGTCATTTCAACCATTTTCACCGGATTTTGATGGAAAAATTCACCGAATAGTGGATGTAAGTTGTCCAAACTTTAGCTTACACCGATTTGTAAGAATTTAAAGAAATATTCCAAGATTCCATGAAAATCATACTAGGAAACATTAGTAGAAACTGAGAAAAAATTCACACGTTTAGAATACTCGTCATATAACTGTTGATGTGTTAAATTTGTTGCTACATTTCAAACTTGTTTTTATCAAAGAGAGAAATTCCTCCGAGCCATCCAATTCCACATCATATAATGAAATGAAATTGCCTAAAACCACAACACTTTGCACATTTTTCGGTGCTTTTTTTTTATAGAGTTCCTTTATGATTCTGGATAAAATTCGAGGGGGGGCTAGTTCCAAGCATATGAAGACATAGTTCTACTCTGAAGCATCCCCGAAGGTTTTGACACATTTTAAACCAACTTAAATGTTCAAAAAATCAAGCAGAGTTTTGGATCTAATGAAACCTTCATCGAGCTGCCAAATTCCAACCTAGAAAGTGCAAAGCCTTGCCCTTTTAGAGAACGTCTAATGAAATTGGAGAACGTGTTGTGGAATGCCACTTGGCCAAAAACTGATAATTACATCGTAAGGCATTTTTCTTTGAAGTTCTTCAAAAAGCACTATTCATTTCGTCATCTATTCAACCAATCGTGCTCCTCCACGTGTCCTGTTCGTGATCCGCTGGTTCTCCGCGTGTCTCCTTCGTGATCCGCTGGTCCTCTGCATGTTTTGAAATTGGCTTGTATAAAACTCGGGCCTTCCGGATGTTTTGGACCTTCGTGATCCACTGGTTTCAGTGTTTCTTTTACATGTTTTCCACCTATTTGCAAGGCTGAGCATTGTTCATAGGAACCTCCCCGAAGAAGGTCGATATGAAACCCTAAGGCTCAACAGTATATAGGGCAGGGCGTCAAGGGTTTTGCCTAGAAGCTCATATTTATTTTTCCATTTCCATTTTCAAAGCTTGTTCCAACATGATAAGAGAAGTAGGAGGCGCAAGTCCATGATTATTTTCGTGAATATTTTCTCTGATATCTTCCATCTTTGTATTTTATCTCATTTATTCCATTTTGAAGGGTTTCGGCAGTTACAGAGCAGACATGCCGCCCTGAACAATGAAGAATGCTGCGGGAAGGGAAACTCCCAAAAAGGCCATAGTGAAAACGCCGAACAAGACTCCTAAGAGCGCCAACAAGACCCCGCCGCCTAAACCCAAGCCTGAGATTGTTGAAAATGTAGAGAAGCCAGAAGAAATACCTCCTATTGAGGATGTGAAGGTTATCGAGGTTGCAATCAAGGAGAAGAAAAGTGTGAAGCCGAAAACTTAAAAGAATGGTCTACCAAAGACGCCGCGGCTGCTGAGAAGCCAGCCCCTATGAATGAATCCTCGCCTAAGAAGGGTAGAGTTTCAAGTTCTTTCAAAAAAATAGTTCAATGTGCTTGGTTGCATTTTCATTTATGCATTACAGCTTCGATCTGTGTTATTTATTGGTACTTTTTTTGCATTTTTGCTTGTGGTAAATCGCTATCTGTGGGATTCATCACAGTGTGGAAGTTGGCTCTTCTGACACTTGCAGTGTTGCCATCAAAAGTTGTTAACAGAAGCCTACGTAACAGATGCCTTGTCTTCCTTTTTCATGTTGCACATTAGCAGTTTTTGTTTCAACTAACTTCATTCTAGGTATTACTCATATGATATCACAAGGGTTAATGCTCAAATAAAGTTAGTGTTCACCTTTTTTTCTCGATTTTAATAGCTTTATTAGGATGTTAATAATGGTGGCTATTTTTATTTTCTGGCATTTCATCCTTGATTCCTTCCAAGTAACAGGTTTAATAGCACTGAAATGATATGATATGATATTGCCGTATTAGTCATAATGGATAAAGTTGAAGATTGCTTAGGTTGTTTCTGTTTAATATATGAGATTATTTCTTGGATATTCAACGGTGCTATCTTTTATATATCAGGCTTAAATATGTCATAGACCTGAGGATCTACCTTTTGTTGATTCTGCTTGTATCAGGCTTGTGTTTAATTTATGATATTTTTCATGTTATATGCATTAGTCTTTAGATTATTCTAAACATATTCGGTTGTGGAATTGCTACTTATCTGTGACATTCAAAATTGGCCTAGTTTAGAGGGTCTGTGACATGAAATGCTGAACAAACCCTCTAAACTAGGCCCTCAAAACTTATATGTGACATGCAAAATTGGCCTACTGGCATAAGACAGTTAATACTTAATACTACGATGTCCAAAATTTAAGGCCCTGAAGGTAGAGCCAGACTAGTAATGACCATAATTAAGAAGTTGTAACCAAGGCAATAAAGGCAAATGACTTGCCAACTTATGTGCCGGATGCCACCATGCCATGCAAAACCTGGTGGCTCATCATCATTATGTTTTGAGGGTCAGACTGGATCTTTAGGAGGGTCGTGTCACCATGTCCCAGATATTATTGCTATCAATTCCATGTTTTTCAAGTTTGAAGTGGCATTTGGTCCCTGTTTTTCTGATTGCTTGCAAACCATATCTGTTGTAGCTTTGGCTAGCAGGTTGAGCTTTGACTATTAGTTGGAGTGTGGCTTTCATCCTTTTAAGTTCTTGGGTTTTATCAAGCTGAAGAAGAATTTCCTTTTTCCTCATTATTGTCCATGCAACCTTTGCCTAGCAGATCTTCATCTACCGGTGGAGAGTGACTGTCTTCGTAAATTTGGTGTCCCGGGTCTTCAATGTGTTTGCAACTTTGAATCTTCCACCAATTGCCTTGTTTTGACTTGAATCATGTATAGATTGGTCACAGACTACTTGTTCTTTACCTAAGTCTCCATGCTACCAATTAAGTGTTGAGTTGGGGCTGAAATAACTTTGCTATAAATGGCTTTGGTTGCCTTTGTTTCTTGAATAATTTGTGGCATGTGAGTGTTTCCTTGTTCCTCCTGTCCTTGTTGAGGCTACTTGCCCTTCACAGTTTCTGTACACCGAAAATGAAGAACCAAACTTGCAGCCAATGCAGGGGAACAAAGAAAGGAAAACCCCTAAGCCAAGCCCCCACTATGGCCAAAACTGTAGATTTATTACGGTTATTTTGCCACTTGCTAGACCAAACAATAGGAAAAGCAATAAGAACTGTCACACCTCGGTTTTGACCCCATTGCCTTAGATGTATATGATGTACATATTGTAAAGGATCATGGTGCGGAGCTAAAGGCCAAGGCCCCACCATTGATAGGTTATGCTATGTTTTGGATTTAAATTTGTCATCGAAGGTGTATCAGGGCATGCAACATACACATATTAAGTTTATCATCATGTAAATATGCATCTTTAATTAAAATGAACCCGACCAGCTACGTTCACGGAAACTAAATTGAGATGGGGGCATGATTTTCACAAGAATAAGGGTGGGGAAATTTTCAAACCTTGGCCAATAAAGGAAAATACCCATGTGTCTTCTTTCCTTGTCTTAGCCAACCACCTTCATTAAGAATTGCTGCTGGTGGTTGAGGAAGTTATTGTTTTGGGAGAGGGTGTGGCAGGACTGTCAGTCCTTGCCTACACGCACACTCCACCCATGGTTGACTTCACAATGGCCAAAACCACTGCCATCACTCACGCAGACATTCATTCTCTCCATGCCTGTGTTGAACACTCACGCACTTTCAATTCGCGTCCTCTCTATAGGTTGTTCATCTTCGCGCAGGGACCATATTGCGTCCATTATCCTCACACACAGGTATTCTTCTGTGTTGGACTCACACAGCTAGCTGGGAGCCGTGCGTTTTCATCCATGATCTGCTGTGTTGCGGTGGTCTCCCTTATATTTTGGGACAGGAGTCTACTCATTTCACGCACAATTTGGAAGTCAGTATTTTTCTCTTCCTCGCGTGGTTTATGTATGTTTTTCCTTACCAATTTATGGCCTGTACATATGTTTGCCTCGGCCCAGCTGTGAATGTGGTTTTCCTTTCCATCCTCGGACTGTATAAGCTCCTTGGTGACTTCACTATTCGATCGGGTCGCTGATTTTCCCACATTGTTGGCTGTGTTGCCGTAGTCTTCTTTACGTTTTGGGGACTATTGTAAATTTGCTTGAGAGTCATTTTGGCCACGAAAGGGCCAAGAATGACTCAGGAATTGGCTTCCCTGTCTTAAGTTGTATCAGCTGTTTGATTGCATGTGTGTAATGGTGGGTCTTCAGACTGTGTAGGGAGCAGGGATGGGGCTTAGTTTTGCTTGACAAATCTAGTGGCTGGAAACCACACAAAAAGAGCTAGAGGGTTGGCCTTCTTCTCCACCACCCCTGAATAGCACTGGAAGGGAATGCAGGGCCTGAGGGAGTGTGTAGCAGAGAAGGGGCTGATTCCTTGTGTTGGGTGTGTGTGGGTGTCTTAGAGGTCAGGCTAGTTCTGGTGTAGGTGTTCTTGGCTCTGTAATGAGCTCACCAGCTTAGTATTGAGACTTTCCCCAACTCCTCAATGGCCTGATAAACCCAACTGTGTTGTCTTGGCTGTGTTTTGTGTATCCTTGGCTCTGTGTAAGCCTACTTGTTCCCTTATTCCTTGGAGAATCATGCCCAGCTTGGGGGTGGCAACGCTGCTGAGAGATTAAGGAGCACGCTGGCCTATGGTTGGGTGGAACATTGCAGCGACGTAGCTGGTTGTGGAGTGAAGTTTTCATAAGATAAGTGATCTTGTCCATTTTTACTTCTGCAACCATGTTTACTGTTAATGATAGGATGAACATGTTAAATGAATGCTTGTGTGAATGTATGTGGTTTCCGCTGTGCATGAAAAACAATTGCATCTGTGTATGATAAATGATCATGTCTGCATGTCTAGTTCAAAGCATTTTATTTCACCATTTCAGCAATTTTATGAATTCACATGTTCATGGGGTTGGTTGCCAGGATGGTTAACGCCATGGGTCGCGTCTCCTTCGCCGGTATGAGGGATGGGGACGTGACAGTTAGTGGTATCAGAGCTCATGTTTCAATCATGGGCCTGAATGAGCCATGAATGATGTAGTGACAGAGGCAAGACCTCATTCTGCCCAGCAAAAATCATAATTTGAATGACTGGAAAAATTCAAAAAAATTTCTAAGTGTTGAATAGTCGGATCATCGGAACACTAAGTGGAACGGACTTCCGATGTATCGGAAGAGTAGGCGGAAGTATGTCCGGCGGGGTACATTTGGGGAAGAAAATCATGAAAATTTCTAAGTGTTCGACGACCATCGGCGGAAAATAGTCGATCGAGCGTCTGCCATTGCGGACGACGAAACAACTACGCACCCAACGGGAAAGTCCTCTGATCGCCGACGCCGCAAGGAAGTTGAAAATTCTTTTAAGTGTAGAAATCGTCGGCCAATCGAAAGAAGGTAGTGTTCGTGTGCCTGCCATTGCGGAAGTCCAGGGAACTAGGCTTCCGATGTGGAAAGGCTACTGACACCAAAAGTTTGAAATTTTTATAAGTAAAGCGACCATCAGAAGAAGTTTGTGTTTGGTGTGCCGCCGTTCTAGAAGCCAAAGTCACTGGTCTTTCGATGTGGAAATACTATTGACCCCGCAATGAAGTTAGAAAATTTTCTAAGTAGTGAGGACAGCGGATGGGAGTCATTCCAAAAGAGGCTTCATAGTAATCACATGGACTAAACTAAATTCAATCGCAGAAAAACAAGGAATCCCCTGGTGAGAAGACCGATCAGGATATAAAGAGAACCTTACTTGAATCTATGGGATAGATTTATAATGGCACAACTGGTATATGCAACAGACCTTGATAATGGTATGATGGCACAACTTTGTTCTCTGTTGATGCTAGCTTGTTCCTTTTATGTTGTCAAGACTAGAAATTCCAAATTACAGAAGGTAGTGTTTCAATGATAGAGCTCTTGTGTCTTCAGAAACTTGTAATATGATTTTGCTTTGATGCATGTTCCTGGATAGTTCTTTAATTGTGCCAGGGATACTAGGAATCTATGGGATAGATTTATAGTGGCACAGCTGGCAGATGCAGCAGACCTTGATAATGGTATGATGGCATAGCTTTGTCCTATGTTGATGCTAGCTTGTTCCTTTTATGTTGTCAAGACTGGAAATTCCAAGTTACAGAAAGGTAGTTTTCCAATGATAGAGCTCTTATGTCTTAAGAAACTTGTAAGATGATTTTGTTTTGATGCATGTGCCTGGATAGTTATTTAATTGTACCAGGGATACTTTTCCCTTTTGTCATTTTTTTCTTCATCTTTCATCACTTATTATGATAAAGTATACCGAAGGTTGGGTCCTACTACAGAAGTTTAACATTACCCGAAATAGGAACTGTGTTGTTTTCTCCATTAGGAGCAGCATCAATGATGATGCCAAACATTTGAAATTCGTTTGCATTAATATTATGGATTGATTTGGAAATTAATGGCCTTAAATAATTGGTGTGAATTATAGAAGTCGTATTAAGTGTCAAGTCCTCTGTGGAATGATAAAACAAGGGAAAAATCATTTGAATAAATTAGAAATATTACAGTGGAAACTCATGGTTTGAATGGGGGGGATTTTCTATTTTGAATGGCCCTTTCATATAGGAGATTGAAGTTATTGTAGTAGTTTCATTTTTGTGGAAAGGACTTACATGCTACTTCTTTATATTTAAAAGGTATTAAATTGAAATGGTTAGCTTACATTTGTTGTCTGGATATGGGATTTCACTAGCAGTCACAAATCACGAGAGATTTACAAATATATATGCATGCATCTGATTATATTAACATTAATTCCAGAAAAACATAGAGATGAAGAAACCTGTATGCATAGGGTATTCCATCAATGCACAACTATAATATTTTGTTGTTGTTAAACCTGCAGACTACCAAATTCCAATGTGAGGCTACAGGTTACATTGTTTAAACTTCAATTCTTGAACTTGTGTTTTATATACAAAACCCGAATATATGTTGAATGCATTCATTTTGGTGTCACAAATCTATTTGTAGCTAAAAATATATCTTTGGTTGATGAGCAACTTTATTCCAAATTGAGGATTTGAATTCTAGAGATATTTGGTATGTAGCTCTTAGTCAATGGGTTGCAACAATTGCATGATACTGGAACTCCATAATGCTCATCAAAACAACAACACATTCTATCTTCATACATCATCCCATCATTGATGTCTCCTATTCTATTAAGTTTTTGTAAGATTTTATATGTGGTGTCTATTTCATTTTTTTAATTTGTAAAATTAAATAAATTTCACACACAAACCTCTTTGCCCTTTGGTTGCATAATAGATTCGTCATTAGTTTCAGTTTCCATCCAGGGTTTGTCTTAGTGTGTAGAAGAAACTCATTAACAGTTGATCTAAGTGCAGACATGAAAAACATCCATTGATTCCTATTTACACTATAGCTTAGACATTTGATTACTCATACTTTGTCATAATTATTATCTGATTGTCTCCATTGATTTTTGATAAAAACATCAGTGAAACAAAATTTCAGTGTTTTTTTAATTGACATAGTGCAACGTAAATTTACTATTTTTTTTCATAATGGAATTTCACCATGAATGGAATACATTGATCCATGAATTTCATAAGTAGGTTGTAAACATTTCCGCATTTAAATTCACTAAACTTAAAATTTGTAAAGAAAAATGGGAGGTATTATAAAGCACAAATGTGTTACCATTTACTTGAATTGGAGTCAATTGTGTTGTTTTGCATACATCTTTATTGTTATGAAACTCTCCCATTTGGAGTTTCTATATATTTCATATTAGATTATAAATCGTGTAATTAATATACTCTTTTTTCCATGACTATTTGGAAGGGTCATGATATTTGCATGGATGCTATGCTTAATTCTGCGACTATCATGTATGGGGCACGTTTTTACAAAAAAAAGTTGATCTTATTAGCTATCTACTAGAGTGAGGCAATTTAGAAGTTTATCCAGGTCAGTCAAGCTCTATTAGTATGATGAACTACATTTATACAATATATGTCATCGCAATTTTGCTTTCCAAATAAAACAAACATTTAAAAAAATGGGAACCTTCCTTTTTTTTTGGGCCGATAAACCCATAAGTAAGCCTAGACCCACTCTCACATACTTAAAGTGAAGAATGGGGTTGTTGGTCTCATGTTAGCGTAACATGATTGGATTTATGAATCTAATATCTTGGAATTATAATTGATAATTTCTGTTATCAAATTACCTCACCCATCAAGATATAGGAATCATATTCCTTAAGAGTTAATGGTTTTAGTTCAATTTGGAGTAATAACACTTGCATTGATACTTGACAAGAAGAGCATCTTCATATTCTACCAGTCATTCTCCTCTATTTTTTATTGCATCCTTCTACATGTCTATGTCCTTGTATGTTCTTTTTTCCTGCCTTTTATTTTCTATATTTTTAATATGTGTATTCGACCTATTAAGATAACCATCATATTCCTCTTCTATTTTGTAACAATTTTAAAGTGTAATGTTGGTTCTAGGTTTGGGTTCATGAGATTCATTGGTTTATGAACCTCATAGAAGTTGACTAATTTTTCTTTATCTGTATTTTTTTATTGATCTAAATATAAAATTAGAATCACACATGTTAGATTAGATTCGACGAATTTGAAAGATGTAGAACATAAATTAATAAATATTTGAAAGGCACTTAACAAAAATTTCAAAATAAATCAGCATGTAAATGGTAAAAAAGAACCTTGAATCTTCCTTACTTCCAAAGGAGTCAATTACTTTTACTTTGAGAATTAAAACACTATGCTCTGCTTCATATATATATATATATATATATATATATATAGAGAGAGAGAGAGAGAGAGAGATAGCAATGACATAACACTTTTCTGAAAGATATGGAATCTATGCATGTTTGAACTATATATTTTTTATCTACAATGGTGCATCTGTTATTGTAGGGGGGAGGAGAATTTGCAACCTCATACTTAGAGTGGTGCTTCTTAAGATTATTGACAAGAAAAGGGCTTGAACAAACTTGGATGGTGCTTCCCAGGGATCTCATTGATAGTTTACAACTGGAAAGTATATTTATGTGACATTTCTACTGACTAGGCAGGAATTTGACCCTACTCTGAATAGGGGTGTGGAATATCTTGTTGGACCATGATAGGTTTTTCTATATCTTTCTCCCTTGCTGAGTGTTGAACCTCAAGCTGGACCTTTGACAGTTCTTGCATGAAAATCTTTGGATCAATACAAGTCTTGTCCTTCATATTTACAATTTTTTTTGTATAGATTTATATGTCACTGTTAAACTTTGGACATGGATATGAGTATCTATGCATCTTGCAATTTTTACCCTTCATAGGAAGGAAAAGCATTTTTTATAGCTTTTCATCCAGGATTTCATTGATAGTACTATCTACTACATTTATGCCATTGTAGATGACTGAAACAAGTACACAACCTTTCAACGATGATGGTTTTCAAGAATTATACGTTTGGACTTTTATGGATAATGGGTTTCGACATGGACTAAATTTCATAGTTCTAACATGGGACATATTACAGCTTTGAAATTGTTAATAATATTATCGTAATCAAGTCTATAGACTTCAATGGTTTTATGTAGAACAATTATATGCCGAGAGGTGAAATCCCTCGTATTAACTGATTTTTTGTGTAGTTGTACAAGTCATCTTTAAAGGAAATTTTGTTGTATAAATAAAGTTGAAGATATTTTTCTACGATAAAAAAATTAGTTGGTATTCAATAAAGAAATGATGATTCCCCTTGTGGTTATAGTTGAGGTTTTTTAGACACTATTTACAAGGGTAAAAGGATACATCAATGTTTTACATTGTATAGAAGCTTTGGTTGTCTCAAAGTTGTTGGTTATACTTATAGTTAAGGTTTTCTAGACACTATTTACAAGGGTAGAAAGATACATAAGAATTTGAAGTGTTTTACATTGTATGAGCTTTGCTCATCTCAAAAGCACCACATCATATTAGCATTGTAAATATTGTTATAGTGATAATGTCAAAATTATGTTTTCCATTTTCCATTTTGAATTATTATTAGTCCTTTTGTGTTAGTTATTGCAACAATTATTATTTTCATATTATTTCTTTGTATATTAATAATCTTGCAAGTGGTATCAAATCACTTCACCAAAAAAGTGCAAGGTCCAAAATTTTGGAAAATTTTGAACATATTTCAATATCTATAACACAAATATTTGTATTTAAGTGGATAAAATTATAAGCATACACATATAAAATATAGACGAGCATATCATTTGATAATATAATAAGCATACACATAGAATACATATGAGCTTATCATAAGCATGAGGCTAAGTGTACTATTGCAATACACATATCATTGACCAAAAACCCCATGGGAATAATTGAGCCCCTCCAGGTTTCAACATTGTGCCCCTCTATAGTAAACTTAGCATAACAATCAAAGAGATCAATTTCATGTACCTAGTAATCAAACAATCATATGGATAAAGGTACCATCTATCCTCCTTAGTTAGCATTGTGAAAGAACAGACATTTACCATTGTTGAAAACCTATTAGTATATCAACATAAATTAGCACTCCCTTGCTCATTCAACCTCTAATAGTGATTATGAGAAGCATCATGGAAGTCATAACCACTTTTAGTTGCATATTTTCAAAGTCGTAGCACAAAATCTTGCATCGTGGATTTCTATCTTAAAAATAAAATTGAATCCACATCAACAATGGAAAAGGTGTAAGAGTTTCTTTCTGGTAGAGGTTGCACAACATAAAAACATTGTTAAGTTTCAATAAGAATTCACCTAAATTGAAAATATAGATGATAAATTTAAATATTTCTATGTTACCTTGAAATAGTGTAGTTGCAAACTATACGCAATTTCAACAACATCATTTGCAGTGTTTAAAATGAATTTAAAATTTGAGATTTGTTTTGCATGACTACTCATTTTCACATTTGATAGTTTATCTCCTTGAACACACAAAACATGGACAATTAGAAAACTTCTCAACCTCTATTAATATGTCATTTTCTATTGCCAATGTTTTGAGAAATTATCTCAACATGAGATCTTCTGTAATCCTTTGAACTACATATTTATGGTGGACATGCAAGAGGATTCTCAATGAAACTAACTCTGGGTTATATCTTCCTTTTGCTCTCGTTATAGGGAATAAAGTGATAGTTTTAACTGTGTAGAAGAATATAGAAGATTGTATCAGGATCACAACTCTAATTGTGAAGATGATTTCAACAACATTCCTAATACTAAAGAATGTGATGGAACATAAATTGATATTCAATGGTCACCTTTTCTAACAACAGCCTACCAAAATAAGAAAAATAAAGCATATCATATCAACGACATCTTCAAATTTTAAATCATATAAGTTATAAACATTCAGATTCCATTATATACAAAACTAATTTTGTACACAATTATCCTTGATCTCTGAAATGCTAAGTTCATTGCATGGAAACCCTACAGCTTGGTTAGAGAATGGTTGTTTTATGACCTACAATCTTCTCAATTAGAACCTATCAACCCTACATCCTAAAACTAGGAAACAACTCAAATTATGTAGCGATTAATATTTTGGACGTGAACAAGAGAATCATAATTACATTCCTTGATTTAGACTTAGGGTGATCCTAAAAACAAATATTGTAAAATTGTGACGATTTGACATACAAGACTATAGTTTTGAGTCTTGACTAATCAAACAATTTCAAAGGTCTTCATTTTAATTAAATTAACTTAGTTATCATTCTGGAAGGATGAAAAAATATTATGCTCAAAACCTGGGAGTGTTCAAATTTCTTATTAGACCCTCCTTCCACATATCCTCAAAAGTTTTGAGCCCTCTAGTATCCAAAAACATTCTCACATTTTGAAGGCATTTCAACTTCTTTTTGAATGTTTAAGAGACAAAGAGACTACATCACCTTCCCCACAACAAACAACACATATAATATCTCGTTCTTGATTTTCCAAAATACGTATGCTCATCATGTTGGATTTGTGGTTGCAACAACTCATTTAGCCAGAATACAGTTGAGAAGGAAAGGAAAAAATGAGCAAGGAAAGGTGGCAGCCTTGAATGAACTTGAAGTTTATGTCTCTATTCATCCAATCTATAGTGTTCTTGGTATTTAGGATGATCATATTTTTAAATTTTTAAATATTTGAGATTGTGGATGTGTTTAAAATGTAATTATTTAAATATGTTTTAGGTTTCAAAGCTTTTAATGATAGATAGGATGTTTCACATGAAATTAATCTATAATGGAGAATGTCGTTTTGAATGGAGATATCTTGAGTGTATCATAACATACAACACCAAACCAATGTGAAATCTAATGAGAATAATGAATGGGCATGCTGACAAGAAAACACACTTGCTGGAAGATTGTGATTTATGGAATAAGCCTACAAACAAGTAAAGAGCCCACCTACAACAAAGAGATGAATACATAAACTTGTTTTTGTTTAAATGAAAAGTTGTAGGGTGAAATAATGATGAACCAAGGTAACAACAAACAATTGTAAAAGGTCAACATTTAAGTTAATTGTTATCCTACCAATTTCTTGATATTGAGGGATTTCTGTCCTCCTAAGTGAGGAACTCATTGGGTTAAAGTGGTAGATTGTATATTCAAGTGAGTGATTTGTCTCTATTTCTTGGTGATAATTTTCTCTTTTGGTGTGTGGTTTGTTGAGAACACTAAATGAAACCATCACTCCTTTGTTTTAAAAAAGAAAAAAAGTTGCATATTGCAATCACCTTGCATTATGACGTGAACAATTTGTATCATTTGTCTCTTATAGTTGTCCCTTCATTTCCCTTCGTTGCAAAACTTATTCCTAGTTCCTCAAAGTAAAACGTCATCTTTACACCAACTTGATTTTAGCTCATTTTTTCATCCTTTCTTAACTTCCAATAACAACCCATTGACATATTATTGCACCTTCTTGGAGTTTATTGCACATATTCATAATGATGTTGAAATGAGTTTATGGCTGCAGCCAAGGGAAGATACATTGCCGCAGAAAATATGTAAGACCGACTTGGAAGAGGATACAGAAACATTTGTTGGGGAGTTGTTTAGTAGACCACTTGGCGATTCACAACATGGTTTAGATGAGCAGGCAGACAAAGAAAATCCATTGAAGAAAATGGCAAAGAAGATGTCAAAATAAGATGTTATTGTCCTTACTGGAGTGAAAGAATTGAATGGGATGCACATTAACCCCAGACTTAGTCCATGCTAGAAATTTGAGCAAGCCATTAAAGAGATGACCTAAGAATGTGGAGGATGCCAAAATCCTTGATGGGATGGCAGAGTCTAATGGAATTAAAGGTAGTGCCTATAACCTTGTGTGCTTGGATGGAGATGAATGTAATCCTGGAAATAGAAAAACAAGGAAAGTAAAAGCTGATGTTGAAATCCTTACTAGGGTGTCAAAGCAAAGGAAATCAAGGATACCAGTTGTTAGCCACGAGAAAGAGAACCAGTTGCATTTGAAAGCTAAGAACCTACATGCTTTGCCTCCAGACCGGAGCTCAAAAACAAAGCTCACTCATTCATACAGCTCTTATGGAGACACAACCCCTAACACCAAAGAAAAAGGTAGCAAATTTGGAATCTTATATGATATCAAAAGACTTGCTTAAAGAACATACATTTTCTTATGTGCACCTGCACTTTAACATTATTATATGAGAATTCATTTCAAGTTGTAAAGAACATACACTTTTTTTATGTGCACCTGCACTTTAAGAATATTATATGAGTATATATTGATTCAATTATGTATGATATTATGACATCTTCCAGACACAGCATACTCCAGTGATTACTCATTTTGGACCAACAAAACAACCATCTCTGAATATTTTTGAAGATGGGAAAAGTACACAACAAAATAAGCTTTCTGAAGATATTGTAAAGTGCTTGATGAGTATTTTTTGAAGATAACAAGGCCATTGTTGGAAACCAATAAGGAGACACCATCAATAACTTCACGGTCAACTTTTCAAGTGTAAGCCCAAAAAGCTATGGCTCGAGAAGCACTTTAAACTGTAAAATACCTATGGAATATTCATAAGAAATACATTTCAAAGATCCTTATGGTGTTTGTTCTGAATCAATTCTGAAAGATATTGGTCCATAGAAACATTTCCATGATATCTCTGTAGTCTCATTTGACTTGGGTCGGCTCCCAAGCTGTGCTTCTTTATTCAAAAGATTGAGGTGTGTTTGTCACTTTATTGGAATACCAATAAACATCTCTTAAATGCTATTTGGCCAAATCGTTCACCTGTAATGATTCCTTTACTGTAAACAATCTAGATTATTTTGTGTTGATCATTGAAAGGTCAATTAGAAGCCCTTACAACGTTTCCATTCTCATTTAGTCATTTTTAGGTTTGGCCTAATTTTTAAGTCTCTGCTTTTTAGATTTCTTGTGAGCAAACTGTGTTCTAGAGATGTAAAGGGCTTGACATATCAGCAGAAGCTAGCTTTTGGATCAACATTTACAATGCCTTCCTGATGCATGTATGATGGTAACATAACCCCTGATTTACATCTATAGCTTCTTTTTATTGCTATCACAACAAACTCATTAATGGGCTCTCCCAGTTTTTGTCTATTGTTTTCTAAATAGCTGATCTTCACTTTAGGATGCATCTTCTTGTGACTAATACAAATTTAACTTTTACACTTGAGAAACTTTAGGCCTTTGTTGAACATCGAATACCAAGCACCGCTCAGAAGGTTGTTTCACTCATGCATGAGGTATGACAGGCAAAAATGAAGAATGCAATCAATTGACTTTATTGCTCGTTTCCTACAGTAGTAGCTACCTATATCAGAGGGTGAACATTGAAGGCACTTTTTATAACTTATATAATGACAGCTTACCCTGCTTCTGCAATGGAAATAAGATTATGAAATAATTTGTAGAATTTCATATTGCCACTGTTTTGCAGTCATTTAATTTATGTGAATACTGTGATGGGAGGGTTACACATAGTCCTTAATGTTGGAGGGAAGTCGATGAATGCATTGGCTATTGAACATTTCATACTTCGACCATCCTTTCACTCAAAAGATGTAAGTTTTTTTATGTAATAATTTTCCATTTCAGAAAAGACATTTTAAATTCTTCCAATTATGTATCTAACTGACCTTCCCAAGTTGATTGAATGCTAGGCTTATTGGAAAAATGGAAAATCTGAAGAGGAGGCAATGATGCACAGTGTTTATGGTTTAGAGTGGTCTGAACCATTGATTACCTTTGCATTGTGTTGTGGAAGTTGGTCTTCTCCTGCTGTAAGTAGTAGCTTTGCACCTGGGCTTATGTGTTGCGAATAAATCTGCCTATTGGTTATGGAAATGAGTCTAAAAGAAAATGCATGGTGTTCTGCTTGAGCCCTAAGCTTTGCAGCTCAAAATTAGAATCAATTTAAAAGGAAACATATAAATAAAAATAGTTGTCTAACTTGCATGGAAATGCATATGGGTTTGCTAGACTCTTTGAAAAGTCAATATCTAAATGTGCAAAAATGGAACTTGGAATGCTTCACATTTGAAATTGCTGCAACTTGGTCAATTTAATCTTGTAACTTGGTCAATCGGTGAAATTCTTATGTGTTTTCCAACGATGTTGTTTTTCTTATTAATAGGCTACGCTGGTTAGGCAATGATAGATACTGGACTACCTGTTTCTCTCTTCTTCATATTAGTACGTGGGGTTTGTATTTTGCTCTCTTTATCTTTGCTTCATGTTAATATTGGGGATTTGTATTTTTCTTTTTTATTTTCATGATAAAACACAATTTTATATCAAGTTTAATTTGTTCTATTTCATCAATGGTTTGCAGTTTCATATCAATCCAAAGGAGCTAGACAATTAGGATCTTGCTTTCCTCTATCACATTGAGGCGTGTACCTCAGTTGGGGATCTCAGCTTGCCTCTGGTTCAGGAATTGCAGAAGCATTTGCTCAAAACCTTCTTCAATGGACATTAGGTTCACAATGAAAGTGCCAGCCATCATTAGAGCAGGAATAGAAAAATAAACTGCATTACTGTAACAGCCATTTATGGGTCCATTAGGTAGTTCTTTTGACTCAATTTTTTTTTTCTAGAGATATATAATTAATTGTAGACTAAGCTTGCCTCTGGTTCAAGAATTCCAGAAGCATCTGCTCAAAACCATCTTCAATGGACATTAGGCTCACAATGAAAGTGTTATCCATCATCAAAGCAGGAACAGAAAAATAAACCTATATTATTGTTACAGCAGAAATCTTTGGTGCTGAGTACACAGTTTGGTTCAGTTCAGTTCAATGATATATCAGCCCTATGCAATGTTCATCAATTTCTCAAGATTTTCATGCATCAGTGCCTACTCCAACCCTTCCAGTTTCTTAGTAGACTTCACAACAGCCACATCTATCAAAGGGAAGTGGCTGCCTTATCCCCTTTTGAGCCCTCTGCATATCTAATAGTGATTCCTGCAATTTCATATATCCTTGAAAGAGTTTCACAGTAGAAAGTTGAGAAATTGAGGACTGCTATTATGAAAGTTGAGAAAGTTGATGAAGAAAATCAAAGGTGTAATTTCAAATATGTTGTGACTGAAATGAAATGAAGTTTTTTATGCTCTTGATTTCAGGCTTAAGCAAAGTCAAAGCAATGCTGTATTTTTCAACTTTTCATTCTCGAAAATGTACATTTTTCTGCCTAGTTGGAGGAAAATTTGTCTTAAGATGTTAAGTATTTGCGAGAATGTCTCTAGATGAGTAAGATGTAACTATACTGAGTGGGTTCTTGAAACCTTCTTCATTTAAAATGATGGGTGGTTGTATTGGTTGATGCTTTCATTTATATGTAACAGATACTTGTAAGAGTGCTCTTGATTTTTATTTATGATTTTTATTGTAAGAGTGCTCTTGAATAGTGTTGGGATCTCCATAAATTCTCCTTTGGCATAGAATATATATATTTATTCTCCATTCACCTCTCTCAATATTGGCACCGAATATATATTTATTCTCCATTTTTTTAGCTCACTTCAATGTTACATTTTTTTTTTGCTTACCCACTAACAATTACCTTAACGGCGTATTATTGCACCTTCCTTGGGGCAATTGCTATTTATGTTTCATTGGTTTGGTCTTGATGGAGACGTCAGTGTCTTGTTCTTTGCCTACCTATGTGCAAAGTTGATGTTGATATTTCTCAAATTTTCAAATATGTATAGTTGTGCACCACCGACAGGTAGAGACGCCCTTTTTTGTCGTCTTTTTAGTTTAATGACTATCAATTTGTGTAGTTGCACACAGATCTATGCGATTTTCAGTAGTCGACATCTACCGAATAAGTGATGGAACTATTACTTTAATGCGTGTCAATTTATGTGGTTGAGTACACACTGTTATGTAGGTGTCAATTGATGTAGTTGAGTAATCACTACCATGTGGGTAATGTAGAATAGAAGTGGTATCACTGGTGTGGGACACTGGAACAGTACTTCAATGTAGAAATGAACCATTTTAAATTCATTAATTTTCATTATAAAATAAATAATAGAAAACGATTAAAAATTATGTATATGTGTATATGGCGTAAATTTACAAATAAAAAATAAAGTTTGGATTTTCCCTTTCTTGACGTTCAATCCCTAATTGGAATTTGTATAGTGAAAACGCGTTGAAACAAATTGAGTGAACCAGAATAAAAGATGGGAGGGTACTCCGGTCGGGGAACGTCTTACTGACCTGTGTGTTTAACTGCGCATTAACTTAGGTAGAAGGGTTTAATATATATATCAACACATTGACCATTTACAATCTTCCCAAGATTTTATTTCACAACTAATCTTCCTAAGAATTTATTCGCCCTTCCCCACACAAGGAGCTAATTTCTTCCATTCGCATCCACCATCGACAATTTCCCCTTAATTTCTCATTATGTTTTTCATTTGGCTATGGTCTCCTCCTCCTCCACATCTGTTAATCCCAACAACAATTACGTCTATGATGTATTCCTGAATCACCATGGACCGGATGCTAAAAGGATCTTAGGTAGCCATATCTATCGTTGGCTTCTTCACTGTGGACTACGAGTTTTTCTAGACTTCCAAGAACTGGACGACGGAGAAAACTTTCCATGTCAAATAAAAGGAGCCATTGCATCCGCATCTGTCCATGTAGTCATTTTTTCTCTTGGATATGCGGACTCAAATTAGTGTTTGGATGAACTCCTACTCATTTAGAGTCGAAAAAATCCTATTATTCCAGTTTTTTATGGTGTCAGTCCAACTAATCTTCAGTGGACACATGAGCATGACGAAGGGGTATATGCTCGAGCCCTACACAACCTTGAAAAGAAGAGAACACGTGATCGATGGCCGTGTTACAACTTCACAACTATTGGAAAATGGAGAAATGCTCTTTCGAGTGTCATAGAAAGAAGTGGATTAGATCTGGAGACGTTTAACCGGTTAGAACTCAAAATTCCAACTTCCCCTCTGTTGAATACAATATGCAAAATCTATATGATACTAAATTACAATTCTATTTATTTTCTATATCCTTTTGTGAATAACTAGCGACGAGGGGGATCTACTGGTCATTGAAAGTGTGCTGAAAAGGGTTAAAAAACCACAGTTAGATGTGGCCAAATACCCCACTGGATTGGATGAAAAAGCAAACGATTTTGAAAAGAGATTATTAGCGCAGTAGTGCAGTGGAATATTTTAGGTCGTCGACATCATCGGTCTGGGTGGAATGGGAAAGACAACGTTGGCCAAAGAAGTCTTCAATAGGAAGAGTTCAAATTATAGTAAATCCTACTTTTTATTCGATGTCAGAGAAAATGCTGAAAGCTCTCTACACTCCTTGCAGAGGAAACTTCTAAACGGAAAAATTATAGTAAATTCTACTTTTTAATCAATATCAAAGAAAATGCTAAAAGCTCTTTACACTCCTTGCAGAGGAAACTTCTTAACGGCTTAAATAATAGAGTAAGATTGACAAAGATTAAAGTGCCTTACAAGTTTGTTTAAGAAAATATATTATAAGGGTGAGTCCCAAGGCTTAATTTTTCTTTTTTATAAAAGTTAATCCCCAAGATTTGAACTTGGATGGGGAGGGTAACATTCCTTCTTCCCAACCACCCAATCTACACACAATCCACAAAGATGTTTTAAGAATAAAAGAAGTCAAGGTTAAAAGAAGAATTCCTTCCAAGGTAAATACATTCGGGGTTATTACACACTTCGTTCTACCTCTTATCAAAGGAGTTAAAGACAAATTATTGAAAAAAGAGAGAAGCCAAAGGGGAACCATTTACCGTCGAAAAAATTGAAGAACAAATTGTCGACGAAGCACCATAATCAAGGAGAAAATCATTGCATGAGAAATCTTAATCGAGAACTAGAAGAGCAAATCAAAGAGTTAAAAGAGGAAAAAAAGTTGCAATTAGAAAGGTTCGAAAAGATTCAGAGTAATAACATTCTATTAGAGAACAAATTAGAGCAAATCCAGAAGGAAGCTTCCAGACTCTCGGGCAAACAAATTCAAGTTAAGGAACAAGAAGCTATTCCAGTAAAAAAACAAACAATAAAAACTCCTTATCGACGCGCAAACCATAAAAAACATTTTGACTAACAACATGGGTTAAAATGAACATAAATGGAGGAGTTATGATTTCAGAAGAAAAGAACACAAAATGAACAAGATAAACCAAGAACAAGAAATTTCATCCAATAAAGTGATCAACAAACAACTCCAATGAAGATAGATCTCGGACGGACAACTTCACAAACGATGCGTCAATTTTTCTTGGGAATTTGTAACTCATTTTGTTTCGTTTAATCGTGTGTTGTAGTTACTAACACAAAGATCGAGAAGATGTTAGTACTAACAAGAAATCAAATGTAATCCTTGTCTTCAATAAAGCTTTGAGAACAAAGCTTTCCTTAAGGGGAAGGCAATGTAAAGAACAAAATATATATATGCATTAATAAATGTTAATAATATTGATAAATTAATTAAATAATTAAATAAAAAGGTAAATAAAGAAGCACCTTATGAAAGGTGGCGTCTCATCACCGAGGCAACCCTTGCATGGGTATGTATACAAGCATCATTTCTCATGTAAATCATCATTCATATTCATATTTACTCTTATATAATTATCCAACATGGAACTATTTTCTATTGGACTATTCAATTGAGATAGCTTTCGAGAATATTCGGATACAGATATTACACCCGAGCTGAGTGCTCCACGATCTAACTCCAATGTGGAATATACCATCTCTTGTGCCTTCAATACCTAGACCAAGCCAAAGTTGGCTCTAGAGACAACGCCGAGGAAATACCTACTATTGACCACCACTGGGGAAAACTGCAGATGCCAAACCTTCTGTTGACAAGGTCATCAAGTGAAAAAGAAGACATTGATTCTAGACTTGTGTTCAAAATTTTGTTGAAACTTGTAGTGTGGGAGGTTTCCTTCAATGTTGAGTTACCTATTTTATACACATGCAAACAATGTTGCCTCCCAAAAAAAATTCAAGTCAACAAATCTAAAACCAACAACGTTTGGATTATGAATTGGAGTAGATCATAACGTCCTTGGAAAAGGAACAATATGACGCACTTGAAATATGAGAGAGTTGGATAAATTTCTGACACTGAGATGGCTAGAGAGGGCTGAAAAATAATACCTTGCACTAGATCAAAAACCCACATAGCAAGATAGAGATCAATCTCAAAAAATACCAAGATTAACTCAGAAAATGGGTGTCGCTCATAAAGAAATGCTCATATCTGAGTATGAGAGAGAGTGAATCTACACACCAAGAGGGAGTAAACCAAAATTCCAAAAAATTCCATATCTCCAGAAGAAAATGTAGTTAAAAAAAACATTGGCATAATGTCCAACAGAGGAGGCTTCCCACTAAAGAAGCACAATTCAGCTGAGAATATTTCCCAATATGAAACAATCACATCAAAGAACATGCAAGGCAGGGTCATAGCCTCTCTCGTGAGAGAGTCACGGTTGTGCCCGCTCTAATACCACAAAGACATATAAAATTATTTTACTTGATTAAATTACAAAGAAAGCAAAGATATTTATACAAGTGAAAGAGGTCCAATGTCAACTAAGAACAACTAGACAAATAAAGACTCGTACGTAAGCTTACAACTCACACATTGGAACTCTAACACTAACTATGTTGGAAAATACCAACACCAACATGATCATCATTTGATACAATTCTCTACGGGAGTGGGTTTGAGTTCCAATAACCGCGCAAAGTTGATGGCCTTAAAATTGGTTCTTTTGTGTGTACTCTCTAAGGATGTTCAGAACATTCAACTCTTTGGGGACTCCAAGTTGGTGGTAGAATGGTTGACACTTAAGAAGCCACATAAAAATCTAAACCTTCTGCCTTTATATGAAGAGGTAAACCGTAATTTCTAATATGTTCCTGTAGATTACTTTCCACCATATCTATAGGGAAAGAAATGGTTTGGCATATCGGTTATTAAAGGGAGGCCTATCGGTAAGGGAAGGTTTCTCCCTTCTTAAGGAAATGGATAGAGATATCTTGATGGAACATGATCCATGACCCCATCCTGGATAACATATTTTTTCTCCACTCTTTCTAGTTGTCTCAGAACACTCCATTGGTCAACAAAAGCAATGGATTTTATTGGTTTATCGGTTTTTCTACTTTTTCATGGTATGAATGATGAATATATCTACAGAGTTAGGCTATAAATTTTTGTATATGAATGAACTATCTGAAATGTTTCTAACATGTCTTGGGACACGATTTTTGTATTTTGAACCATTTTTATGTATGCGTTCATTTTTTTGAACATTATATGTTTGTTTAAGACTTTGAGTCTATGTAAAAGGTGATTTATCTATGAATAAATTGCACTCTTTGTTTGAGAAAAAAAGTAGTTAAGTGTCAAATTGACATTCTACCAATTTCCATCATATAACGAAGAAGTCTAAACAGGCGGTGTTTTTACTTTTCCAACGATTTTTTTATTGGAATTTGACCATTTTTTAAGAAATGTAAATTTTGTGTTGTTTAAATTGTGATTTTGAATGCAAAAATTGATTCACGTATCGTGAACACCATAGGGCACTAAGATTAAACAAGTTTAATGGTGATTTCTATAGAGTGAACTTAAAGTCTAGATGATTTGCACCTATTTCAGGGAGTTGGCTGAATCCGACGATATGATTTGTTGTTGAAATTGAAATTTTTATTGTTGAAAATACAATTTTGATTGCAAAAATGGATTTAGCGCCCTCGGTTAACCTTGGAGCACCTCGATTATGCAATTCCAACAACTGAAAAGTGCCATTTCAACAATTTTCACTGGATTTTGATGGAAAAATTCAACAAATAGTGGATGAAAATTGTTTAAACTTTAGCTTACACCGATTTGTAAGAATTTAAAGAAATATTCCCAGATTCCATCAAAATCATAGCAGGAAACAGTGTTAGAAACTGGGAAAAACTTCGCATGCTTAGAATACTCGTCATATAACTGTTGATGTGTTAAATTTGTTGCTACATTTCAAACCTGTTTTTATCAAAGAGAGAAAGTCCTTCGAGCAGTCCAATTCCTCGTCATATAATGAAATGAAATTGTCTAAAACCACAACACTCTACATCTTTTTCAGTGCTTTTTTCTAGTAAAGTTCCTTTATGATTTTGACCAAAATTAGAAGAAAACCTAGTTCAAAGCCTATAAAGACAGAGTTCCACTCTAAAACAACCCCAAAAGTTTTGACACATTTTAAACCTACTCAGACGCTCAAAATATTCGAGGAGAGTTTTGGATATAGTGGAACTCTACCTTCATGGAGTTGGCAGATTCCAGCCCAGAAAGTGCAAAGCGTTGCCATTTTAGAGAAAGTCTAATGAAATTGGAGAACGTGTTGTCGACTGTCACTTGCCCAAAAAAATGATAATTATATTTCCTCGGCTTGGTATTTATGGGGACGACACTGGGCAGCAGGGTTGGAATTTCACTTTAATCTTACCTGGCATACTAAATTTTTTTGACGTTTTAGGGTTTAACACTCCCCTTCATTAAACGTTTTCCTTAAATGTGTACCTGTCAATAATATTTCATTATACGGATCTGTACAGGCCATTCGTGAGGTGGAAAGAAGAACTTTTGAATGCAACCATGAAACCCAACACCGAGGTAGTGTGGTTCGACATTATAGAGATTAGAGAAGCCACCGTTAATTTCAATGAGGCCAATCTCATTGGTCAAGGGACCTTTGCTACGGTGTACAAGGGAATGCTTCTGGATTGTCCACAAATCCCCGTGAAGGGATTCAGAAACTGCATGCCCCGGGAGGATTTCACATTCCTGAACAAAGTGGAAATCATCAACAACGTCAGGCACTGGAGTCTGGTCGTTTTGAGAGGTTGTTGCATGTCTAGTGATGAGAGGGAAAGGCACCAATGGTTTCTGATATATGATTACATGCCCAATGGAAGTATGTATGAGCATCTCTTTGGACAAAAGTCCAAGGCCCAACCTTTGAGCTAGTCGCAGAGAGGGAAAATCGTCCTACGTACTGCAAAAGGGTTGGCTTATCTTCATGACGGCTGTTGATTGCATGGGCAGACCCGGGTTTACTATAATTAATCAACAACACCCCAAACTCACTGGCCCTTTCGGCAACAGACCACAAAGTGATCTGAAGTCTCACCCGAAGTGAATCTAATGGGTTGGCCAAGACTCAAGTGTCTTGGACCAGGTTCTGAGCATCCTACTTCTTTCCCCTTACACTTGAGCACTACTAGGTCGACTAGCTCTGCGCATCGCACGTCCCCTTCTACTCGCAGCACTTTCACCCGTGCGATGCTCAACCTCGCACCGGTTTCTCGGTTTCCTCTCACGTCGCACAACTTCCACTTACTCGCAACACTCCAATCCTTACTGCATCTCTGCGCACCGCGGAACACCCATCCTCTCCTCAACGCTAAGCCCTCAGCTCGCAGTATCTCGCATCGCAGCTCCTCTGCCGATGCGATATCGCCTCTCTGCGATATCTTACCACTGTGACTTTATGCTCTTAATGTTGATTGCGCTGATGTGCGACACTCTACTTCTCAAAAGTCTATTGTGAGTAACTGGTAATTAGTGACAGACGTGAAAGAGTCCTTAAACAACCTACTGCAATACTTCGACTTATCCTTAGCCTTTTGCAATATTATGAATGAAACAATACATACATTCGTCTACTGCCACTATCATTACATGCATAATAACTAGTAACAATAAGCAAATACAATCACATCCATTCAACACATAACACGCAGATTTAACGTGGTTCACCCCCGGGCTGGGAGCTACGTCCACCAAACTGTGCTTCTATTATATATCTTGAAGGAAGTTAGCACAGTTTGTTGCACTACAATTGGAGCGCAAAGTTTCTCCTAGATCTCTGATCTTCTCTCTATATCCCTTCCCTCTCTGTTCTTTCTGCAAATGATTACATACAGACTCAAATGACTCACAGACGACTATGTGTCTGGATCGTTACAACGCAGTCTGTCTGACTGATTCCTGAATCTACAAGACTATCAACTGATCGACTATCTACTGATTGATTAGCTACCCAACCAACCCTTTACAATATAAAAATGCAAGCTTTTATAGGCAGCCCGAAGGTCGTGCCATTACAACACTGTGGGCCTGTTCCAACAATAAACCCATACCCTAAATAGTGACAGTCGGTCCTCTCTGTCCTTGAGGTAGCCGCTTCCCGTCACACCACAGCTCTCTGCAGTCTTCCATGCTTCCCGGTACTGACCATGGGTACTATGCATCGCTTCTCGTTCTGTCCTTCGCCTTCAATGCCTGAGCCTCGTTGCTCCTTCTTCTTTATGAGGGTCGCTGAGCCCTCCTGTCTTCCGCCGCTGCCTTCA
>LPNX011218627.1:0-20096 GCA_001517045.1 Pseudotsuga menziesii
AAAAAATAGAAAAAATTTATTTACGTGGACAAATATGTGTTTAAAACGATGCTGAAATCGAATGTGGTCACTTTCGAAAAATAATAAATAATTGTATAATGCAAAAAAAATTAACACAAAAATATGCACATCACACTGCATTTTATGTAGATCATGCTCATATAAATAGTTTTTTAAAATTATTAATGCAAGATTGAATTACTCTACATGGACACGAGCCACTTATTAGCTTCTTCAAATTTTTAAGGTCACACAGTTCATTAAATGCAAAAATTCACACATTAAATGACATCGGAATATTTTTTTAAAAATATAACCATGAAGCCAACATAATATTCTACCAATTTGTTTTTTTACTGCAAGTCAAAATTCACATGGCATATATGCGTTTTGAGGGCTTCTATCTAGCACATGAGTAAAAAATCAGGTTTTCATCGCCAAATTTGGCCAAAAAGTGTTACCCATCTTCATGGAATCACCCATATTCCGACGTTAGAGCACTTCTTGCATCAATCATTTCATTATTGAGAGGCTTTCAGGAGGAATTCCATACATCTCTTGCATATGGACAAGAACTAAACAAATGAGAAGATAGTTCTTTAGAGGATTTGCACAATACACACACACCCAGTCCTTGAAATCATCGTTTCTTCAGATTTTCCCATGTTAGCAGTTTATCGCTTAAATACAACCATAAGGTTACAATGGTTTTCAATGGACTGTGTATTCTCCATTTTTTTCCCACTACCATCATTTATCTCCTTCAAAGGATTCATCCATTACAACTTCATATCCTATTTTTTCTAAGAAATCCCCATCTTTTGCTTTCTTTGTCCATATCAACTTATCTCACTCATCCTCATCCAAATGAACAAAAGTGATGACTAATTTACTCACAAATTCCATTCCATTCCAATGCTTCTTATCCACCTAATACTGGTTCCTGCATTATTTTCCAACCAGTGCTTCCCCTCTATTGTGGTTGTTTTGCTTATGCATCAGCTAGGACAAATATCCTTTGTGCTCTCAACTAAGTTATTATAGCCTCTAATAGCCTGTAATGTTCTCCTACTCCTTGTTGGGTGTTATATCGACTAGATTAATAAACCTAATATTTAATTATCGACCGGGGTTGGTATACTTAGAGTTGCTACAAAATATATGCGAAGGTAGAGGGGTTCCTAGGGAGTTGTAGAAATATTTTAACAAACAAAAGATCGGAGGATATTTCAAAAGGAAAAACAGAGTCAAACTCCTAAGAATCTAACTATTAATGTGATTGAACTAAAACAAAACATCAAACTAGAATAATATCAGACTATGTTATTTCAACTAACAAATGAGAATATAACCACTATGTTCTATAACGAAATATATTGAATAATTTCAAAAGCTAACTATTCAAAGAAAGTACATATTTGGAAATACAATCACAACAACTAGATAATTTACAAACAAATAACTCCTAACTAAAAAGGATACTATCAACAACTACTTAAAAGTCTATAATGAAAAGGAAACTTAAATAAGTGAATGGAAAACTAAGTAAGAGAAACAAGTAGAAAACTTAATAAAGAAAACTGAATAAGAGAAGCAAATAGAAAATTTCATAAAGAAACTGAATTCTATCCTACGAGCCTCTGATGGTAATCATACAGTAAAAAAATGAAACTATTCCTATATATAACACTACTAATCCTAAGTTTACATGAAAATGGATAAATTAGTCCAAAAGCATAATTATAAAACAATACAATAGTGTTAATAAAAATGAATCAGAAACAAATAAAAGAAACAAAACATAACCTAACTCGAAACATGTTTAAAGTAAAAGGATAGAACTTTAATAAATAAAAACAATATAACTTTAAGTCTAAATGATCAATAAAACTGTCATTTAACTATTACAGTCAAAGCATATCTAAAAACCAAAGAAACAAAGCTTCAAACAGATTCAAATTTCATGAAAAACATTAAAAACGAAACAGTAAGCCGAATAACAGACTAGACGAATGACTGGATAACAGACTGGACGGATGACTGGACAGACTAACTGAATTAAGTACGGAACAGATAGTCCGAATGGTAGTATGTATACATAAAACGATAGAAAAAGACCTAAATGATCTAATTATCAGCTGATTTTGTGCACATGTTTATACAATGCATAAAGGAAATAAATAAACCTATTTATCATCATATTTAACAGTGAAATAAACAAATACAAATACATGAAAATAAGAAAATCATGGCATATTAATAAACAAACTGGAATTTAAATTTCATAAACTTATAACATGAAAGAAATAAACAGAACTTAATCTATTTAAATTGATAAAAATAATCTACTCTATCTTCTTATGAACAAAACTAAATAATAAGCTGGAAATGAAATGACAGAAATAAATTGAAAACAACTATGCACGCAATCTAGCTATTTAATTCTGAAAATAAAATGCATTACAAAAAGAAAATGAAATAAACATTTACAGTAACTTAATGAAATAAACAAAGTAGAAATCAAAACTGAATTAGCTACAAAGAAAAATAACAAAAACAAGAAAAGAAAACCTCTGGTTGATGAGGGGCCCTCTCAGCAATCAGGGGTGACTCTTGGCTAGCGCTTACTCAAATAGAATCATAAACAGCAACACATATAGATCTTTATTAAAATGATGGAACATAGTTACAAAACTCTCCAAAAATGACTATTTAAAAAATGAAAATGAACAACTCTCCCACACTCATGCAGAGGCTGGTATTTATATACAATGTTTACAGGGATGAGCAAGTTGACCCTTTAGTGGTCGGTTGCTCTCTATATTTAGTCAACCATAATGGATTCTAACTAATCGCAGGCCAACGCATGATGTTATTCCCTTCTTCATCGTGATTCTGGTTTTCTTCAGTGAGAACGTGGCACACAGGCTCCTCTTTTATCGTGGCTATGGAGTGGTGTTGAGTGCAAGCATCATACATGGCATATCTTCTAGAATGGAGATCATTTCATTATTTAAATACACAACTAGTTGCGGTTTGATATTAAGCAGAGTAGGCCACGAGTAATACTAGGAATGTTCCATTGTTTAATGCATGAGATTGGTTATTAACATCGCGCAGACTAATTAGCGATCTGGACGAAAAAATGGACAACGAGCTGGATCGTGAGATAGACAGAAAAATGCATGATGAGCTGGACACATAGCTCGACAGCGAGCTGCGTGATGAGCTAGACATCGATCTGCATGATGAGCTGGACAATGATCTGTGTCGTGAGATGCGCGATGAACTGGAAAACAAGTTGCATCGTGAGCTACGTGATGAGCTGCACGATGAGCTGCATGATGAGCTGGACACATAGCTAGAAGGTGGAATACATTGTGAGCTGGACAACGATTGCGCAGATCGGGATAAATGGTAAGCTGAATGCATTTTGTTTATAAATTTAGCACAAAAGGATTATAAAATCTGCAAACAAATATGTAAATCAATTAATATATCAAATGTACTCCAATAATGATATTTTTAATTAATTAAAACCATAAAAATGATAATAATAAAAGGTTTCATATAAACCCTAAATATACTCATACCTGAGGTTGAATAATGATCTACGTGACATAAAATAGACAAAAGATAATAAAACATGTGTTTAAATGTGTTATTTTAATGCCAAAAATGATAACAAAATGAGGCTCAACATTCCCCCAAACCGGAGAAACGCTAGGTCCCACTGAGCAAAAGAAAGATAATTTAAACTTCAATCTTATAACATGTCTTTCATATCAAACAGCTCTACAGAAGTAATGATAGCGAAAAATTATGGGCTAACAAGAAGTTTAATCTGGTTAAGAGATCATGCTATCATTGTGAACATCAAGATGTGTGCATATGCATGAATGAGTGAATTCATTGTAATTATGTCAACCATATCCAAAGTAAACTTTGGATAGGTTGAACAGTGGTTGAACATACGACACAAAGAGGTATAAATTGCATTTATGATAAGATTAATCAACAAGAAAATCATTCATTTGATAATTTTCATGCATGATTGGGTAAAAGGATAGGGTTACTAAGAGTGAAATGATAATTAAAAAAACTTTTAAGGTCAAAGAATTTAGATGGAGATAAAAACTATTTTCCAAAAAACAGAATTTGGTTAACAAATCGTAAGTACTATAATATCACCAAGTTTTATTGAGATTGTCATTTGGTATTCAATCCTTCATATCGTCCTCCATATTGATTTTCTGTAAAAATATGCACCATGCTATAAATTCCACTGATCCTGAAAAACACTTATCATTTTGTCAGAGATAAACTGTTTTTTCATAAATAATAATAGATAAAAGCAGACGAAATTCCCTAATCCTCCCCCAAACCAATAATATGGCCACATGGACTTCACTTAGTGAAACTCTTACATAGCACGTGCGATCGTGGGATATTAAAGAATACCCTTAATTTCCATAGGTATTGCCCCAAAGTATTTTTGATGAAACCCCCTCCCAATACTTAAAACCTCCTCCCCACCCCTTTTTATACCTCAATCCTTATAAACCACCCTACCCACCCCCACCTTAAACCCCTCATCCCCCCCAATACCTACAATATATTGGTTCAATTTTTGATAATTTTAAAACCCACAATATGAACTAACATGATAGGATATTGGTCAATAAGTGAAGCCCCCGTGAATATGGCATGTCCCCAAGCCATACAAGAGAGAAGAATAGATTGTTCCAGATAATAAAAAGTACTAGCATGTTGTTTTATTATTTTGTAAAAAGAAAAACGAACTAGTAAATGGTATGATTCAGATATGTATATTCATGAAAAATAAAACAGTGCTAAGAAAGACCATGTAAAATGAGAATAATATAATTAAAAGAAAACCATAGGAAAAACTAGCCATCCATGCCTCATTGTAAAGATATCATGTCACCGTCAAGTATTTTAAGTGTACCCCGGAGTGTGTGAGATTTACAGCTATAGGTGCCACTTCTAATATAATGACATCTTAGGTATATACGGAATTAAACAGCTAGTACAAATTCAATTTAGAGCCATTCTCAAATTACATTATAAACAATTGGCCATGACATAAAAAAAAATTGAATTTTCTTTCATATATTATCACTATTTGACAAACTATGTGTATAGTGGTGTATTAACCAGATCTCATTTACCAGATATTGCCCCACTGCCAGCAGACCTGTTCAGTGACCCGACGGGTTTATCTTGGTACCATGCAAGCATAGCCCCGCTGCCAACGATCTTGTTCAGTACCCCGATGGGTTTACTTGCATTTATCGATCTTCCTTGTTTTAAGTTTTTACCTAGCATTGACCCGCTACCAGCAGGCCTGTTTAGTACCCCAGCGGGTTTTCCTTGTATAATGATATTAAAGATATGGAAGTCGATTGGTACTAGAGCGTGTTAAGTCCTGCTAAACACATAATTCAATTTTTTTCAAAATAAAGTTATAAGTAATTTCATAATGGCCAGATCATAAAACATGTCAAAAGAGAATAACTGAAAGTTGTTCTTTAACCTAATAGTCCTTCTTCTTTATAAAGTAAAATAATGTTCCCCACAGACAAAAATTCCACCTACTGCCGAGTTATCACAAAAATACTTATGAGACAAGTTTTGATAACAAGTATAGGATGAACTAGTAGTCCATAGGTGTAAGATAAAAATATGGAAAAAAGATGATAATGAGAATATCTCTTATCAAGCAACTGCTTGAAATAGCAGATCAGAAATATACATGTCTGAATAAAAATACCAAAACTCTTTGAATCATAAAAGAAACGGTTAAGAATGATATACAGAAAATTGTTTTTAATTATTACTATAAGCTAGAAAATTTAAAAGTACTTCCAAGAAAAGTTAATATACCTTATAAGTGTTTTAGTGTACTTCCCATTTCCGAATAATACTCCATGAACTGCTTATAGAGATAAAATATTAAACTGCAAAACCACTTGTTAGATGATTCAAATTATTCATAAAAACATAAAAACAAAAGAGTCACATGTAATCAATTTTATCAGAAGTGACTCTTATTTATTCAAGGAAACAAACACACATATTTACATATATATCCTATTCTACTTAAAAAGAAAGAAAACAATTTAACTATATGAATTCTTCCAATGTAGCCAGGTTCGAAACAAAATTAAAAATATACCTTTATCCACATACAAGAAAAATATTACAGTGATTGTTTGAATATGAAGAACCAAGCAACCTGTTTGATTTAGCAGCAATAAGCATTGAAGGAGAGGATGGTACTGTGGCTTGGTTGCCTCTTGGAACCATAGTTAAATGTGACTTATGTGTTCTAGATTCTCTCCTTCATTTGTTATGTCATGAAGTCTTTCATTAAACCCTAGAATGCATACAAAATCTGAGTTTGGTGATGGGAAATATTCAGGTTCTAATGTCTGTCCCTCATTAAATGAGATGCATTCCATGTTGATCTTGTCTTCTTGTGGAAAAGGCCAAGTAGAAACTTCATTTTCTTCTGTATTGTCTATGACTCCTAGATCTATAACCTCTCCAAATCTCGTATGAATTTCTTGCAATAATGTTGGTGAGGTAGCTAAGGTGGATAAATGTTGCAGTTCAACATTGTAAGCATATTGTACTGCTTTATTGTTGTTAGAATGTGAACTGGATTGAACAGGAATGTGCGTAGGGAATAGAGGATATTTATGAGAAGGTAATTGTGGCAGGTATAATTGACTAGCTTGTGTGGTTGATCCTACCTGGAAAATGGGATATTGTTGAAAATATTGTAGAATAGGAAGTGTTGCATCATAAGAGAGAGTATCCCTATGATCATCAGATGGGACAGAAAGGATTTGTGAACAAGGTTGTCAGGGGTTAATATGAGGTTGAGAAGAGGGTATATTATTACTAATCTTGAATTTTCCTCTTGAATACCTTCTACATAATTCACAAACATTATCATATGATAACTGAAATACATCACCTATTCCCATCATATTTAAATTTCTAAATATTCATTTTGTATGCCTTTGAGTAAAAAAAATTCAAGGTATCCTTCCGTGACTGTCTTAGTTTTGATCTATGAAGGTTGTATTGAAAGCGTTCGACATAGTTTTCCAAATTTTCTTCTTCTCCCTGGGTTATTTCAAAGATATCCTCATTGACCCTGTAATAATCTTGGTATCTTTTCAAGAACATATGTTTCATGTCTTCCCAATTTTGAATGCAGTTCCCACCTAGGCTCATGAACCATCGGAGGGCTGCTCCTTTTAAATTAAGAGGGAAAAAAATTTAGACTTTGAACAGTATATGCTCTACAGAGTATTTCCAATTGAAATAAAAATTCATTAGGGTCTTCATTCTCTAGTCCGTGAAAATTTGGTAAAATGGATGGGGGAACGTACTATATTTGTGCCACTCCTCCTGGATCTCTAATAGGGAATTCAAAGGTAACGACTTCTTCATCCTTCTCTCCTACCATATCTTCCCACAATATAAATAGTTTTTCATGTGTTATCTTAAAGCTCTCCTTTCAAATGTTCTTGTTAGTTTGTTAGCAGGATGGATGGCACTTACAATACCACTAAGTGATTTAATTGTAAAATAAGTCCTACACTTGCATACGAGTAAATTGTATGAAATTAAATTACCTAAAGCCACACATACATCAAATTAAACTTATGAAAAAGTAAACTATCTATGTCTGCGAAAAGAAAAGTACGCTTAAGGGAAATAAATTAAAATTTGCGTAAAGTACACACACTTGTGCGAAAAAGGGACAATAAGTCTTTGGGGAGACCCACTAAAGTGAATGCGTTGGGCTGTCACACTATGGAAATTCCATAGTGAAGTCGTCTTTGTGTCTTACCGTTTCCCCTTCCCCTTGCTGTGTAACATAAATGCAACCCATCTAGCCTTATCTATCTAGAGTCTGTTCATGAAAAACTAAAATAAAGAAAAACCTAGAATACTACTACTACTGGGTTTGGGGGTGCCTATTATAATATATGCGCAGGTTCTTACCTCTCGTCTTACCACTCTCTCGCCACCAACCTATCACTAAACTTCATAAGCAAATTCTATTTTTTCTACCTTACAAAACAACTCCCCGGCAACGACGCCAAAATGTTGGGTGTTATATCGACTAGATTAATACACCTAATATTTAATTATCGACTGGGGTTGGTAGACTTAGAGTTGCTACAAAATATATGCGAAGGTAGACGGGTTCCTAGGGAGTTGTAGAAATATTTTAACAAACAAAAGATCGGAGGATCTTTCAAAATGAAAAACCGAGTCAAAATCCTAAGAATCTAATTATTAATGTGATTGAACTAAAATAAAACATCAAACTAGAATAATAGCAAACTATGCTATTTCAACTAACAAATGAGAATATAACCACTGTTCTATAACTAAATACATTGAATAATTTGAAAAGCTAACTATTCAAAGAAAGTACAAATTTGGAAATACAATCACAACAACTAGATAATTTATAAACAAATAACTCCTAACTAAAAAGGATACTATCAACAACTACTTAAAAGTCTATAATGCAAAGGAAACTTAAATAAGTGAATGGAAAACTAAGTAAGAGAAATAAGTAGAAAACTTAATAAAGAAAACTGAATAAGAGACACAAATAGCAAATTTCATAAAGAAACTAAATTCTATCCTATGAGCCTCTGATGGTAATCATACAATAAAAAAATGAAACTATTCCCGAAGATAACACTACTAATCCTAAGTTTACATGCAAATGGATAAACTAGTCCAAAAGCATAATTATAAAACAATACAATAGTGTTAATAAAAAGGAATCAGAAACAAATAAAAGAAACAAAACATAACCTAACTCAAAACATGTTTAAAGTGAAAGGATAGAACTTTAATAAATAAAAACAATATAACTTTAAGTCTAAATGATCAATAAAACTGTCATTTAACTATTACAGTCAAAGCATATCTAAAAACTAAAGAAACAAAGCTTCAAACAAATTCAAATTTCACTAAAAACATTGAAAATGAAATAGTAAGCTAAATAACAGACTGGACGAATGAATGGATAATAAACTGGACGGATGACTGGATAGACTGAATGAATGAAAGACAGAACAGACAATCTGAATGGTAGTCTGTATACAAAAAATGATAGAAAAAGACCTAAATGATCTAATTATCAGCTGATTTTGTGCACATGTTTATACAATGCATAAAGGAAATAAATAAACCTATTTAATCATCATATTTAATAGTGAAATAAACAAATACAAATACATGAAAATAAGAAAATCATTGCATATTAATAAATAAACTAGAATTTAAATTGAATTTAAATTGCATAAACTTATAACAAAAAAGAAATAAACAGAGCTTAATATATTTAAATTGATAAAAACAATCTACTCTATCTTCTTATGAACAAAACTAAATAATAAGATGGAAATGAAATGACAGAAACAAATAGAAAACAACTATGCGCGCAATCTAGCTATTTAATTCTGGAAATAAAATACATTACAGAAAGCAAATGAAATAAACATTTACAGTAACTTGATGAAATAAACAAACTAGAAATCAAAACTGAATTAGCTACAAAGAAAAATAACGAAAACAAGAAAAGAAAACCTTTGGTTGATGAGGGGCCCTCTCAACAATTAGGGGTGACTCCCGGCTAGCGCTTACTCAAACGAAATCATAAACAACAACCCATATAGCTCTTTATTAAAATGATGGAACAGAGTTACAAAACTCTCCAAAAACGACTGTTTAACAAATGAAATGAAAAACTCTCCCACACTCATGCAGAGGTTGGTATTTATATACAATGTTTACAAGGATGAGAAAGGTGACCCTTTAGTGGTCAAATGCTCTCTATATTTAGTCAACCATAATGGCTTCTAACTAATCGTAGGCCAACACATGTTGCTCTTCCCTTCTTCAACGCGATTCTGGTTTTCTTCAGTGAGAACGTGACATGCTAGCTCCTCTTTTATTGTGGTTGTGGCGTGGTGTTGAGTGCAAGCATCATACACGACAAATATTCTAGAATGGAGATCATTTTATTGTTTAAATACACAACTGGTGGCGGTTTGATATTAAGTAGAGGAGGCCATGAGTAATCCTAGGAATGTTCCATCGTTTAATGCATGAGATTGGTTATTAACATCGCACAGACTGATTAGCGATCTAGACGAAAAAATGGACAACAAGCTGGATCATGAGATGGACAACGAGCTGCATGATGAGCTGGACACACAGTTGGACAACGAGTTGCGTGATGAGTTAGACAGCGAGCTACAAGATGAGCTGGACAACGAGCTGCATCGTGAGCTGGATAGAGAGCTGTGTGATGAGCTGGACAATGAGCTGCGTGATGAGATGTGTGATGAGCTACGTGATGAGCTGCATGATGAGCTGGGCACACAGCTGGAAGGTGGACTGCATCATGAACTGGACATGCAGCTGGACAACGATTGCACAGATCAAGTTGAATGGTAAGCTGAATGCATTTTGTTTATAAATTTAGCCCAAAAGGATTATAAAATCTGCAAACAAATATGTAAATCAATTAATATATCAAATGTACTCCAATAATGTTATTTTTAATTAATTAAAACCATAAAAATGATAATAATAAAAGGTTTCATATAAACCTTAAATATACTCATACCTGAGGTTGAATAATGATCTACGTGACATAAAATAGACAAAAGATAATAAAACATGCGTTTAAATGTGTTATTTTAATGCCAAAAATTATAAGAAAATGAGGCTCAACATTCCCCCAAACCGAAGAAATGCCAGCTCCCACTGAGCAAAAGAAAGATAACTTAAACTTCAGTCTTATAACATATATTTCATATCAAACAGCTCTACAGAAGTAATGATAGTGAAAAATTATGGGCTAAAAAGAAGTTTAATCTGGTTAAGAGATCATGCTATCATTGCGAACTTCAAGATGTGTGCATATGAATGAATGAGTTAATTCATTGTAATTATGTCAACCATATACAAAGTAAACTTTGGATAGGTTGAACATATGACACAAAGAGGTATAAATTGTATTTATGATCAGATTAATCAACAAGAAAATCAATCATTTAATAGTTTTCATGCATGATTGGGTAAAAGGATAGGGTTACTAAGAGTGAAATGATAATTAAAAAAAACTTTTAAGGTCAAAGCATTTATATGGAGGTAAAAACTATTTGCCAGAAAACAAAATTTGGTTAACAAATCATAAGTACTGTAATATCACCAAGTTTTATTGAGATCATCATTTAGTATTCGATCCTTCATATAGTCCTCCATATTGATTTTCTGTAAAAATATGCTCCATGCTATAAATTCCACTGATCTTGAAAAACACTTATCATTTTGTCAAGGATAAACAGTTTTGTCATAAATAATAATAGATAAAAGCAGACGAATCTCCCTAATCCTCCCCCAAACCATATATATGGGGTGTCCCTAATCCATACAAGAGAGAAGAATAGATTGTTCCAGATAATAAAAAGTACTAGCATGATGTTTTATTATTTTGTAAAAAGAAAAACTAACTAGTAAATGGAAATGATTCAGATATGTATATTCATGAAAAATAAAATAGTGCTAAGAAAGACCATGTAAAATGAGAATAATATAATTAAAATAAAACCATAGGAAAAACTAGCCATACATGCCTCATTGTAAATATATCCTGTCATCGTCAAGTATTTTAAGTGTACCCCGGAGTGTGTGAGATTTACAGCTATAGGTCCCCTTTCTAAGATAATGACATCTTAGATATATATGGAATTAAATGGCTGGGGAAAAGTCAACTTAGAGCCATTCTCAAATGACATTATAAACAATTGGCCATGACATAAAAAAAATTGAATTTTTTTTCATATATTATCACTATTTGACGAACTATGTGTATAGTAGTGTATTAACCAGATCTCATTTACCAGATATTGCCCCGCTGCCAGGAGGCCTGTTCAGTACCACGATAGGTTTATCTTGGTACCATGCAAGCATAGCCCCACTGCCAGCAAGCCTGTTCAGTACCCCGACGGGTTTATCTTGGTACCATGCAAGCATAGCCCCGTTGCCAGCAAGCCTGTTCAATACCCCGACGGGTTTACTTGCATTTATCGATCTTCCTTGTTTTAAGTTTTTACTTAGCATTGACCCGCTGCCAGCAGGCTTGCTCAGTACCTCGACGGTTTTGTCTTGTATAATGATATTAAAGATATGGAAGTCGATTGGTACTAGAGCGTGTTAAGTCCTGCTAAACACATAATTCAATTTTTTTCAAAATAAAGTTATAAGTAATTTCATAATGGCCAGATCATAAAACATGTCAAAAGAGAATAACTGAAAGTTGTTCTTTAACCTAATAGTCCTTCTTCTTTATAAAGTAAAATAATGTTCCCCACAGACAAAAATTCCACCTACTGCCTAGTTATCACAAAAATACTTATGAGACAAGTTTTGATAACAAGTATAGGATGAACTAGTAGTCCATAGGTGTAAGATAAAAATATGGAAAAAAGATGATAATGAGAATATCTCTTATCAAGCAACTGCTTGAAATAGCAGATCAGAAATATACATCTCTGAATAAAAATACCAAAACTCTTTGAATCATAAAAGAAACGGTTAAGAATGATATACAGAAAATTGTTTTTAATTATTACTATAAGCTAGAAAATTTAAAAGTACTTACAAGAAAAGTTAATATACCTTATAAGTGTTTTAGTGTACTTCCCATTTCCGAATAATACTCCATGAACTGCTTATAGAGATAAAATATTAAACTGCAAAACCACTTGTTAGATGATTCAAATTATTCATAAAAACATAAAAACAAAAGAGTCACATGTAATCAATTTTATCAGAAGTGACTCTTATTTATTCAAGGAAACAAACACACCTATTTACATATATATCCTATTCTACTTAAAAACAAAGAAAACAATTTAAGTATATCAATTCTTCCAATGTAACCAGGTTCGAAACAAAATTAAAAATATACCTTTATCCACATACAAGATATGAAGAACCAAGCAACCTGTTTGATTTAGCAGCAATAAGCATTGAAGGAGAGGATGGTACCGTGGCTTGGTTGCCTCTTGGAACCATAGTTCAATGTGACTTATGTATTCTAGATTATATCCTTCATTTGTTATGTCACAAGGTCTTTCATTAAACCCTAGCATGCATACAAAATTTGAGTTTGGTGATGGGAAATATTCAAGTTCTAATGTCTGTCCCTCATCAAATGAGATGCATTCCATGTTGATCTTGTCTTCTTGTGGAAAAGGCCAAGTAGAAACTTCATTTTCTTTTATATTGTCTATGACTCCTAGATTTATAACCTCTCCAAATCTCGTATGAATTTCTTGCAATAATGTTGGTGAGGTAGGTAAGGTGGATAAATGTTGCAGTTCAACACTGTAAGCATATCGTACTGCTTTATTGTTGTTAGAATGTGAATTGGATTGAACAGGAATGTGTGTAGAGAATAGAGGAGATTTATGAGAAGGTAATTGTGGCAGGTATAATTGACTAGCTTGTGTGGTTGATCCTGCCTGGAAAATGGGATATTGTTGAAAATCTTGTAGAACAAGAAGTGTTGCATCATAAGAGAGAGTATCCCTATGATCATCAGATGGGACAGAAAGAATTTGTGAACAAGGTTGACAAGGGTTAAGATGAGGCTAAGAAGAGGATATATTCTTACTAATCTTTAATTTTCCTCTTGAATACCTTCTACATAATTCACAAACATTATCATATGATAACTGAAATACATCAACTGTTCCCATCAGATTTAAAATGTTAAATATTCATTTTTCATGCCTTTGAGTAAAAAAAATTTCAAGGTATCCTTCCCTGACTATCTTAGTTTTACTCTCTGAAGGTTGTACTGAAAGCATTCGACATAGTTTTCCAAATTTTCTTCTTCTCCCTGGGTTATTTCAAAGATATCCTCATTGACCCTGTAATAATCTTGGTATCTTTTCAAGAACATATGCTTCATGTCTTCCCAATTTTGAATGTAGTTCCCACCTAGGCTCATGAACCATCGAAGGGCTGCTCCTTTTAAAGTAAGAGGGAAAAAATTTATACTTTGAACATTATATTCTCTACAGAGTATTTCCAATTGAAATAAAAATTCATCAGGGTCTTCATTCTCTAGTCCGTGAAAATTTGGTAAAATGGATGGGGGAACATATTGTATTTGTGCCACTCCTCCTGCGTCTCTAATAGGGAATTCAAAGGTAACAACTTCTTCATCCTTCTATCCTACCATATCTTTCCACAATATAAATATTTTTTCATGTGTTATCTTAAATCTCTCCTTTCAAATGTTCCTGTTAGTTTGTTAGCAGGATGGATGGCACTTACAACACCACTAAGTGATTTAAATGTAAAATAAGTCCTACACTTGCATACGAGTAAATTGTACGAAAGTAAATTACCTAAAGGCACACATACATCAAATTAAACTTATGAAAAAGTAAACTATCTACGTTCACGAAAAGAAAAGTACGCTTAAGGGAAATAAATCAAACTTTGCGTAAAGTACACACACTTGTGCGAAAAAGGGAAATCGTTTAGTATAACAAAAATGGAAGTAGATTCAATATAACTCACTATCCACTCTACCACCTCCATAGACATTCCAATTTGGATCAGAAGCAATGTTAGGAATGTCTAGCTAACCATATCATAAGCTTTGGAGATATCCAGATTTAGTGCAAAGGTGCATTGCTTTTCTTTCTTCATTCAGTGTATTTCCTCTTGTGCCAAAGATACCACATCATGGATTTGTCTATTATACAAAAAACCAAATTGTTCCTCTAGATATTACAACCTCACTTAGAATATGGTTTAATATTTGGGAAAATACCTTTGCAAGCACCTTAGATATCCTATTGTAGAATTATATTGGTCTTTAATCATCAAATGACTCTGATTTATGTTACTTTGGGATCAAAGTTATGAAAGTGGAACTTATAACTCCCAAAAAATTTCTTGAACTCTGAGATTCCCTCACAATTTTTAGTATATCCTCCTTTGTTAGGTCATAAAACCCTACAAATAACTTCAAAAGTGAATCCATCAAGGCCAGGATTCTTTCCCTTCTAAAAATAATGAAGAATTTGACTCACCTCCTCTTCTGGTACCTCTTTGGTAAGTTCAAAATTCATTTCTTCTGAGATTATCCTGGGGAAGAGCCTCCTTACCTCAATAATTTATATTATTAGGCACCCATCAGGTTCAATGAAGAGAGAACAAAAATTATCCAAAGCCTCCTAAGAATTTTCTTGAAATGACTGAACCATCCTCCCTCATGCATTCTTAAGTTAAAAAATAGTGTTTATACTCCTCCAATGAGAGGCACACCCATTGAGAAATTTGTATTATTGTATCCCTCTGCGAGCCACAAAGCCTTACTCTTCAATCTCCATGTTTTCTCCTCCTTTTCTAGCATTCTATTCCTTTTACATTCTAATTTCTTTAAGGTATCCACCTCTTATACAGAGAAAACTCCATCCTTGTTTAATCCATATAACTCCTCAATTTTCCTTTCCAGCCTTTCAACTCCTCATGAGAGAAATATTTATGCTTCTTATCCCATTCGTTGGAGACCTTTTATATTCTTGGTAGATTATCTACAAACTGTTGCATGAAATAGGAATGATGAGGCTCACATAAGGGTTGCCATGATTCCATTATTAGGGTTTTATATTCTTCTTTTTCTATCCATAAAATATTGAATTTAAAAGGAGATGGGGAATTTTTTTTCCAGAGGCTTGACTATTAGGTTATCGGTCTATGATCCAAGATTCCTCCAGTTTCAACCATCGATTAAATAACCAACTGGCCATTGACTAGATTCTCATAAACCAAAAATGGTCTAGTCCCTTGGATATCATATGTTCTCCTCCTCTTTTGTTTCTCCAAGTTGGTTCTAATTCCAAGGGTTTTACATCTATCAGACCTTTTCCCTCAAAGAAGGCACTAAAAAATCATTCAAAGAGTCATTTTTTGCATTCTTCCCCCAATACTCTCTGACTATGAGGGTTAAATTCAAGTCCCGCCCACCCCGCAAGATCACATTCGTTGGCTCCAAGGCATTCGAGTTTCCAAATTATTCCCAAAAGGCCCTTCTATCATAGAACACCTCGTAAACATTTAGGACTGTGAATATGATACCCGTATCTCTGTCCTCTAAAACATTCTTCAAAATTGAGTCATATTATGTAACTGATATCATTTTCAACTCTAGGCTCCATGTCATAAGTAGACCACATGAGTGACCTACTGCATCAATGGTTTCCATTTTTCAATATTTTAACCAAACATTCAAAGCTTCTTGTTCTTTTATTCCTTGCATCATTGTATCTTGTACTAACATTGCCATCAACTTTAAATTATTTACTATTCTTTTGAGGGAAATTATCTTTGAGCCCCCCTAGCCCCCTTTCATTGAAGGAGAGGACTAACATTTAGTGCCCTTGCTTAGGTATTTTCCACTCTAAAAGAACGACTAATAGTTGCATGTTTTCCTTGTTTGATGTCTAGCACTGCTTGTTTTTTAGCCTTGGAAAGGAGAGACTTCCTTTCGGCATGTGCCTTTTGTAGAGGATTAAGAGCCAAACCCCCTTGTGGAGACTGAATCCTTCTCATAATTTTGAACAATTTTATATCTTAGGTCATACTCCCTCCTCTAAAAAAATCGGGTCTTTGATAGCATGATACCCGTCCTTTTTATTGAATTTTTATTGGAGGTATGGATGTTTGGTTCACAATTCTCCTTTACCATTCCATCCACATATTCCTCTTTCTGATTATTAGCTTTATTAACATAAAAATAAAAATAAAATAAAAATTGTTATAGGAGGAACAAGGTTAGTACCTTTATTAACCAAAGGTAACTTGTTGTTGAAGCACATCCTGCTTTAGACCATTGCATGATGCTCTTGTTCCACCATGTCATTTGGCATGTCCTCCGTTGATGTGTCTGCCTCCTTTTTCACACAAATCTCTCCTGCGTTCCTGAAATTCTCCTTATTTGAACTTTTGTAAGTTTATAGAAGAGAGAGCATGATCCTTCCTTACCCAAACCTTCTTCCATCGAGGGTTTTCCCGTCAAATTGTAGAATCCTTCTGCAAATGCCCCACCTCCTACAATTGAAACATCTAAAGGGTAGCTTCCAATAATCTAGTCTCTGTATCCATGAACTCCCATGCATTTCAATTTTAATTTCTTCATACAAATTGTCTCTCTTATCCATTTCTAACAATATCCTTGCACACCTTTGATTGATTTTAGTCTCCCAACCTTCCTTTAGTGCAATTAATTTTCCCAGCTTGTTTCCAATTGACTCCAGGATTGGTTTCTTCCAAAATACCATGGGTAATCCCGACAAAATCAACCATACCTATTGTATATTGTGTGACTCCCTCTTTGGATTTAAATTCACATACCAATTTTTGAGAATTAATCCTGATGACCCTCATTGTCAAATTTGATCTAATAGCTTTGTTCCATCCTCTTCCTTTCGAATCTTGAGTAAGAACCAGCCCCAAGGGAGAAAATGGAACTCTGGTGCATACCCTAAACAAGAGTTCTAATTGGATTCCATCCACTTCTGCAAAGCAACTCTTTCGATTACCTTTCCATAAAATCTTCCAACTAGATCCAGGGACAAGTAGTACATAATTTGATCAATATGAATGTCCCTCCTAACTAATAATTCCACAAATCCTTTCTTCGATTGAATTCCCCTGGTTTTCTTCGACCCCCTGACTTGATGGGTTGCTTATGTGCTTACATCATCTATCTTAGGTTTTGAAAAGATTAATTAATAATTTATTTGGGTGGCATCGACTCTCGCAAGGAATATTTCACCGCAGGTGATTCCATCAAACTATCCGTACAGGAAATTTCTCGATCTGTGCAAAAAATAGTACCACATTGAGGGTCCTCCTCATAATCCACTTCACCAATAACCATTTTGGATTCTTTGGAAATGTAATCAGTGTCTCCTTGAATCTGCAACTTAACAACTTAACAGTGAGAACCTTCACCCAGTACACTTTGAATGAATGTGCACCTTCCCCCATTATGACGAATAAAGGAAAATTAAAAAACATACGCCACAATTTCACACTTCCTCGCTAAGCTGCAAAGCTCCATTTCACCCCAACATAGAATGTGTGTGTGTGTGTGTGTGTGTGTTTGTGTGTGTGTGTGTGACTTTCTAATATGAAACTAAGGAATTTGTCATTAATTTTTGTGGTTGTGGAAATTAGAATATGAAAGGTATGTTCAAAGTATTTATTAAAAATATATATCCATTTCAATTATATATTTGGTATTTTTATTTTTATTTTCCTAATTATTGATATAAATAGTTAATGTAAAAATTTGAATTTGAATTTGACAAGTTACATTAAAACAATACTATAAATAAACATAAATTCAATATCATAAAAAAAAAGAGGTGGGAAACACCCAACTTCAAGTAATGGACAATGGTGATTTTGGGGGTTCACCCCAACCATCCACAATAGATCAAGGATTTGTTGCTATAGGTACCCAACCATCAATGGTAGGCTCTAGAATCTTGTTACAAGCATCAAATGGCAAGTGCAATCATGGGGAGCTTGTATTATAGTGAGTAGGCATATGTGGAGGACCTCCTACCAAATATCACACTTTTTTTTCCACCTTTGTAATAATATATCCACGGTCATTAATTCCCTACTTGAATTTCTCATGGAATTAAAAAAATTAACAGGGAAATGGCTAAAGAATTAATCTAACATGGTTTTAATCCACCCCACTAAAATGAAGAGAGTATTTTTTGCAAAATAACTTTTAGACTAGTCATGGGACTATATAAACCCAAAATATATTTTTCCTTAGACGCATCTCTCCATGAACCATCACAGAATAATTATACATCTTCCATGAAAATCAAATGATTTAAAAAGAGAGATCTTCCAATATCAATACTTTTCAAGGAACCAAATATGTTTCCTCAATTATAGCCTTTCTGATACCATCAATTATGATTAAAAAATAGGTGTTTCAAAGGATATCCCTTCTTAATCCTTCTAGAAGGTTTGATAAAGTTAGGCTCCAATCCATTGCTCATGAATACAAAAGAGGTTTAGGTTATTAAAATAACCATGATTTAATTAAAGCCAAGTGAATGCTAAAGCCAATGCATATTATCATTGGCCTCAAACAAAATTATATGGATTTTCCCTAGGCCTTTATAAGATCCAAATTCAATACCATCTCTAGAAGCTTCATTGTTTTAAATGGATGTATCCCTTCTTGAGAGACCCTAATAGAATCATAGATTTTCCTTTCATGAATGAATCCAAATTGTTCAAAGGAAATAGATTTTGAAATAAAATACTCAAACCTTACAATAATGACTTACACAATTGCATATAGAGATGGTCCGAAATTCATCAAGGGAATCAAGGTTTCCCTTATTCATAATTAAAGCCAGTAAGGTAATGTTGAAATCTCCTAATACTCTCCTTGTGTATATAGTCTTGAAATCTATTTATTGTTGATGTATATGTAACTTCGGAATGTATTCTTCTATGTATCTTATGTATTGTTACCCGATGTTTATTCCGGGATGTTTCTATTATGTAGTTGAGTCATGTGGTTATGCCCCAATGTTCTGATCGGGAGGATTAATAATGTAATCAAGTCATGTCAAGTCATTAGGTAAGTCCCCACAGTTTCGGGGCACTTGAGTTATTATACACTAATTAAGGTGTAGGCTCGAGTAGTAATTATTAGGGTTGAGCCTACGTGTGAAATGGAAAATTAAGTGAACGGACTAATATAAATAGAGAGTGTGTGTCTCTCTATTTATCACTCGTGAATTACATCACTTGCTCTCTCAAGTGTGGCACACCTTTGGAGAAGGAAATACTTGGGCTTGACAGAAGACAGAAGGATGCTGTTGTGTTGGGAGGTCATCTTACTGTTTTGGGATCACATCTTGTGGTGATACTATCTTAGAGGAAGTTGAGGG
>LPNX011218627.1:23514-78660 GCA_001517045.1 Pseudotsuga menziesii
TAACAAAGCCATTGGCTAGACTGAAGTTCGAGTACTTCAAAGAGAGACTTGGTGTTCTCCAGATCGAGGCTTCCTCCCAGAGACAGTGATGAGATCCAGAGCCATTCTGACATGGTGAGAGGATTGGTTCCTTCCATGGTCAGATGTAAGGGCTGAGACATTCCGTCATGGTGAGAGGATTGGTTCCTTCCATGATTGATATGAGAACCGAGATCTATATCCATTCTGTCATGGTGAGAGGATTGGTTCCTTCCATGTCAGATATGAGTGTTGGCCATTCCGACGAGCAGGTCGGATGTAAGGGAAAATTCCATTCTAGGAATGGAGGCACCTGGTCAGTTACCAGGATGATTCAGTACAGGACTATATAGCCATTCTGATGTGACAGAGGGATGTGTTCCCACTTGATCAGATGTAAGGGCTGAACCATTCTGTTCATGGCTAAAGGATTTAGTTCCTTCCATGTCAGATGTGAGTGTTGGCCATTCCAACGAGCAGGTCGGATGTAAGGGAAATTACCATTCTCTATGAGAGTGGAGGTTCCTGGTCAGTTACCAGGTAGCTCAGTCAAGGAATGGGGGCCATTCTGATATGACTGCTGGGATGTGTTCTCGTAGGATCAGATGTGAGTGCAATCCTTTCCATCAGTGTGGTTGGATGTGTTCCCTGGATGGATGTAAGTGCGGAGCCTTTCTAGAGTGACTGTTGGGATGTGTTCTCGTAGGACCAGATATAAGTGCTGAAATCTCTTATCACTGTGATAGGATGTGTTCCTGTCTGGATAGGAGTCTTCCATCAGTGTGGTTGGATGTGTTCCCCTGGATGGTTGTGCCTTTCTGACGAGGAGGTCAGATGTAAGTGTGGAAATCTCTTATCACTGTGATAGGATGTGTTCCTGTCTAGATAGGAGTCTCCCATCAGTGTGGTTGGATGTGTTCCCCTGGATGGGATTGTGCCTTTCTGACGAGTAGGTCAGAAATAAGTGCAAAGCCATTTCACAGATGGTAGTAGGTGTGTCCTACCATGCTGGTGATTATAAGTGCTGAGCCATTTCACAGATGATAGTAGGTGTGTCCTATCATGCTGGTGAATGTGAGTGCTGGGCCCTTCTGACGAGCAGGTCAGATATAAGTGCTGGGCATGCCTTTCTAACGAGCAGGTCAGATATAAGTACTGGGCGAAGACCTACATGAGGGTAGGCCTACAACCAACATGAAAAAGGGCTGGCTCTGTAGAACTTCCTATGACGAGATAGTATACAAATGATGATGACTAGAGGAGATCCAGATCGAGAGATGATCCAGATCCAGTTATGATGACTCCGAGAGATCCAGATCGAGTGATGATCCAGATCCAGCAGTGGTGATCCAGATCGAGTCCAGTGATGTTGATCCAGATCGAGTGATGATCTAGATCCAGTGATGCCATTTGATGTTGATCCAGATTAAGTGATGATCCAGATCTAGTCCAGTGATGTTGATCCATATCGAGTGATGATCTAGATCCAGTGATGCCATTTGTGTTGATCCAGATGACTTGAAGATGAATATGACTTGAAGACGAAGATGACTCAAAGACGAAGATGATCCAGTTGATGCAGAGAAGAAGACCAGTGCTGAAAAATTGTGTCAAAAGAATACCTTCCTAGTTAAGAGGGAGTGTTGATGTATATGTAACTTCGAAATGTATTCTTCTATGTATCTTATGTATTGTTACCCGATGTTTATTTCGGGATGTTTCTATTATGTATTTGAGTCATGTGGTTATTCCCCAATGTTCCGATCGGGAGGATTAATAATGTAATCAAGTCATGTCAAGTCATTAGGTAAGTCCCCACAGTGTCGGGGCACTTGAGTTATTATACACTAATTAAGGTGTAGGCTCGAGTAGTAATTATTAGGGTTGAGCCTACGTGTGAAATGGAAACTTAAGTGAACGGACTAATATAAATAGAGAGTGTGTGTCTCTCTATTTATCACTCGTGAATTACATCAATTGCTCTCTCAAGTGTGGCGCACCTTTGGAGAAGGAAATACTTGGGCTTGACAGAAGACAGAAGGTTGTTGTTGTGTTGGGAGGTCATCTTACTGTTTTAGGATCACATCTTGTGGTGATACTATCTTGGAGGAAGTTGAGGGGTTTTCTCCATTTATGGTTTCCCCTCCCAAAACTCTTTGTGTCTCTTGTCTCTTGTGATGTGCTTATGTGATTGTTGTGCTTGTTATTCTCTCAGTGAAAAGATCTTAACATAATGCTATCTTAAATGTTGAAAAACTAACATTTATACTCTCCCTATGCATATTGATCCTCAATAACACTTAATAGATATTGTTCTAGGAGTTTAAATAAGTCCAATAAGAAAACCAAGTACTCCTTAATGATCTTTTCAATTTCATTTATTTGGGAAAATGGATCTAGTGGTATGAGAGTACATTAGGTGGGAGGTTGCTAGGTATGAGTGGAAAGGAATGATCATGTTCACCACAATAAGTGGTCAATCCTTTGGGAAATTCAAAGATATATTGGTGATTTTCTAAGACTAACTGCATGTCAAAAGGATGGGGTTATGGGATCAAAAGCTTGAATGTCATAAAATTGTACCACAATGATCGAATGGCCCTTTTAAGAATCTTTTATATATGGTCTTGAAAGCTTATTCTAAAGGTCCATTCATGTATTGTGGCTCATTTCCATGCCGTTGAAGATTTCAAGACCCATTTTTAACCCATTCTTTATGACATGTATTTAGTCTTGGACAAAAAACAATCGATGCTTGACAATCATAGAAGACTACCCCTTTCCTATGGTGATCATGATCATTTCATTCCATTCATACATGGTGGTTTTCCATCCAATTTATGCCCATATGTCCATCCATTTTCCCAAAAAAAGAAAATAGAAAAGATCATTAAAGAGTTTCTAGATGATGGTGTCATCCACCTTAGTACCTGCCCTTATTATTTCCCAATTGTTACGGTGTTGAAGAAAAAAGGTACTTTGTACATGTATCTTGAATTATGTGCTTTGAACAATTTGATTTTAAAGGGTAGGTTTCCCATTCCTATCATTGATGACCTCCTAGATGAGATCAACGGTGTTAAATTCTTCACTAAAATCGATATCCCCTTAGGCTACCATCAAATTCACATTAAGGAAGATGATATTCCAAAAACCAATTTTTTCACTCATGAAGGCCATTACGAGTTCTTGGCAATTCCATTTGGCCTTCACAATGCACCCTCCATATTCTAAAGTCTCATGAACACAATATTCAAACCCTTTCTATGTAAATTTGTCATTGTATTTTTCTATGGCATATTGATCTATAATAAACCTTATCAATTATATCTATAGTCCATGTGGATTAGGTCTTACAACTACTTGAGGATCGCCAACTCTTTCTTAAAAGGTTCAAATGTACTTTTATGTCCAAATTTCCAAATTTTAACCTTTCGTTCTGAAATATTAATTTATTATATTATTTCTAGTCTCAATTTTGTGTTCTTCTATTAAGGTACATAACACTAGATCATGTTTTTGGGTACTCTTATGTAAATGGAACCTTTCACCCAAGAGTTGGTGTGGCCCAAGATGGGTGCAATCCTCAAGTGATTTTGATGGATTAAATTCCCCTAGCCATATTTTTTTAGACCACTGCCTAGTCCTACAAGTCACAGAAAAACTTGCAAACAAAAAAATAACAGTGAATTTAAGGTTTAAAAAAAACATTAAAAAAAAACAAAAAACATCATTAAAAAAACAAAAAAATTTAAACGAAAAGAAAATTGGAAAAACAACATTGATAAAAAAGATGTTGATACTTCATAACTTAGAAGATTCTAAACAACAAAAAACTACCCCAAGAAAAAAAGGGAAACCTATAGGATATATCCCCTGAATTAAAGACCATCGAGAGTGAGAAATGTTCACAGACCTCTTCAATGGGGTAACCTCCTATGACAAAAGATTGAACCACATCAAAAATACTTCACAAAACATACCATCCCTCTAGCATTATAAATAACTTCTTAATTGAAAGACCCCTAACAACCTGTGGTCCCAACATTAATGGGTACGAACTACCTAGTGTGCCTTATTTAATCAAGAGGAACCTATTTACATTAAGTAACTACCCACTAAATATAAAATGGGCCATATTCAAATAAATATGAAATTGTACATTAATTGACTAAATACTAAGTACCCAAAGTAGGTAGGTAGGGTAGGACCCTACCATTCTCTCCCCATTCAAAAGAAGCATTGACCTCGTAGTTGGAGAGATAGAAACTATTGTAAAATCTATGTTGGATCCCAAGTCAAATATTCTGGTTGCATATCTTCCACTAGATCAAAAATATTTGGATGGGGTCCTAGAATAGTCGATTCTCTTCTATGGTTACTACTACTTTCAGATAAATCCAAATGTACCCTTCTTAATCAAGCTCTAGAAAGCTATACTGAACACAGGAATTCAATGCCATTGCTTTCTTCAAAGAAGACACATAAAATATTGTATGGAGCTTAGAGCAGGTTGGAAGTATGGAGCTTAGAGTGGGAGGGAAGAGCCAATATGTAGGAAACTTGTCCAATGTTATAGAGATTTGATGGGGTCCAAAGAATTTGATGTGATATTTTGTTGAAATTTGGCTTTGAGAGAGGTTTTCTTATACTGATTAAGGTGAAAAACACATGTTCTCCTTCTACAAACTAATGCTCATATCAATGTCTATTAGCCTAATGCTTCATGCGATTATAAGCCATCACCAAATTGTCCTTCATTGTACAGGGAATGGTTTCTTTGTTGTGAAGCACATGATCAACTTCTTGAAGTTTGGATGCACCTAGTAAATATTAAGCCATTAATAGTGGATATTGGCCATAGATAGCTTCATATGTTGTCATTTTGCTAGCAGCATAAAAACTGGTATTATACCACCTTTCAACAATAGGTAGCCATTGTGCCCATTGGTGTTTTCTTTCTGAAGAAAAGAATATTAAATAAGTTTCCAAGTTGTTTTTACTACTTCTATGTTACCATCTATTTGAGGGTGATAAGTTGTGCTCAGGTTCAACTAAGTGGCCTAGAGTTTAAATCTATTTCCAAAATTTGTTGATGAATATGATGGGGTCATGGTCCAACACAATGGAAGTGGGCATACCATGTAACTTAAAAATGTGATCCATGAAAACGTGGGTGACTATGGAGGGAATAAATGGTTGTGTTAGGGTAGAAAAGTGAACATAGTTAGAATGGTGATTGACTACCACCATGATCACTAATTTGTTTCCAGTTGCCAAAAGGCTCACTATAAATTTCATATAATTTTGTAGAGTAGTTGGTATTGTTCGTAGCTACAATCCCCTAAGATTCTTTATTGTTTTCCCCTTGTTCCTTTGGCAAGAGTCAAGTGAGTCTACAAAAGGTTGTATGCATTTGTTCATTCCTTCCCAAATGAAAGAGTGTTATGAAACAAATCCCCCAAAAAGAGCATAAATAGACAATAAAGAGTAATCCACACCTTAATAATGTAGAAAAGAGATGAATAGAAAGCCTCTTCAAATGGAAATCCTCCTTATAAAATGTACTAAATACAAAAAAAAATACAAGATGTTAAAAGTGAAATGTCTCCTCAATATATGGTGTCCCTAGGAAAATTAATACAAAATTCTACCAGAATTCTGGTCAGAAGAATAAAGGTTCTAGTCGTAAGAGAGGAAGAAGTTGCGACAGAATGTGTTGCAATGGAAGGAACTGTGATAGGAGAAACCACGATAGAAAGAACTGTGATAGAAGAAGAATAAAGCAGTAAAAAAGAAGAGTTCGACTAGTTTTGGAAAGAGTTATTTTGACTAAAAGCTTGCTTTTAGTAATAAAGCATAATTGTAATTTTGGGCTGATGGTGCCTATTTTGAGATGTAACTGAATGTATAGGAATAGAAAGATACCTTGAAAACTAACAGTTGTGAGTCACTTGACGATTGGATCAAGAATTGTAAAATTCATAAGACTTATAAAAGCATGAACCCAAGTTGTGTGCGGATTGATCAAGGATAACCAATCGAAGAGAGGAATAGGCTTGATCCAGGATGTGTGTGGATCAACGATTCAGAGAAGAAGAAGAAATACATAGGCCAAAACCAGAGAGCATGGGATGAGAGAAATAAGTACAAAATGTAAATAATATCAAAAGAAGAGTTTGCAAGCTGAGTGCACAGACCAAATGTACTAACTTGTTTCTCATGCCAAATGAAGAGCACCTTTGTGGTTTTTCCCATATGGGTTTCCACATTAAATCTTGTCTCTATGTGTGTGTGATATTTATGTTTATGTCAAGTGCATGTATGTTGTGAATGAAGTGGATGTGAATATGTCACATAGTCTATGTTCTTAATAAATCATATGTGTGTGTGTGTGCCGCATCTCTATTAGATTGAATATGTGATAATTCTTTATGATTAATACTACGATATATGTCGACTAATAAGTAGATTGTTATCTTGAATGAATAAACAAAGAGTAAGAAGTATAATTCCCAGTTTCAGTCGAGCGACTAGATAAAGTATTGTAAGCGCGAAAATCACCACATAACTGCAGAAACCTGGTTCTGGTAGTTCCCATAAGATATCTCAAGTGAGACTGGGTCTGTGTCCCAGGTGTTTCCAACTAAGTCCTGCTATATCGGGTCCATATCTTGGGCTTTGTTGATGAAAGAGGAATCTGATCCTGGGCCAACCGAAAGTATGCCAACAAATACTTTCATTACCGGGACCATGAATCATTCTAGTGGAAATATGTTTTGGCATCCGATGAAGCCGTAAATTCAAAATTAGGTCGATTATAAGGCACTAGAGTTTACACGAGAAGAAAGTGAAGGATCACGGTGGAACCTGAATGAGTGGTTGGAATGATACCTTTACGTAGACATTCCTGAAATTTTCTTTAGTGAATTTCCCATTGTATTGCATGAGTCGTTGTAGAAGCTAACAACCCAGAAGAAAATTTTCCAAGGATGATAGCCGACAGAGTGGAGCCCTAAGCTGATATAGTGATTGAAAATAACTAGTAAATATATTTAGGGATGTTGATTTCTGGGTTGATAGTATTTTGGGAGGATATATCATAGAAATTGTAATTGACACGATAAATTCATATAGTGAAACAGAGAGAGAATTTTTCTAAGGACGGGAGGTCGATATCTGAAATATTTAAAATTGTGCATTAAGATGCTAGTGTGTGAAAAAGGCATTATGAGAATGGAATCTGATGACTAAAAATTTGTGTGTAGGGACTTGGGATATGTCACAAGAAAGATTGTGAGAAGAATAGGTGGAGATAAACTGATATTCTTTCTGGTAATAGTAAGAGAGAATGATAAACTGGATTCCTAAGGAGTGGAAAATTATTTAAGTCAGGGAAGAGAAGGACTACAAAAAGAGGAGGAAGTTACAATGCAATCGAAAGAGAGGACTACAAATTGGTGTTGCACCTTGACGAAGGATCTTGCCACAAACAATATGAGTACTAGATGATATCTGAGGAAGCCATAGAAGAAGAAGCACCAGATCCAGGTCAATATTATGGCATACTTATGACCCTGCGCACATCACCCAAGGTAAGATCGAGAAACACATCACCTACTAGCTTTGCTAATATGACTAACAATAATATTGGAAATAGTAGTGAGGGAACTCCCTCTAGAGGAATTTTTAATTCTACAGTACCAAGAGTAAACATAATGGTTGGGAACGATATAAAGTTTCCAATATTTAATGGAAATGGGTTAGAATACCCTAATCAAAACTGGTTTCTATGTGAAGTCATGTGGACCGTCGACAAGTCTAAGATGAATCCATAAAGAAGGATTAGATGATCACAACCCTAATAGGTAGTGCACTCGACTAGTACATGAAATTTTCTATAGTTCTTGCAAGAATTTATCATAAAAAATTGGATTAGATACAAACAAGATTGATAAATGAGTTTAAGAAACTGAAATATGAGTAGCAGTGCATTACAGAGTTGAAATAAATTAAATAGTTACCTACGGGGTCTATTTGGGACTTCAACCAAAGATTCAAGACTTTGATGGCCCAAGTAATTTTTCAAATGTCGAACGTCCAGCACAAATAATGGTTTATTGCAACGATGTTGCCACATATCTACGTCCCATTAATGTAGCAAAATTTTGTATCTCAGACCAAGTTTGTGGAACTAGATATGAAATTAGAAGACTCATCGATTAGAGAAACTAGTGCAGGAATGATGCAAATCCAGTTGCAACTTGCTAACCTTACATTTCAACTTCAGGATATTAAGAAAGGGAGGGGAGTACAAGAAGAAATATGGTGTACCAAATGCAGAGTCGAAGGACATCATAAAGATAATTGTCTAGCACTTATGAATTATGTTGCATCGAGAGTGCCAAAAAATGATGAATAAACAAGGGATTCCTTGGTGTCAAGTATGTCAGAATTGAGTACATCGGTCAGAAGAATGCTTATACTTATAGAAAATTGTAAGTGCACCAACTAGTCTATATTGTAAATTTTTTCGATCGATGGGCCACGATGAGAAAGATTGCAAAGCACATCAACTACTGCAAGAGAAAAACAGTTGACAAGTACCTGATGAAGAATGATAAATAGATGCAGGTTGAGCGAGCTCAGGCTCACTTTCCTCAGAACTAGTACCCTCATGCTCAATATCCACAAAATCAATGTCCCTAGCCTCAGTACCCTCAACCCAGGGGGGTGGAACTTTTAGAGGTCAAGGATGAGGATGAGGATTTGGTTGCAAAAGAGGCCAAGTGATATGTTATAATTGCATGCAACCTAGACACTTTTCCTAGGACTGCATAAATCCTACTATGATCTGTTCGTATTCATGTAAATATTTTGATTATACTGTTGAAGAGTTCCCTCAGTTGATTGCAAAATGGAAGGCTAAGAATGTGGGAAATCATAATCCACCCTAGAATCCCAATCCAAACATATTAAAGATCTTTGTTGAACCAATGGAACCAAATATTGTTGTCGTGACAAGAGGAGGTGTTGCAACTGGATCTAATCAAGAAGCACCGTACGGACAACCGTGAGTGTGACCAGGAACACAAGAGAAAGTACCATTCAAAATCCACAAAGAAAAATAAGTAATCATGTATGCACGACAATAATTCATCGACATAAATCAAGCATCGACATCTATATCTATATCCTATGAAGGACCAATTCTGGAGATGCCTAAGAGGTTTAATCAGTTGTTTTGATAGACACCAACGAGAAAGGTTAGTAAATTAAAAGTGTTCTTTAAAAAAAAATTATTGCTAATCCAAGATAAAGATGTTTTCATGGAATTGACAACTTTACTAGAAGAACCTCAAGAAAATCTGCAACAAGAAAAGAGGGTTAATCATATCAGGAAAAGATTGAAGACTGGTCGAGAACAGAGAATGATATCCTTGATAGGAGATTATGACATGGACTATATTATCCTATATTTGGGATGCAACGTGAACATTCTTAAGTGACAAACTTGGGAGAGTATAGGAAATTTGAGACTAGTATGGTATCATGTACAACTCATACTAGCAAATCAATTGAAAGTTTTACCTATCGGTCGACTAACTCAAGTTTGTGTCGAGGTAGAAGGACTTTGAAATTATGATGAATTTGAGGTGATAGACATCGTTGATGATAAAGATCCATATCCTACAATTTTGAGGATTGATTGGGCCATTGATAAGTAAACTATCACCAATTTCAAGAAGAGGATACTCATGTTTGAAGATGAACAACTAAGGGTGGTTGCATCGCTTGATCTTCTAGAAGGCCATAGGTATGTCGAGCAGGTGAATAGTGAAGGATGGGGTGGATATATGGACCACATATATAACATTACTTCTGCAATGGATGACTAAGTGAATCCAACATCCAGTGGAAAACTCAATTGGTGAAGCGTTAGTTCCTACACAATGGATTCTGGAGAAGCTCTGGAAAACTAGCAGAACCAATTGCATGAAGTGTCCATGAGAAGATTCACAATAATTACACAATCTGTGTGACGGGTAGGTATCGAGGTATGTGATCTACCTACTTGTGAGGGATTGGATAACCTAGACTCTTTTCTGAGATAATTTGAAGAGAAAGTGATAGAACCTCAGCGACTGACCACTTTGGACTTTGCATTGAAGGTTATGCATGCTAAATGGTGGGTCACACATAAAAAATATATCTCAGAATGGCCCCATTATCAGAGATTAATGGAATTTTGATTTAGGGAGAAAGTGATGTACACTAGTCAGAAATAATGAGACTAACAAGTCATGTCGAGCACATTGAGCGGTGTTGTGCGACATGGGATGCATGTCCGCAATAGGAATGGGTCCATCAATTTGTACACACATTGGACATGATACCATGGAACTGGTATACATGATTCGAGCTCGACGAGGGACATTATAATGGGAAGAATTAGATGCAAGTTTTACCGAGACTTTTGAATTTGTTGAAGATCATCCATTGATTGATGTCGCTCTACAAATAATTAAGAGTAAGATATTTGAAGATAGTATTATATCAATGACAAATTTTAATCAGAGCAGTGCAACAGTCCATCACTGGATGGAGTGCTATAATGTAACAAATGAACTAGTTGATGTTAATTACTGTGATATAAACATTCATGAATTTGAAGGTACTCGTGTAGTGGAAGGATTAGGTGTGTCGAACGACAAAATTTTTAATCCTTTTAAAATAAACAAAGTAAATATTGAATCTCCATAAAATCCAAAATTCACCAATATTGGAAATTATTGGGATGATGAGACTGTTAGGAAGATCACAAATTTACTACAGAAATTTTAGGATTTGTTTCCCACAAAATTTTCGGAGATGAAAGGCATTATCAGAGATCTTGGAGAAATAAAGATCCCATTGAATCCCGACACAAATTTTGTTAAGAAGTGACCGTACTGACTGAACCCAAGGTATAAAGAAAAAGTTAAGACAAAGTTATATCGAATGTTGAATGCGGGTATTATAGAACCTGTCAAAGAATCTAAGAGGATCAACTTAATGGTAGTGCAAGATAAAAATATTTCTCGTGAAGTGCATATTTGTGTTGACCTAAGGAAACAGAATGATGCCTACTTGCACAGTCCATGTTCGACTCCTTTTACAGATAAGGTATTGGAGACTGTTGGGGGTCAAAAATTTTATTGATTTACTAATGGGTTCTCTGGCCACCATCATATCAAAATCACGAAGGAAGATCGACACAAGACCACATGTGTGATGGAATGGGGATGTATCCAGTATACGACCATGCCCTTTGGACTCAAGAATGCTACTATTATTTTTTCCATGATAGTAGTGGATGCTTTCAAGGATTTTATTCATAAGTTTCTTGAGGTCTATTTTCAATTACTATAGAGTATTTGGGCTCATAAAAGGTCATATTGAGAGCCTCAGAATGATGTCGGAGAGATGTCAACAGTATTAGATTTCTTTGAATCTAAGGAAATGTATTTTTTGTGCCTCGTTTAGAATTATGTTGGGTCATGTAGTTTGTCATGACGGAATTTTGGTTGATCCTGCTAAAATTGGAACCATTGTCAACCTACCACCACCTGCGATAATAAAACAGTTGAGAACAACTCTAGGACACACAAGGTATTACTGGAAGTTTATCATAGGATATGAAAAAGTGACTTCTCCCATGGATGAAACAATTTCAAGAGAGTATGGATCTCCTAAAGAATAAGATGCAGGTTACAACACCCATCCTAGTTTTTCCAGAATGGAAAAAAGATATTCATGTACATGTCAATGTGTCATATATCGCGCTCGTCATTCTACTCATGCAGTCGAGTGATGAGGCTATTGATTATCCTATTTCCTTTGCTATCCATAAATTTTCAACCGCAAAGAAGAATTACACCTCGACCGAAAGAGAAGGCTTAGCTATGATGTATGTGCTTCAAACATTCCTACACAATCTTCTGGGTGGATATTTCAAGATGTTCACAGACCATTCAGCATTGAAATATCTGGTCAATAAGCCATTGTTGGGGGGGAATATCTATCGATGGCTTTTTCTCTTCCAGGAATTTGATTTCGGGATCATTATTAAGCCTAGCCGACTAAATTCAGGATTTGTTGAGGCTAGAAAGTGGCGAAGAACCTGGTAATATCGAAGATAATATTCTAGATGCACAATTACTTACGGTCAATATGTTTGATGACCATTAAAAATATATTATAGACTTATTCAGCATGGGATATACACTATCCAAATTCACTACAACGTAGAATAAATAATTAGTCATGAGAGTTACAGATTTCCAGTTGATAGCTGGACAATTATACAAAATGGGACCAGATGAAATGATTTGTCGCTTCATTTTGGAGCATGAGAAACCAATGATATTGAATGAGGCACATGTTGGTGTCATAAGAGGCCATTATGTCGAAAAATACATTGTGTGGAATATTTTACAGGCAGGACTATATTATTCTACTCTGCATGCAGATGCTAGAGATTATTGTCACATCTTTGATATCTGCCAGATAACTAGAAAGTCGTCGTGATGAGATGAAATGTCGCTAGTACCAAAGATAACTTTAAGGAATTCGACGAATGGGATGTTTATTTTTTTGGACCTATTAATCTACCATGAAAGAAAACTGGTGCATGATACATTATCACTATGACAGATTACTTAACGAGATGAACTGAAGCAGTGTTAATCAAGGATTGTACTATTGTAACTGCTGCAAAAAATTTCTTTAACAATAGTTAACTAGATTTAGATTCCTGAATATTTTAATAAGTGATCAAGGCACACATTTTGTCAATCAGTTGATCGACAAATTAACTGAAGAATTCTAGATCCAGCACAGGAGGATGACACCATGTCACCCACAAGTGAATGGTCTTGTCAAGGCATTCAACAAGATCATGGAGAACGCATTGACAAATATATGCAATATTCAAAGAGATTATTAGGACCAGAAGGTATCCGTTGTACTATAGGCATATCGCATGACCTGTAAGAAGTTGATAGTCCAAACTCCATTTCAACTAGTTTATGGATAAGAGGTTGTCATGCCGATGGAATATATTATACCCATTCTGAGGATAGTTGTGATTACTGAAATGACTGATGTTAGTGTTGTTGAAGAAGGATTATTGCAGCTTGTACAATTGGAAGAAGATAGGTTTGTTGTAGGCTATCATCAGAATGTTGAGAAGGTGTGACAAATATCCTGACATGACAAACATATTAAGAACAAGAAATTCTAGGTCGAACATCTTGTTCTTCTGCATGAAAATAATTTTTTCAAGCATCCCAGAAAGCTTAGAACACATTGGCTGGGACCGTATGTTATCATTTAGATAACTTAAGGAGGCGTATTTCAATTGCAGAAATTATATGGAACACCTTTCAAAGGATTGGTGAATGGAAGTCGGGTAAAGCCTTACCAGGACATTCACGACTTGATCGACTAAGAACTCAAAGAGAGCTAGAAAAATAATAATAAGAATAAGAATAAGAATAGATAAAAGAAAAAGAAAAAGGATAAAATGTTGCATATTTATGAGTGTTGTTTATGTGTGTTATTTCTATCAAAAGTATGAGTGTTTTGTTTCAAATTTATGAGTGTTATGTTGCATATAATATGTCTGTAGAGGAAAAATAAAAGTTGTCACAAAATAAAAATAGTGGTGAAGAGTCTCAGCTTGTCGCAAGAAAAGAAATATGTCGTAGACCATATGTCTACCACATGAAGAGAATTGTTGACACATAATGAATTTTGGTTGTAATTAGTGACAGTTGGCTAAAAATTAAATTGAGGACATGGGAGATTTCAAAACGTGCTTTTTGGTCATCTTTGTCATTAATGCACAATAATTACCATTAAAAGAATAGGTGAAGTGACAGTTTCATTGGTGGTTTCCTTGTAATGATTAGAAAGATTCCTTTGTGTGATAGAAATCACTACCACCTTTCCATTTTTACCTGATCGTGTGAAGGAAAGACTGATTGAATGGGTGAGTGTATATATTCTTTGTGTTGAAGTTTCATTCATTTCTATTGCACTTGACTGAGTATGATGAGCTATTTGTCTGCAACTGCAAAGATCCGAGGCAATGTTTTGTAGAGAATGGTCATTTCCATTTATAGTGCGAGAACCGTTCAAGAATCCAGTATCAGGACTCCTTGACCTACACCCATTATGGAAGACATTGTCACATTTTTCCACCATCACTCATCGTTGAAGAAGAGGTTACACAGTCACCGTTTATTTCGCGAGTTACTTTACGACCTGGCCCACCTACCTTTTCAATAAGGAAATAATTTGGTACCTGCAAGAAGGAAACAACACGTCCACCAAAGGATGACCCATCAGGATCTGCATCCATGCCTCCAGATTATGTCCTTCCCATACCAGTTAATGAGCTTAAGGTCATACTTGGAAAAAATGTAAAGTATCAATTGGTAGCAGTAGTTGTACCGAAAGGAGTTCAGTTAATGATGAACATAGTTCCAAACTTATAGAATATGAGCTTTGTTGACCACGACTTCTGCAAGTTTCCAGAACTAGAAATGAACAAATATATTACGATTTTCCATGACACAAACGTTGGGATTGTTCACATGGTTCCAATGGAATGGGACAGAGGATTGGACAAAGATGGATTACTATCACTGATGCATGTGCCACATTTTGGTCATAGAACAAAATTCAATGCAAGTGTTAAACAATTGCTAGTATGTTTCCATGGTGGATTTCTATGGCTCAACCAAAATATTTCAATAAGTGTCGACCTGATAGCAGCAATCACAGGGTTTCCCCTTGCATTCGTCGACCCAACACCATTTTTGGGGAAATACCAGGACACAACATTAAAAAAAAATTGAAAGATAAATATGAGATGAAAAGGGATACACGATCCTTTGTTATTGCCTCCATCAATGATATCATTGTTCAGTTCGTAATGAAATGTTTATCTAGAAAGTTGCTAAGCAAGATGTGACCAAACCAATGTACCACATGGACAATTGTTGCGGCAGAGCTCTGTGAAACAATAGCTAAGCTCAATTGGTCACACTATCTACTAAATGAACTATTAGCATATGCATAAGAAGTACAGGAAAAATGTATCCCATTTCATTACTCTTGGATACTAATTTTGATTTCTTTTTTCGCATGGGAAGAACCAAAAAAATACCAAGGGGTAGATGTGCCCATCCTATGCCAAGGAGCTCCATACCAGAATCTTTGGTTCGACAAGGAGAAACCTGAGTGACATAAAGATGATAATGTAGAATTATTTTTACAGGATGAGGCCCTTTGACATTTTGTTAGGAAGCAGTTCAGTCTCACCATGATGATCGTTAAGCAGTTTAGGAACATTATCATATTTTTTGGGGATCCTTGACAAGATTCACAAAATAAATGATTGGCAATGTAGTTTCATCTATCTACGACTGAAGTTGATGCCATTGTTCAATATTCTTATATTTTTATCATTTAAGCAATATGATCTTAGGATCTTATCTGAGAGAATAACATGCACAACAATAATCACATGAGACAAGAGACACAAAGAATTTTCCTCGGGGAAACCATAAAGGATAAAACCCCGCAACTTCCTCAGAGATAGAATGAGCACCACTAGCAAAAGTAAAACCCAAAAACATAAAGATGATCTCCGACAGCTGAACTCTCTCACTTGTTCCAGCACTTCCTCTCTCACTCATGCACCCCAGTTGAGTGAGTGTATTTTACAAATAGAGAGGCTCACTCTCTATTTATACTAGTTTCTAACTTGACAATAACTTACCAGGGCTGAATTCTCTAGGAGAGTCTAATAACCCTAGTGGCACACAACTGTGGGGACTTTACCCCCAACTTACAAAGGAGGGTTAATCTCTATGGCTTTACATGACTTGATTACATTAATAAATATTCTGATAGGAACATCAAGGACCAATGAAATACAATTTATGAAACGTACAAGTGAATACATTCTGAAGTTACAAATACATCAACACTCCCTCTTAACTAGGAAGGTATTCTCTTGACACAATTCATTACCACAAGTCTTCTTCTCTGGATCATCATTAAAGCTGGATCATCACTGGATCATCATCAAAGCTGGATCATCACTGGATCATAATCAAAGTTGGATCATCACTGGATCATCATCAAAGATGGATCATCACTGGATCATCATCAAAGTTGTACCATCACTGGATCATCATCATCACTGCTTCTGCTATCTCGATCAAATGGTGTTATCTCTCAATTCTACTTGTCACAGGAATTTCTACAAAGCCAACCCTTTTTCATGCTGGTTGTAGGCCTAGCCTCCATGTAGGTCTTCATCTTCTTCAGCACTTATATCTAACCATGAAAGGAACACATCCAGCATCCATGTCATAAAATCCCACCCAACACTTACATCTGACCATGGGAGGAACACATCCAGCGTCCATGTCAAAAAGGCACACCCAGCACTCACATCTGACCATGGGAGTCCCATCTTGTCACCATTTCAAAAATGCCCAGCACTTACATCCTCCATCATGGTATCTACCATCTGAGGAAAGGCCCATTACTTACATCATCCAGCATGGCATCTACCATTTGAGTAAATTCCCAGCACTTACATCTTTCAGCATGGTAGGACACACCATCCACCATCTGAGGAAAGGCCCAACACTTACATCCTCCAACATGGTATCTACCATCCAAGGAAAGGTCCAACACTTACATCCTCCAGCATGGTATCTACCATCTAAAGAAAGTCCCAACACTTACATTTGACCCAGTCAGAAAGGCCCAACACTTACATCCTCCAGCATGGTAGGACACACCATCTACCATTCGAGGAAAGGCCCTACACTTACATCTGACCATGGAAGGAACCAATCCTATCACCATGTCATAAGGGCTCTTCACTTACATATTCCATGGGAGGACCCCCTACCACCATGTCAGAAGGGCTCTACACTTACATCTGACCATGGGAGGCCCCACCTACCACCATGTCAAAAAGGCTCTGCACTTACATCTAACCATGGGAGGAACCAATCCTACCACCATGTCAGAAAGGCACACAGACTCATCACTTCCCCTTGGAAGGAACCTTGATCTGAAGAATACCAAGATTCTCCCTGAAGTACTCAAACTTCACTCTGACCATTTCTAGCATAGAATCTCATCAAGGCTGCTTACGTCTAAGGATAACCTACGAGCTTCGCCAGGACCGATTACATCCGAGAAAAACCTACATGACCATTTACATCTGAGCAACCTACAAGCTTCGCTGGGATTTTACGCTCAGACAACCTGTCTAACCGGCTATACTAGAACTCCCTCTTTCGAGAGATATTGATCTGGATCACATACTGAAGCAGCACCGCAAAGTGCTCTTCCTATCAATGGCATTGCTTGTCCAATCCGAATCCACATAACCCTATAGATTAATAGTCTGATTTGCTTCATACTTGAGCCCATAGTCAACTGTACCCTTTAGGTACCTCACTACATGATTTGCAACCATCAGGTGAACATGTCTTAGATCTGTCAGGGACATCAATTTTTTCACAACAAAGCAAGTATCTAGTCTCATATTTGTCAAGTACATCAAGGACCCAATCATCTGATGGTACATCGTAGCATCAATCAACTCTGATGAAGCATCACTCAATAGATTCAGGTTCTATGCCATAGGTGTGACCTTGGCCTTGCAGTCCATCATCCCAAAGCTCTTCAGGATCTCGACTGCATACTTCCCTTTTCCAAGGGGGATTCCATCCTCACTCTGCCACACATCCATGCATAGAAGTAGTGCATCATATCCAATTCCTTCATCTCTAACTAGAAAACAATTCTCCTTCTTGCAACTTTAATGAGTTCCTCTTTTCTGTCGAGAACAAGTCATCAACATATAACAAGACCATCACTGGTCTTCCACCTTCAACCTTGAAGTAAAGGCTGGAATCCGCTTTACTCTTAGTAAAGCCTAGAGCCATCAGTAAGTTTTCCATCATGTCGTACCATGTCCAATCTTAGGATCTTCTGCAGTCACTGCCTCTGAAGTGGAGCATCATTCTCCATCTACCTTTCTTACTCTATGCATTGACACATTCTACACTGGAGTGATAAGTAGCTTCCTCTGCTACTAATATTCTATGTATCCATCTAGGGTCACTGGATACCAAGATCCTCTATCTTGATAAGCTTCTCCTCCCACCCATCTATGAGCTTGCCATCCTCTATAGGCTTTCATCTTCAACCTTGTAGCAAAGGTTAATATCTTCATCACTCTAAGTGATCTTCAAGCTCCTCATGTATGTGTTATCCCATGGGTGTCTTCTAAGCTCGTACAAGGCCTTATTTAATTTGCACACATGAGTCTGCCTGTCATGTGCCTCAACTCCCACTGGCTGCAAATGTATCTTCGTTGTCTATGCCTTCTTTCTATGAGAAGCCTCGTGCTACGAATATTTCCTTGTATCCCACAATGTTTCCATCTACTGCATGTTGGATCTTGTAGATCCATATGGAAGACAATACGAACTTCCCTTCAGGTCTCGATACTGCATCCTAGACATCATTCTTCTTAAACTGGTACTCTCCTTCCCTTTCTTCTTGGATACTTCTTCATAGCTGGAAGGATCTGCATTAATGATGTCACTCAACAATGTCACATAACTGCATTCATCATATTATTCTTCATTCTTGGATTATTTCTTGAACTGTCGTCACTTGTTCTTCGGAACAAGTCCCATCCTTCTTTCGTAGGCGATTGTACGCAATCTTTCCTACAATTCAAATGCATTAGTTGTATGGTTAGAAACATTTCATAAGGTATATTCATAATGAAAAATTCTTTTGCATCAAGATATAATCATGCGACTATTTTAACCAATACAACATTCATCCATATCTTACGAAAACTTTCTAGAACCCTTCCATCTCTACCAAGACAACATTGATATTCTGCACTAATCCAATATGTCAACAAATATGTTTCATTCTAGATAAGTAGCAATGGAGAGTTGTATAGCACCATGGGGTACTTACCCATCACATGCATATTAGTAGTATACTGTCATTAATGCAAACATTATATCATGCATAACACATCAACTGAATATAAACAAATTCATAACAAAACAATATCATGAAATGACAATTGAATACTTATCTTTATTTTTTTCGTGGGTAGACTCCTTCTTGATCCTTCATCTTCATCATCTTCTTCATTCATAACAACATCATTTCTTATCCAAATGCTAATATGGATAAGAAGTTCTTCAAGAGTTGAGTCCTCTGTATTCATCATCACTTGAGGGATCTTCTTTGGATCGTGAGAGCTTGATCTTCAGTTTCTCCCATCTTCTCTTTCTCTTATTATGAGTCAAGCTTCTTCTTGTGTGCACTCTTCCCAAAGTCTACTAAAAGTAATCGCTTCCTTCTAGCACACATTCCTCAAATGAATGAATCCCATTCAAGGTGGTTATAATAGTATCTTATTCTTCTTCGACTGCTTCATCATAGCATCGAACACTTCCTTTTGGTGTCTTCAGGGATGACACATGAGGGATGAGATGATATTTAATATAATCTGTAATGATTCCCTTGGCTCTATCCTTAGCCTCATCTCCCTCTATCTCCTAGACCTTTCTTACTGTCATACTGATCCAAGTCAATTTCTTGAAGGATCACAGAGCTCCTACACTTCATCCGATTTATATTCTTTTCTTCGCTTGGTCAAGGAATCAAACATATCCTTAGGTGTCTTAAGGGAATACACTTGTGGTATAAGGTGATGGAATCAACAATAATCCTCTTAGCCTTGACCAAGTTCTTCTTGTGTAAGGCTTTATCCTCATCGCCCTCTGGAACTCGGACCTCTCCACTTATGTAGGTGTCCAATTCATTTTCTTCAAGAACCAATGAAATCCTATAATTCCATGCTTGGAATTTGTCATATTCACCAAGATTGACATCAGGCTGGTGCGATGAGACATTTTAACTTATAACCTCAAATGGAAATACAAAAGATTAGATCTTACCGATTTGAGGTGTCTGTCCTGGTTCTGGATCTAGCTAATCTAGGGTTTTTCATAGAAACCCTAATTTTAAAAAATTAGAATTTAAAACTTCTAATTGGATAGAAATATGGGCCTATTTGAGGTGAGCTGTCCAATGTACTCCTTTTCTTAAAACAGTGGAGGGAATCTCCCAGAACAGGAAGCCCAAGTTTTCCAATTTCCTCTACAAAAATGTCTGATATTGTTTCTGTGGTATCTCCAAAAGTAATACTCCTATTTTACTAAAATTTGGTACTGAGATATATTCATTGGTCCTCTTTCCAACACCACATGTTTTATTAGAATTGGTTTCACCAATTGGGACTTATGAGAGTTTTCCCAAGGTGACTTATTTCAGGACTGTTCCGAATAGCAAACTTGTACGGGCTTCCACGTGTCCCTATTTCATCATCAGGGTCTGAAACTTTTACCACAGAAATTAAAATATGTTCCTTATCTGTAAAATCTTGAAAAATTGCATTTGGAGCTTCGTAGCCTGAGATATAGCAATTCTCCATAGGTGTGATGTTTAGGGATGAATCCTGGAATAGGATGGAACCCTGATTTGAAGGAATCATATCTCCCAAAATATAGTGAATATGAGGCTGAAAATTTTACACAAGTCACATCAGGATTTTATCGTTGGTCTATGAAAATTTCATCCCCTGAAACTTCTTCAATACCGAGATATATATAATGTACCAAAACTACCAGATTTAATATTTTAGGGTTTTTCAAGCCCAGGGTCAAACTAGGTTTTGACTTTCCCAAATTTTTACTCAACCAAAAACTTCGACCTTGATCTCAAAAATTATATTTTGATGAGGAGAGAAATCCTATGCTGGGCTCACTAAAAAATTCCTCTTCTGTAAACTGAAAAATGCCTGGAATCAAATTCTGCTTTGACAGGAAGATGTGCCCTTCAATGGAGAGTTAGCCTAGACTCCTTTTGCTAATGGATTGTCGAGAGAGACCCAAAAAGTAAGAGGCCCTAGCTTCTGCAGCTGCACAATGTCTTCTTCTCAAGTTATATCTGATACCATGTTATATTTTTATCATTTAAGCAATATGATCTTAGAATCTTATCTGAGAGAATAACATGCACAACAATAATCACAAGAGACAAGAGACACTAAGAATTTTCCTCAGGGAAACCATAAAGGATAAAACCCCACAACTTCCTTAGAGATAGAATGAGCACCAATAGCAAAAGTAAAACCTGAAAACATAAAGATGATCTCCGAGAGCTTATCTCTCTCACTTGTGCCAGCACTTCCTCTCTCACTCATGCACCTCAGTTGAGTGAGTGTATTTTACAAATAGAGAGGCTCACTCTCTATTTATACTAGTTTCTGACTTGACAATAACTTACCAAGGCCAACTTCTCTAGAAGAGTCTAATAACCCTAGTGCCCCACAACTATGGGGACTTTACCCCTGGCTTACAAAGGAGGGTTAATCTCTATGACTTTACATGAATTGATTACATTAATAAATATCCCAATAGGAACATTGGGGACCAATGAAATGCAATATATGAAATATACAAGTGAATATGTCACGTCGCCAAACCTCCGACCGTCGAAGAGGACGCGACCAAACACCAATACATCTGGGCAGACAGCCCCATGAACATGAACAAGGATAAATAAATGCTGAAATTAACACAATCTTAAACACAATGCATAACAGGATGCATAATCCATCATACAGAGATGCATAATTCCTCAAGTACAAATGCATACTAAGATGCATGAAACATACAATGATGCACAGTTATTCAACATTCAGCAGAAGCAAACAGAAACATAAACCAACATTCACCATGTTCATCATTTCTCATGAAACAATAGAGATAATTGCAGAGATGAAACAGACAGGATTACTTATCTTTTGATGAAGAACTTGCCCCGCAACCAGCTATGTCGATGCAACGTTCCACCCAGCCATAGGCCAACGTGCTCATCAATCTCTCAGCAACACTGCCACCCCCGAGTTGGGCATGATTCCTTAAGGAATAAGGGTCAATGCAGGCTTACACATAGCCAAGGTTTACAAAGCAGCAAACCAACACAGTTGGGATTCACCAGGTCATCAAGGAGTTAGGAAAGGTGAATGCTAAGCTGATGGCCACAACACCTGCCTTCTCAAGCATACCCAGCCTCCACATTCCACTCACAAAAGTCCAAAGAACAACCACTGCATACCGCAGCAAAACAACCCTTCACAGCCCTATGAAGAAGGCAAAGACAACTGGGTGATAGACCCAACCAACCGTTGAAACAATGTGAGACAGGAAAAAAAATGCACCCCCAAACAGAAAACGCACACCCCCTTCACTCAGCTTCGCATGAGGAAGATGAACAGACAACGCTTCTACATGAGGATGGACCAGACAATGGCTCTGAGTATGCGCGCGGATGAACAGACCATGGAGACAACACGCAGAGGAGAGAATGAATGAAGACCGGGTGTGAGTAAAATGAAGGTTCTTCCACTGGGCATGTGTACCGTATGAACTGATAGCAGCCTGCCAAAACCGACGCCTCCCCATGCCCACGTCTCCTTCCGCAATAACTTCCCACAACAACCCAACAAAACAACAAAGGGGGTTGGATTAGACAAGGGAAGATGGCAATTCAAACAAGGCTTCCCCCCCCCAAAGACCAAGGTTGACATCCCCCCACACCCTTATCCTTTGGAATCATGCCCTTTTCATTCAACGTTGCACTGCCGTAGCTGGTTGTGGTTTATTTTATTTGATGTGCGTATTTACATGATGCCAACTATAATGTGCCGGATAGCATGATCTACCATCGGCAACTATCCCCATTACCGAAACATACACAACCAAATCGATGGTGGGGCTTTTTCCTTTAGCTCCTCACCACGATTAATTACATTATATACATCATGCAAACGGGGTAAAAACCAGGGTGTGACATTCCCCTCCCCCTTGGAATAACACCGTCCTCGGTGTTCCAATACATATACAATTGCACATCAAAATTTCAAAATTTTGCAGATCTATCCGACGTTCAGTTATACGTTTAGGACCAAGCCCCTCGGCTTCCACGAACTTCTCTTGCTAGTTCTCAGCTTTCAGCTTATCCCGAAGCCTAGGATCTTTGCAACTGTTGCCCTCATCATGTTCCCTCATTGGGAAGTCCCGGCATAAATGATGTCCTCTGCATTCCCAGCATTTCACTGGCTGCTTCATCTTTACCTGCTCAATTTCCTTTGAGTCTTCATGCCTAGACCGTTTCCCAATGGGTCGCTTGGACGAATTTCCCATCGCTGATCCACCTTCCTTTCTTTTGTCGATTGCTCCCAGAAGGATTTTCACCTCCATTTACAAACCAATAGAGTCTTGCAAAATCTGGTGGTTCATTTCATTCTACCTTTTCTGTATCTTGAGTATCTCCCCAAGATTTTCTTGGGTCTTGGAAATCATTTGAAGGAGACTTATAGCCAAGTCCAACAACTTTTGATCTGCTGCCATGATCAATGTGCACTACCGGGTTTCACTTTTCTCACCTATGAAATGCACCATTGAAATTTCTGTCAGACCAAGAATAATATAGACATTAAAATCAGTCAGTTAATTACCCAATCAGCATGACAGTCCAAGCCTCATCAAGGAGACTTTCATATTTTTCATGCCTTCCCAATAGGCACATGAGCTCATTCATGTCCATTCTTGGGCAGGGAATTAACTATTCCATCATTCACAATTTACTTTAAGCAAATATACACATTCCATTTTCAGTCATACATGCATTCAACAATATTTTGTTCTCACAATGCATAAATATATATATATATAATCAAAAGGCAAGAGAGAGCAGCAAGAGTTTTGTTTTTTTCCCCCTCTTTGTTTTGTTCCGTCCTGGAACCCACACCACCATTGTGGCTTTTCATGCTCTCAGCCTCTTTCACTTCACCATGAATGCTGGACCAATCCCTCTTGGTCATGACACTTAGTGTCTTCGGTCTATTCCAGACCTCTAAACCATGGAGTCTCTCCACATGGTTTGTCTCAACTGCTAGGAACCTCGTGGTCTCACTAGCACCCTTTTTCATTGCTGCTCATTCCGATCTTTCCAGGACAGTCACATGTCCACATTTACCTTTAGGATGCCCTCATAGTCCTTGCTTCCAGTGATACCTATATCCAAACATTGAATAGATTCACATGTTTAGTTTATTCTCATCAGTTTTATCTCTAAAACAAGAGCTTAAAACATCATAACCAAATCATATACACATGTATATTCATAAGCAAAATAATCCAATACTTATCTGTATTGTACGTTTCCTCATTCGACCATAGGATCCTGCTTCGCTTTGCAAGCCTTGGGATCGCCTATGGACTTGGATGTTAGGTCAGCACGCAGGCCGCTCCACAACATCAAATAATTAATGTCCCACCAGTACATCCTCATGTCAACTGGGCTTGGAACATTACCATGACCATTTCCAGGTCGAGGATCCACTATGGATCCTCAGGCATATAACAGCACAACATACACTTATATCAACAATACCCCTTACTCCGCAACCCCTCACAACAACCATTTACCTTTTACCTTTAGGGTGCAACACCCACTGCATCTATTTAGCCTGTCAACACAAGCAATATAAGCAAACTCATCAGCATTATTACTCTAAAACTGTAACCATATTTCATATTATTCACTATCAAGTATTGAGACACCAGGAGTGCGTCCACTCCCTAGGGTGTAATCAATATTGAAAACCCTTTCATGACTCGACATCGGGAAAGCGTGCACCCCTTTTCGATGTTATCCATGTAGGCCCTATTCATACTTAAGCAATCAGTCATTATGGATATTAAATCAAAACATGTTCTGCATATGGAATTTTAATAATTTGACATGCATATTCTTAGCAAGGGTCATAGAACACTTATCCATTTGTCGACGCAGTATGCCTTTGTTAAGGACGAATGGTGGCTCCTTCTCTAAGTTAACAGTCCCTCGGTTAGCCTCCCAACTCCTTTTTACATTTCATATCCACACATGTCTTACCGACACAATTTATACCATCTCACTCATGTTGCTACCAAACTTGCAATGCAGATGAGACATTTCCAAAATGTCCAATGGAGTTTCACCCGAAACCCATTTCCAAAACAAGGGAAAACCTTCCCATGAAGTTTGGCTCTTGCAGGCCATTACACATGATATTCCTACAACATGCACCCCTGGCACATTCATCAAATAGCCAAACAGTCAATCATTATCTGATAATACAATCCAAACTGATTGTTCCATAACCAAGCAATGACATTGGTAATTAAATTCAATAAGAATTTGCAATTCCATCTACTACAAAAATTAGTTTGCTTGGCAATGAGGTGATCCTCTTGTCACAATCTTATACAAGCCAACAGTGATTATTAGTCGTTAGCAATTTCTTAAATCTGAAATTCACAATTCAAATTTAACAACCCATTATGCACGCCAACTATTTTCACAACCATGAGACTCTTCTCATAAGGTTTGGCTCTTTTACATGGTAGATTCTGGCATTGGTCAGGGTCTTACCTCTCACTGCCATGCTATAAATAATCTACCTGAAACCTGAGCTTCAATCAACCAAACACATTCTTAAGCAAGCCAATAGTGACTAATAGTTGTCAGCAATTTCTTAAATCCGAAATTCACAATTCAAATTTAACAACCTATTATGCATACCAACTATTTTTACAACCATGAGACTCTTCTCATAAGGTTTGGCTCTTTCACATGGTAGATTCTGGCATTGGTCAGGGTCTTACCTCTCACCGCCATGCTATAAATAATCTACCTGAAACATGAGCTTCAATCAACTAAACACTTGGTAAGTCCAGATGCACATAACCTTCTCATTGCTACAACCCTTACTGAAGCATTTTCAGAATGTATAAAATTCAAATACTTCCAGCTGTTAATCACATCAATATTACCAAAACTCATTTACTTCATGCAATCATTATCATACTAACATTTGCAAGGCATAGTCACATCATTCATGCAATTAAATGAAATGTTTAGATACTCCTTACTTCACAAGTGTATCATTTGTACCACCTTACTCTTCCATAGAGCATTTCTGGCATCCAATCGATCATGACTATCCTGCATTCACAACAACCTTTGAAATGGTTCCTGAATTGTCATCAATTCATCATTTCAGCCATTAGTTATTCATAATATCACATGCACTCATCTCAATGCATGACTACAAGATTCATAAAATCTTTTTAATGTATATACATTCAATGCTACCTTGCATTGATTCAGGGATACTATTCATTCAACACACCATGCATGGCCTAACCATGACTACCTCATATAGGATGCATTACTATAATCAAGATCATCAATACTTACTTTTCTTGGGCTACTAAGCTCAATCAATATATGCAGGAATGACACCTTTCTATATTCAAATATCCACATGGTATGAGGTCTCTTACCTTTACCATTCCATGGAATTGTCATAAGCAAGCTCTTACCTGCATGGGTCCTACTTACACCCTTGGCATGACCAATTTGGTTGGTCCTTCACAGGAGATTGCAGAATTTGCTCACCAACTTTTGATTATGGACTTGTTTCCTTATCCCTTTCTTCATAGGTTTGCGGGTCACAATCATCAACATCAGCAACATATTCAGCTAGGTCCATGTTGTCATTGGTTTTTCCACTAATGCCAACACCAATGCAATGATTATCATTAGTGGCTCATTATAAATGTATAACCCTCAATACCCTATGTATGCAAAGCATTTCCTCATGCATCTCATGTATAAAACTTATAAAATATAATAAGTTAGCAAGACAGGGGTTAAGGAATTTTCCCTTTCAAATCCCTCATCTTTGCATGGAATTTTTCTTCCATCCAGCAGCTAGTTTGACTTCATGGTCCTTGCTACCACTGGGCATGCAACTGTCTAGATTTGTCCATTTGATAGCAGCAGCTGTCATTAGCACTTTGCTGCTCCATGCTCAGATTCTAGTGACTTTCCCTTGTTCCCTACTGGATAAGCTTTCCAACGCCTATCTGCATGCTTCATTCTGACCTCAGGTGTGAAAACCACACCACTTCTAAAAATGAAGATTTTCACCAAATATTTGCATTTTACACACAGCTGCATTTTGGATTGGGTGCCAAATTCAGCCACCTGGGATTTTTCTTCTCTTCTTTTTTTTTCAGCCTTGAAGCTACTGAAAGACTACTGAGAATCTCACTGAAAAACCCCTGAAATCTTCTGAAAAATCCCACTAGAAAACTCGGAATTTCCCCTTGCGGAATCGGATCTCATTTCATCTATCAATCCGATGTTTCGGAAGTCGAAACCACTAACTTCTCCGCTGTACATCGGAAATCAGATCTTCTAACCTATCGGACGGCTAGTCCTCTAAGCTTCCAACACTCCAGCAGTCTGATATTCTAAATTTTTCTGACGTGTTGGCGGCCCTATCTTCTAAAATCTTCTGACATTTTCTTTACTTAGAAAATTTTCGGAAATTTTATTCTTTCCATCGCCACATCGGATGCTCGATCATCTATCTTTCTCCGACATTTCAGCAATCTTCAGCAGATCTCTTCCAAAACTGCGGCTCCGTCTTCCACTAATTTCCTCCGAAACTTTCTCTTCTTTTCTTCTACCACTGCATCGGCAAACTTATCTTCTATTTTTCTCCGATGCTTGCTGCTGCATCGGCTCCTCAATCAGCTAACTTTTTTCGACAGCTCCCATACTTAGACAAATTTTTCCAAAATTTTCCTAAAATTTTCTACTTCTTTCACCGACGGCATTGGAATTCCTTTCCGCTAACTGAGCCGACATATCGGCTGTTCAAACAGCTAACATCTTTCGATCTACTTTCTTCCGCCGCTTGATCTTATTTTCGTCGGTGGAATAGTTCCTTCCGCAGCCGCAACGACGGAACACAATCCTTGATCTTCTCCCGATCGACGGCCCAATCTGCTATGGCATGACCCGATCGGCGTCGGTGGTCTCTTCACATCGGAAATCTAGTTCCTTTGGCTTCCGCAACGGCGGAACATCAAACCTCTATTTCCTTCCGATGGCCAATGAATTCTATACTTAGAAAGAAAAAAAATTCAAACCTATTCATGGCGTCGGCGGTCGGAGAACTTACCTGTCGGACATGTAGTCATTTTGCCATCTGCAACAACGGACGCACAAACAACTTTCTGCTTCTGATGACTTTAACACTTGGGCCAAATTAACACTGCTGCATCAGTGCTCTAGTCTCTTTGACAGCCGCAACAATGGGCAGACAACCGCTAAGCTCTTCCGCTATGTCGGCGACCACAACATCTATTTCCTGTTAATGGACATCAATACTTAGAAAATTTTTGTAATTTTCCCTCCAACTATCCTCCGTCGGACCCGCTTCCTTCTAGCTCTTCCGCTACATCGGAAGTCTTTCCGACTAGCTCTTCCGCTATATCGGAAGTCCGTTCCTCTAAGTGTTCTGATGACTCAAACACTTAGACAAATTTTTCAAAAATTCCCTTCCGCCTGCCCCTCGTCGGATGGCCTTCCGACTACACCTTCCGACGTATCGGAGGAACTTCCCATTAACTCTTCTGATGACCCGATGAGCTCAGCACTTAGAGAAATTTTTCAACAAAATTTCCATCATAATTGCTGATTTCTGCTGGGCAGAAGGAAATTCTGCTTCTCTCATTTCACCTTGGTGGTCCATTCAGGCCCATGCTGCAACATGAGCTCTGATACCACTCTGTCACGTCCCTGAACCTCCGACCGGCGAAGAGGACGCGACCAAACACCAATACATCTGGGTAGACAGCCCCATGAACATGAACAAGGATAAATAAATGCTGAAATTAACACATGCTTAAACACAATGCATAACAGGATGCATAATCCATCATACAGAGATGCATAATTCCTCAAGTGCAAATGCATACTAAGATGCATGAAACATACAATGATGCACAGTTATTCAACATTCAGCGGAAGCAAACAAAAACATAAACCAGCATTCACCATGTTCATCATTTCTCATGAAACAATAGAGATAATTGCAGAGATGAAACAGACAAGATTACTTATCTTTTGATGAAGAACTTGCCCCGCAACCAGCTATGTCGCTGCAATGTTCCACCCAACCATAGGCCAGTGTGCTCATCAATCTCTCAACAACACTACCACCCCCGAGCTAGGCATGATTCCTCAAGGAATAAGGGTCAATGCAGGCTTACACATAGCCAAGGTTTACAAAGCAGCAAACCAACATAGTTGGGATTCACCAGGTCATCAAGGAGTTAGGAAAGGCGATTGCAAAGCTGGTGGCCATGACACCAACCTTCTCAAGCATACCCAGCCTCCACATTCCACTCACAACAGTCCGAAGACCAACCACTACATACCGCAGCAAAACAACCCTTCACAGCCCTGTGAAGAAGGCAAAGACAACCGGGTGACAGACCCAACCAACCGCTGAAACACAGCTCAAGCCACAAGACAACTCAGAGTTGTTTTTGGCCCTAGCATGGCCAAAACAACTCAACAGCAACCCAAAACCAGGGTACTTTAGCAACCCAACTTCGTAGTGAAAGTGATCCGTAGGACCTCAGCTTTAGTGCTTTAAAAGTTTGCTGTCAAAGAATGCATGTAACAGGTTAATTAATGGAACAGCATCAACAGAAATTAAATGCTCAAAACAGGAATGAAAAACAAGACTAATAAACAGATGCCAAGCAGAAAACACAGAAACAGAGTCATAAACAGAGTTGATAATGGATTTCACCCCCTCCACTGGGCTACGTCTCTAGGTCCCTCTCCAATAGGAACCGATCCAATTAATGGTTTTAAATGGTACAAAAAGGTTCTAGACCAATCATAGAAACTGGACATTAACAGTAAAGTATTCAAGACCTCCTCTCTGAAAGTTACAAAACTGGACTTCAATAGACAAAAGAAGCCAAGTAGAACTAAGAGTAGTCAACTTCAATAGGAACAGCAAAAATGCTCTCTGAAACTTCTCCTCACAGAGAAAACATTGCACTGTGCTCCCAATGAACTGTGCCCGAAATTCTGTCCCAATCCCCTTTCTACTAAACGGATTCCTCCTTTAATACTCATCTTGGCCGTTACAATTGAGCCAATGCTCAAGAATGCGACTGTTCACCTCCTTCTGCCAACTACCCTGACTGTTCACCTCCCTATCGATGTTACCATCATACGGCATCAAGATTCTGCAACAGCAGTTTTGAAAAGTCCCCCCGCGCGAATCCATTGTCATCGTCAAATCGGAAGTTGTGATCATATGTTCATCCACCGTTGCAGAAGGGAAACAGGAATGGGCTCTGATATTTTACTTTGATGAACCCGGCCTCAGTCGGATGTCGAATGGTTTTCAAGTTGGAAGCTGTAGTCACTTGGCTTCCGCCGTTGTGGCTGCCGGAAGCCTGTGTGCTTCCCATCCTTCCATCTGCACCGTTGCGGAAGAGAAATCACTCCGGCTTCCGAACGTCTTTACGTTCCCGCCATTGCGGAAGCCCCACCGTTTCGAAAAGGGAAAATCTTTCGCCATTGCGGAAGGAAAGGAGCTTTGTGAGCTCTGCCCTTTCGAAAGGAAAAGATCTTTGTGAGCTTCGTCATGGCAGAAGGAAAGAAGCTGTCGATCCCCGATGTTGCAGAAGTAAATCTCTTCCGATCTTCGATCTGCGGAAGGAAAATCACTCCACCGTTGCGGTTTCCAGAATGCTTCCAACTTTCGATTCATCAAATATTCCGCCGTTGCGGCGGCCGGAAGGCTTTCGACCTCCGACGTTGCGGAAGGGAAAATCTTCCGATGTCCGATCTGTGTATTTTCTTCCGCCATTCGATTTTCCACCCGCGGTTTCTTTGAACCATGTACCATATTTTGGATCGTTAAAGAGGAATTATCCGCCAGATCAATCCTCCCCATTGGAGAGCTTTTGGACCACCAAAAGCCTGAATTATTCTGCAAGTAAGTGAGGGTAAATTTCCCTCACTTTACCAATCTCCATCCATCTCGCTTTGATGGGATGCATTCCTTTCAGTCCCACTCGAAGGTACTCAGTATTCCCCCGATGTGAAGCTCTTACATTTCTGTCAAGAACAACATCATCCTGCAACTCTCTCATATATTCAGGTGCCAAATCATCAATTGGAGGAATCTGTACATTAGTTTCCTCATCCATGATCATAGGAGGTTCATACAATTTAAGATTCTCAACATTGACAACTGAAAAAAATTTGCATGTATGGAGGTAAATTCAAGCGAAAAGCATTAGTACCGATCTTTTCCAAGATCTCAAAAGGACCATACCTGATAGGCTTAAGCTTTTTACCTTCACCTTTCATTCTCTCTTTGGTGATGTGTAACCAAACTCGGTCACCAACCTAAAATTGATGATCAATTCGATGCTTATCATGCCTGGCCTTGTACTTCACCTGGCTCTTCTCCAACTGCTCTTGAACTGCCTGTTGCACTGCTCGGATTCTTTGAATGAACTTTAAAGCTTTTTCTGCATCATGATGTCCATTCACTGCATCTTTTCCAAAAGAGAAGTCCATCGGTGTTTTTGGGAGATAACCAAAACAAGTTTCAAAAGGAGATTTATTCATGGAAGAATGAACTGCATGATTTTAAGCACGCTGGATATATTGCAACTGCTCATCCCAAAGTTTAGGATGCTTACTACAGTATCCTCTGAGCAGCTGAACCACTGTTCTGTTCACTACCTCTATTTTCCCATCGGTCTATGGATGAAAAGCTGTACTTTTCTTCAGTTTAGTGTCCATAAGCTCCCATAAAGTTGACCAAAATTTTCCCAAGAACCGGGAATCTAGATCAGATATAATAGACATGGGCAGCCCAAAATGTACCCAAACATTTTGAAAGAATAAAAGAGCTGTTTGTTCAGCAGTGATCTGCTTGTTACATGGCATTAAGATACAGATTTTGCTGAACCTATCCACAACAACATATAGGTAATCATGCCCTTTTCTAGACATAGGTAGTCCTCCTACAAAGTCCATAGAAATGCTTTCCCAAGGACAAGAAGAAACTGGAAGAGGAGTGTACAAACCCAATTTCCTATTGCTAGGCTTACTTCTTGCACACATAACACAACCCCTTATATATTTAGCTACAGTTTCTTGCATTTGAGGCCAATAACAATGATTCTGCAATACAGACAATGTTTTGCTTACACCAAAATGTCCTGCAATCAATGAACTATGTGCCTCTCGGATCACATGCACTCTTTCTTTCTCTGGAATACAGATTTTATCGAGATGATACAAGAGCTGGTTATGCACATAATAGTTCTCTTCATGTTTACCATTTATTAGTGATGCATATACTTTCTTAAAATATTTATCTTCTGCATATTGTTCAATATAGCTTTCATCTGTTAATGAATTGTTCTGAAGAATGATTGAAGCATTCATAGGTGGCCTTGATAACATGTCTGCTACTTTATTATCAATTCCCTTTTTGTATTTGATTACGAGATGAAACTGTTGTAAGAACCCCATCCATCTTAAATGCCTACTCTGTTGTATTTTAGTCTGAGATTGTAAATATTGAAGTGGCTGATGATCAGTATGTATGACTGTCTCTTTTCCCATGATATAATGTTTCCACTTCTTTACACTCTGTACTAAAGCATACAATTCTTTGTCATAGGTCAGATAGTTACTTACTGCAGTAGAGAATGTTTCTGAATGGTAACAGACTGGCTTCCATCCTTGCATCAAAACTACTCCCATGGCAAATCCGCTGGCATCGGTTTCGATCTCAAATGGCTGCTGCAAATCTGGAAATGTCAGAACTGGTGCAGTGCTAATTCTTTCCTTCAAAGTGTCAAAGGCTCTCTGATGCCTGCCTCCCCACTAGAAAATTTCTTTAATGCTTGTCAACGCATGTAAAGGAGAAGCAATGGAAGAAAACCCAGAAATGAATTTCCTCCAATACTGAACCACACCCAAAAAGTAACAGTGTTAGGCCGTGGCCAGTTTACAATGACAACAACTTTGGCTGGGTCCACTCGCAGGTGGCCTCCACCAATGATATGGCCTAGATATACTAAAGAAGTTTTAGCAAATTCACATTTAGAAATTTTTACATAAAACTTTTCCTCTCTCAATACATCTAAAATTTTCTTCACATGTACAACATGCTCTTCCCAAGTTTTGCTAAACACAAGGATATCATCTAGATATACAATTACAAAATCATCAATGAATGAACGAAATACATCATTCATGACCCACATGAAAGTAGCAGGTGTGTTACAGAGCCCAAAAGGCATCACAAGCCATTCATACAAACCCTGTTTTGTTTTAAAATTTGTTTTATAAGCATCGTGCTCAGCAACACGGATTTGATGATACCCACTACGCAGATCCAATTTTGTAAAATAAGTTGCATGTTTCAACTGATCAAGCAAATCATCAATACGAGGAAGAGGATACCTGTTTTTAATGGTGATTTTGTTAAGGGCCCTAAAGTCAATACACATCCTCCATGACCCATCCTTCTTTGGAACCAAGACTATAGGAGAGCCGCAAGGAGAAGTACTGGGCCAGATGACCCCCTTCTCAATCAGCTCCTGAACTTGCTTCTTGATCTCCTCATTCTGCATTACAGACATCTGGTACATGGATATGTTTGGGAGTGGCACATCCTGCTGCAAATGTATCTCATGCTGAATCTCTCTCTTCGGTGGTAACCCCTTCGGATCTTGAAACAAATCATCATACTTAGAAATGATGTCAATCAGTTCAAATTTATGCTTAGGGTCACATTCTTCAAAATATTTAGAGACTTCATCATTTTTCATCTTAACCATCATTAACACAAAGTTCTTACTATCATTTACCAACCTCTTTATTTGTCCTGCAGAGACTATTGCTAGATTGGTTTTCATCTTATGTGCTCGTACAATATATTCCATACCTTCTTTAAAAAGATGATACTTATTCTGCTCTCTATAAAAGACTGCTTTCCGATCATACAAATATGGACTCCCAAGTACAATTCCACAAATGTCAAGTGGTACTACATCCAATTCTACCGCATCCCTAAACTTTTCAGTAATTGCAAATTTTAATACACATTTCCTTGTAACTTGCAATCGTGTATCATTAGTAACCCAACCTAGAGAATAGGGCTTTTCATGAGGCACAGTAACTAAATGCAATTTCTTAACCACTTCTTCTGATATCAGATTTACTTGTGAACCACTATCAAACAATGTATCAATCTTTGTGTGATTTGCAATGACACGAACATGAAACAGTGCACTTCTATCTTTAACATTTTGCTTAGAAGTAGTGGCAGACTTGTACTTGCACTAGAAATGGATTGTGCATTAATGGGAAGTGAGATAATTTTATCCTTACCTTGGATTCCGACAGCTGTAACCTTTGTTTCATCACCTGAGTCGGATCCCAAGTCTTGAATAGCTGATGCAGTAGCTTTTGCTTTTCCTTTGTCTTTGTTTCCTCCGTACTTCTTTGGCCTTAACTCTGGATGAAGTTTCCAACACTTGGAGACATCATGTCCCTTCTGACAATGCAAACATGTAGGCTTTTCACCTTCTTTCTTAACAATAGCCATCTTCTTTTTCCCCTTATCTTTACCTTTTGATTTGCTGTCAAATTTAAATGACTTCTTCACAAAAGTATCATTAGTATGCTTACCCCTGGCTTCTAAATGGGTAGCTTGAACACATACATCATCCAAATTACTGGGGTTAAACATCAACAAAGTATGCTTCAAATAAGAATGCATGCCACCAATGTACTTAAGAAGAGTTTCCTGTGTATCTAACGAAACATTCAATGCAATAGCCCTCTTTTTGAATTCATGAGTATAATCTTGAATGCTTTGTCCCTTAGCTTATCTAAACATTTGCCAATTCATGGTTAATTGTTGCATGTGACCTAAAGGATAAAATTGCTTCCTCAATACCTCAATGAATTCATTCCAAACTGAAATAATTTTACCATTCTTTCAAAGATATTGCTAAATCTTGCTCTCCCACCAAGTAAGAGCCATTCCACTCATTCTCAAAGTGGCCAATTGAATCCTGGAAGGGTCATCATTAATGCCCTACACCCTGCAATATACTTCAAGCTACTTGATCCAATTGTCTAATTTTTCAGCATCTGCATCTCCATTATAAATAGGTAATTCAAATTTGACATCCAATTTGAAATAAGGCATATTAGGACTTGCATGAGAAGTATGAGAAGAAGAAAAAGTATTTTTAGTATCAGGAGGATCACCATCACCTCCTACTCCTTTACCCTTTTCTTCAGGCTTCACTTCTACATCTCTGGATGAAGATCCTTCTTCTTTCTTCTTCCTTTCTGCTCGCTCTTCGAGTAGAAGTTCCATCATGGCTTTCATGCTCATAAAAGCCTCCAGAAACTCAATTTTAGACATAACAGGTTTTTCCCGTTCGGTGTGTCCTTCTTCTTCTCCTCATGGAGAAGACATGGTTCTTGAGAATGTTCTCCTGGAGCCAATCTCAGGATCTCCTTCAAATAATTCTCCTTCACCAAACTTTAACCTGGACCTGGTAAGCATTCACAAACTTGCACAACAGTCAACCAGCTTTGATACCAAATATGATCCATAGGACCTCAACTTTAGTGCTTTAAAATTTTGTTGTAAAAGAATGCGTGTAACAGGTTAATTAATGGAACAGCATCAACAGAAATTAAATGCTCAGAACAGGAATGAAAAACAAGACTAATAAACAGATGCCAAGCAGAAAACACAGAAACAGAGTCATAAACAGAGTTGATAATGGAGTTCACCCCCTCCACTGGGCTACGTCTCCGGGTCCCTCTCCAATAGGAAACAATCCAATTAATGGTTTTAAATGGTACAAAAAGGTTCTGGACCAATCACAGAAACTGGACATTAACAGTAAATTCTTCAAGACCTCCTCTCTGAAAGTTACAAAACTGGACTTCAATAGACAAAAGAAGCCAAGTATAACTAAGAGTAGTCAACTTCAACAGGAACAGCAAAAATGCTCTCTGAAACTTCTCCTCACAGATAAAACGCTGCACTGTGCTCCCAATGAACTGTGCCTGAAATTCTGTCCCAATCCCCTTTCTACTGAACGGATTCCTCCTTTAATACTCATCTTGGTCGTTACAATTGAGCCAACGCTCAAGAATGCAACTGTTCACCTCCTTCTGCCAACTGCCCTGACTGTTCACCTCCCTATCGATGTTACCATCATACGGCATCAAGATTCTACAACAACCGTTTTGAAAAGTCCCCCCGTGTGAACGCATTGCCATCATCAAATCGGAAGTTGTGATCATCTGTTCGTCCGCCGTTGCGGAAGGGAAACGGGAATGGGCTCCGATATTTTACTTTGATGAACCCGGCCTCAGTCGACTGTCGGATGGTTTTCAAGTTGGAAGCTGTAGTCACTTGGCTTCCACCATTACGGCTGCCGGAAGCCTTTGTGCTTCCGATCCTTCCATCTGGGCCATTGAGGAAGAGAAATCACTCCGGCTTCTGAACGTCCTTACGTTCCCGCCATTGCGGAAGCCCCACTGTTTCAGAAAGGGAAAAGCTTCCACCGTTGCGGAAGGAAAGGAGGTTTTCGAGCTCCACCATTTTGGAAGGAAAAGAGATTTGTGAGCTCTATCGTGGCGGAAGGAAAGAAGCTGCCGATCCCCGATGTTGCAGAAGGAAATCTCTTCCAATCTTCGATCTGCGGAAGGAAAATCACTCCGCCGTTGCGGCTGCCAAAATGCTTCCAACTTCCGATTCGTCAAAGATTCCATCGTTGCGGCCGTAGGAAGGCTTTCGACCTCCAACGTTGCAGAAGGGAAAAGCTTTCGACGTCCGATTTGTGTATTTTCTTCCGCCGTTCGATTTTCCACCCGCGGCTTCTTTGAATCATGTACCATATTTTGGATCGTTAAAGAGGAATTATTCGCCGAATCAGAAATCTATGGCAACGTCACACAGTACACAAAACAGAGACATCGTTGATGGGAAAAAATGGCTCACCAGGAATCCATAGTGGCCAAAAACGTAATTGGGCACCACATCCAACAAAATGCGGGGAAGACAATAGTCCCAAAACATAATCAGTGAGCACGGCTCACAACAGTCACCACGTAAGGGAGACAGCAGTCCGTCCTGGACAACTAAGCAAGCGGAAAATACGTATACAGGCCACACTGGGAAGAAACTACATACTCTCAGCCTGTGCGTGAGGATGAACCGACCAATGAACAGTGTGAGAGAGGAAAAAAATGCACCCCCAAATAGAAAACGCACACCCCCTTCACTCAGATTCGCATGAGGAAGATGAACAGACAACGCTTCTGCATGAGGATGGACCAGACAACGGCTCTGAGTATGCGCACGGATGAACAGACCATGGAGACAACACGTAGAGGAGTGAATGAATGAAGACCGGGCGTGAGGAAAATGAAGGTTCTACCACTGGGCATGTGTACCGTCTGAACTGACAGCATCCTGCCAAAACCGACGCCTCCCCATGCCCATGTCTCCTTCCGCAATAACTTCCCACAACAACCCAACAAAACAACAAAGGGGGTTGGATGAGACAAGGGAAGATGGCAATTCAAACAAGGCTTCCCCCCCCCAAAGACCAAGGTTGACATCCCCCCACACCCTTATCCTTTGGAATCATTCCCTTTTCATTCAACATTGCACTGCCGTAGCTGGTTGTGGTTTATTTTATTTGATGTGCGTATTTACATGATGCCAACTATAATGTGCCGGATAGCACGATCTACCATCGACAACTATCCCCATTGCCGAAACATACACAACCAAATCAATGGTGGGGCTTTTTCCTTTATCTCCTCACCACGATTAATTACATTATATACATCATGCAAATGGGGTCAAAACTGAGGTGTGACAGAATACATTCTGAAGTTACAAATACATCAACAAAGATTGGCCGACAAAATGGAGAGTACCTATCGCAGAGGACCAACTCTTTGTCGAAGAAGAGCTGCGATAAGATGACCCATCCACAAAGAAAAATGGAGATCAAGGGGGGGATCCACCAGTTGAAGAAACCCCAATAAGTTCCCATATTCCTGATAACTCTAGCACAACTCCATTAGATCCATCATTGGGAGAAAACATAAATAAATCATAGAATTCTGAGAAGAGTTGGAAGAAGAGGAAGGTCGACAAATCATTTGGAGTTGTCGACCTCACCAATGATGATTACATAATACTAACAGAAGCAATGGAAGAGGTTTCCAGTCAAAGCTGCAGAAAAATAGATGAAAGACAAATCGAGTTGACAGTCAACATGGTAGATTTACTGCAGACACTTTGTAAGGCAGTAAAAGAAATTTGAGTGGTGGTCGACTACACACCACAATTTCCTCAGTTGAAAGATATAGCTAGCTCATATAAAGAGAGACCAAGTGACACAATGATGTCGAATCAACCAATAAGTGTTCCAATAATGGGTCAAGAAATTGATTTAGTAACACCATAGATGAATACCATGGTCAAATATCTGGTCCATGTCACCATGGATTTTGCTGCACTAACAATGTGTGAAGTACATGCTATTCAAAATTATGCAGTTTCATAAATGAAGAATAGAGAGCTTGTGTTGGTAAACCAGGTAAAGTCCTCACACAAATCTGTTAATAAAATAAAGAAGATAGTCCAAGAAGTAGAACAAAAATAAAATACGTCACAGGACGATAGGAATCGATTGGATGCAGTTGTTACACTCGCTTGTAGCAATTTAATAGATGAAGGCATTACGCCTTAGATGTTTTTAGAAGCCAAATTATTTCGACTTGGAAAAATTGCAGAAAGCCTCCGCAAGAGGGTCGTGGAGTTGAAATTACAGGTAAAAACTAGTATACCACCAGAGCTACTGGAAGAAAGAAGAAAACCAACAATTGAGGATGTGATGAAGATAGAAGAAGCAGGTGCACTCTATCCCAAGGAGGTCGAGCAAGTTTCTTATTCATGGGAAGCTTTGAACAACGATGAAGAGTTAGAAAATTTAATAGAACAGTTGTGCACTTTCGAGATAGAGGTTGGGCAGCTGAAAAATGAAGTAAAGAAGTTGTTGATAGCAGAGAATATGGCCAAGGATACCAACATGTAGATACTACAACAGTAGGTCACAAAATTGCAAACACAGTAGAAAAGGAGAACTAATAGGGTCATATAGTTACAAGCGGAAGCAGAGAAAGTTACTGGAATCATTCAACCTATACATGAGAAATTGAACCAAGTTTTGGGGTCGAAAAGGACTTACAACTTTGGGACATCTCAATTTCAAAATTGTGGAAAACTTGAAGAAATCAAAAGTAGAAGTGCGACAGGAAACTAAAGAAGTAGTGAAAATATTCCAATATTTTCAAAGCAAGGTCACACTTACTGATATTTCGTACTGATGTGTCTTAGGACAAGCCACATGTGAGTATTGGGGGCCTTTTGGCCCTAGGAAAAGTAAGACATAATTCTACAAAAATTATGGTCAAAAGAATAAAGGTTACGATCGCAAGACATGAAGGATTTGTTATGGAAGGAGCTGCGATGGGAGCAACCACGACAGAAAGAGCCGCAATAGAAGAAGAATAAAGCAATTGAAAAGTAGAGTTCAACTAGTTTTGGAAAGAGTTTGTTAGAACAAAATCTTGCTTTTAGTAAAAAGCATAATTGTATTTTTGGGTTAATAGTGCCTATTTTGAGATGTAACTGAATGTATCGAAATAGAGAGATAGTCTGTCAACTAACAATTGTGAGTCAGTTGATGGCTGGATCAAGAATTGTAAAAGTTGTAAGGCTTATAAAATCCCAAACCCAAGTTGTGTGTCGGTTTATCAAGGATAGACAGTTGAAGAGAGGAACAGGCTTGATCTATGTTGAGTGCATATCAACAATTCATAGAAGAAGAAGAAATACATAGGCCAAAACCAAAGAGCACAAGACGAGAGAAATAAGTAAAAATTGTAAATAATATCAAAATAAGAGTCTACAAACTGAGTGTGTAGACCAACTGTGCTAACCTATTCATCATGCCAGATGAAGAGCACCTTTGTGGTTTTTCTCGGATGGGCTTCCACATTAAATCGTGTCTCTGTGTGTTTGTGATATTTATGTTTATGTCAAGTGCATGTATGTTGTGAATGAAGTGGATCTAAATATGTCACATGATCTCTTTTTGAATAAATCATGTGTGTGTGTGCATGCGCGTGTTTGTCACATCTTTATTAGATTGAATCTGTGAGAATGCTTTATGATTAATACTGTGATATATGTTGACGGATAAGTAAACTGTTGTCCTAAATGAATAAACAAACAATAAGCAATATAATTCATGGTTTCAGTAGAGCAACTGGATAAAGTATTGTAAGTGAGAAAATCCCCACATAATTGAAGAAACTTGGTTCTTGTAATTCCCATAATATATCTCAGGTGAGACTGCATCTACGTTGTAGGTCTTGTCGATGGAGTCTTTCTCTATAGGGTCGATATCTTGGGATTTGTTGACGAACGAGGAATCTAAACCTAGGTTGACTAAAAGTATGCCAACATTCTATATAGGAGACAAAGAGGTACAATTAACTCTAATGAACTCAAGTCGACATCAATAATATAAGGATACTAACATAAAAGTGACCATTTTAGGGTGGTATGGGCCACAATTTAGGGCTTAATATGACCCTACCCTTTAGAAAAGAGTTGTCCTCAATGATTGCTTAGTTTTGGATGATTTTGTATTAAGGACTCATCTTCCCATGTCGAATCTTCTCCCAGTAAGTTCTTCCACTTTATGAGGTACTCAGTAATAGCCTAATTTTGTAGTTTCTTGGTCCTTCTTCATCAAGTTCTTGCAAGATAGTTTGAATTTGGATATTGTCTTCCATTACCTTCTTGAAGCAAGAAACATGGAAAACTGGGTGTACCCTTGAAGATGAAGGGAGCTCTAATTTGTAATCCATGATACCAATCTTATGCAACACTTTATAAGGACCATGGTACTTGGGTGATAATTTATTATCCTTATTTAGTTTCTTGAGGGACATATGTTTGTAGGGTTGTAGCCTGAAAATTACCCAATCCCCTTCTTCAAAACCCCTTTCACTGCAATGTTGATATGCTTGTAGTTTCATCCTATTTTTATATAACTAGGTTTTCCTCAATATCTGGAGAACTTCTTGATGGTGCTTAAGGTGATCTTCCACAACTTGAACTTTAGATTTTCCTTTTAAGGGAGATGTGATAGATGGAGGTTGGTACCCATAAAGTTCTGTAAATGGGTACATTTTTTATGACATATATAAGGAAGCATTCTACCACCATTCTGCCAAAGATAACCATTTCACCCACTGTGTTTGTTTATCATATGCAAAGCAGTGAATAAATAGTTCAAAACATTTGTTCACTATATCAGTTTTCCAATCGGATTGAGGTCCTCCCAATGCTGACAATGTATGCTTAATGGTTGTGTTAAGCCCTAAATGTTGTGCATAGTTCCCCCTGTAGTGTGGAACTTTACCCCCTATATGGTGGTGTATTACATATTATTGATGTAGTCTAGGGTCTATTAGTGGTTCTATTAGTTTTTATTGTACACCTTTTTTTCCTATATATAGGAAGGATATATTTTCATTTGAGTAAGCATTGTATATTTCTTGTCTTGGGTACACAAGTAGATTGTGTAAGGAGGTTCCTCCCTCGAAGAGGATTGTTATTTATCCTTTTTCTTCATTATAACGACATGTATTAGTCTATTTTGGTCTATTTATGCTATTTGTATGTAATTTTTGGGACTTGGTTGCATAACATTTGGTATCAGAGCTCTTTCCTCGGGACTGGCTTCTACTAAGCAAATCATCTTGTAATGTTAGATACAAATTATTTTCTACAATGATTCATAGATAGAGGTTAAAAACCCACTTCTAAAACAAGTATAAATATCTCCAATCCAAAATTCAGATCCTGATCCATTACAGGTTCAGAGATAATTGTGGAGGGTTATAGGGTTTGTGACTAGTCCAAAACCTAGTCTAAAACAGGTGTTATAGGGAAAAAGGTCATATATGAGGCATCCGAAATCCAAATAGAGTGAGACAAGTTGCATCCAAAATAATATGGACTAGGGTACCTTTTGTAGAAGTTTCATCTACAAAAACAAATATTGGAAACGTGGGATACCGTAGAAGTTCACTCTTATGAATAGTCCTAAAATAAGAAGCTTTGGGAAATTTGCAATAACATATTTTTGGAAAACCAAAATTAGGTAAGACCTGTGGAATTGGAAAAATGACACATCAGGGTACTACAGCCCAAATTTTCTAACATAGAGGAGTTGGAATTCAAAATTTATCTCAGATACAAGTAAGCCCTAAAACAGTCTTCAAATTAGGGTTTGAAACAAGTGTTTTAGGGGAAAGTTCATCTCTCAGGCATACCAAACCCAAATTGAGTGGGAACTATTGTATCCAAAAGAAGAAGAACTAAGGTGTTTGTGGTAAGATTTTATGTTGCATAAACAAAATATTGGACACATGGCATTCAGTACTAGTTTTATCTTTTGGATAGGTAAGAAATAAGAAGTGTTGGGAGAATTGCAATATAGTTTTCCTAGATAATACAAATTAGGTCAAACCCGCGGCATCAAAAATAAGACACATCAGGCCACCACAAGCTAAAGTTGTAGACCTAGAGGAGCGGAAATTTTAAATTTATCTCAGTCCAGGTCATCCATAAAGCAATATTCCAATCAAGGTTTGAAGAAGGAAAATATTTGGTTCAATCAGTGGTATATCGCATAGAGCACCGACAAGCAGTCTCGAAATACTAAAGATTTCCAAAAACAGGATGAAACAACAAGTATATCAACATCATATTCAAAGTATTTTTGAAGAAGGAAAAATCATATGGTAACTTGAACAAATCATTGAAACAAGGACCAAACAAGTACGAAATCAAGCTATTATTGAGTACCTTATCAAGTGGAAGAACTTACCAGCTACATATTCGACATGGTAAGATGGTTCTTTCATACAGATGCATCCACAACTATCCAAGTGTTGAGGACAACGCTTGTCTGAAGTGGAGGGGAATGTTAAGCCCTAAATGTTGGGAACAGTTCCCCATATAGTGTGGCACTTTACCCCCTATATGGTGGTGTATTATATATTATTGATGTAGGCTATGGTTTGTTAGTGGGTCTATTAGTTTTTATTGTACACCTTTGTCTCCTATGTATAGGAAGGATATATTTTCATTTGAGTAAGCATTGTATATTGTCTTGTCTTGGGTACACAAATACACTATGTAAGGAGGTTCCTCCCTCTAATAGGATTGTTATTTATCTATTTTATTCATTATTACAATGTGGATTACTCTATTTTTGTCTATTTATTTTATTTGTATGTTATTTTTGGGACTTGGTTGCATAACAGGTTGTAAAATACCTAGGGTCTTAACTATTTCAAGCTTATTTTGTTGGAAACCAAACATTATGTCATGAACCTTTGAACTTCAAATTTAAGAGCTACCCAAAAAAATCATTCTTGACCCTATGATAGGTTTTAATAATTGTGTGTCCCCCTATAGGAGAGGTGTGTAATTCCAAAAGGAATTTTTGTTTGAGTTGGTATTTATTACACACACACACAGATATATATATATATATATATATATATATATATATATATATAAGTGATATATATGCCATAATGAATCATTTCTCCACAAAAAGTATCGAATATGNAACTTTTGAATGAGTGTCCACATTGATAGGTCATTCTTCCATTCTTCCCTTGCTTCTACTATCCAATCAGGTTGTATAATATAAATAACACAAAGTAATGCCTCAACATCCTCATCTTTTCTTAAGAGTGCATATGCCACCATATTATTTTTCCCTTTTTTGTAGATGATTTCAAAGTCATATCCCAACATCTTGGTTACCCATTTTTGTTTCTCTTCTAAAGATAGTCTCTATTCCAAGAAATATTTAAGACTAGCATGATATGTTTTAACCTTGAAGTTCCAAATATTAGGAAAGGACGCCATTTCCTTCTCAACATGGGTTTGTATAAGTTCTTTCCCTTTATTGACTGACTTTCAAAATCTAGGGGCCTTCCTTATTGCATTAGAACATAACAGCATTCCACGATAGAGGTGTGAATTTTGTTATGGTTAAGGCAGGGGATTTGCACATTGACTAAGTTAAGTTGTTCAAAATCTTGAGTTTCCTCTAGAATCCAAGAGAATTAATCATTCTTCAATAATGTTGTTAAAGGTGGTTCTATTCTTCTATAGTTCTAATCAAAATTACGGTAATACTCTGTCAAACATAAGAATCCTATAAGATTCTTCCAAGTTTTGGGAATCGGCCAATCCCTTATGGATTTAATTTTGTTAGGGTCTACTTGACACGTTCATGAGATAAAATATCACCCAAATACTTTACAACCTTTAACCCAAAGAAACATTTGCAAGGTTTTCCATATAATTGTTTCACCTTTAGTAGTTGTAGCAATCTGTTAACATGTTGAACATGTTCTTTCCAATACTTGTTGTATATTTGTATATCATCAAAAGATACTAGCACAAATTTTCTAAGGAAGGGATTGAAAATGGAATTCTTCAAACCTTGAAATGTGGAAGGTGCATTCCTAAGGCCAAAAGGCATGACCAGAAATTCATAATGACCTTCATGAGTTATGAATTTTTTTGGAGAAGTTTTCTTAATTCATTCTAATCTGATTATACCCTAAATGAAGATCCAAATTTCTGAAGTAAACTTCTACATGTAGCTCATCCAACAATTCATCAATGACAGTAATGAGAAAATTATCTTTAATCGTGATATTGGTGAGCTCTATTTAATATAGACACATATGCCGTGATCTCACCTTCTTACATACCATTACCATTGGTGCAGAGTAAGAACTTTGGCTACGCCTAATTATGTCGGCCTCTAAAATTTATTCAACCATACACTCAATTTATTTCTTCTGGCCATAAGGGTATTTCTAAGGTCTGATGCTAGGAGGAACACTTCCTAGAATAAAGTGAATAGCATGATCATGATATCGAGTATTTAGAAGAACTTTTGAAATATATTCAAATACCTTGGAATTATTATCAATGAGCCTTTGGATATCTAGGGGAAAAGGAGGATTAGATGTTTGTACTTATAGTGAGCATAATTGTACAATTACACCATGATGTCCCTTTTCCAACATTTTTTTCATTCCATTACAGCTTGTCACCTTGATTTGTTTCATTGTGATACAATGTAACTCAAATTATTTTCTTTCCAAGGAAAATTTCATAAAAACTTCTCAAAAATTAAAATCCATTGTTCCCAATGATCATAACCATTAGACCTCTAAGACAAAATTAGCACCACTCATTGGTATATAATTCATTGAACTATTCAATACATATTCCCCTATAGTAAGAGTGATTTTATGGTATTTCCATAAGAAATTGATAGTTCCTCCATCTACAATCATTACTTTAAACTTCAGTGTTGGATATATAAAGAATTGAGAACTTTGGAGAATTTATAATGAATCAAATCATGATTACTACCAGAATCAATCAACACTATTACCTTTGTATTTTTTATATATCCTTCAACCTTGAGTGTTTGAGGACTGCTAATTCTAGCCAATGCATGACAAGATATGGTGGGAGTAAGCTCTTCTATATATCTATCTTGAGATGGTTCAAGTTCTTTTGCTTCTTCTTCTTCACAATCTATGTAGAATGATTTATTTTCACCACACTTGTGTCCCTTTCTATACTGTTTGCCGTAATTAAAGCATAGATCTTTTTCTCTTCTTTCACCCATTTGTTGAGGTGTCAACCTTGTAGGTTGAGGTGGGTTAGAAGAAGGAACATTAAATCTCTATATAGGTGTTAGAGGTGGTCCTCCTAGTAGCCATCACCATATTTTTACTTTCAACCTTCCTTTCCACCATGAAATCCTTCTCTAAATATATTGGTTGAATAGAAACACATCATGTTGATTAATGTTATCTTTCAAGTTTCCAACAAAGAGATCCAACAATTTATCATCTGGTATGAGATTCACTTTGAGACTCAACTTTTGAAATTGTTAAATGTGCTCACTTATTGAACCCTTTTGCCTTAGATTTATCAATTAGGGAAAGAAGGAAATTCTCTTAACATCATCATGATATGATATCAATTATTCTGTAAAAAGAGACCAAGAGATAATGGAGGTCTTCAACAAACTTGCCATTGGTACCACACAAACTATTAAGGCTATAAATATAAAGATGCAAAAGTTACCTTTCTGCAAATTTGGCACTTGATGTATCTCAAAAAATTGCTCAATCTAGAAAATCCATGTTATGGATTTCTGGCCATCAAACTTCCTCATGTCAATTTTCGGGAGTTAGATACACTTTGGGGCTCATACCTGATTTCTTCCATTATTAAAATCAAATCCTCTTGGAGTATGTTTATCAAGGAATGGTTGCTCAACATGAACACTATTTTTATCTTCTTGAGTACCATGGACCACATCCTCACTTTTAGGAATATTTTCCTCTAGATTTGATATGAGATTAGAAATCCTTTCCATATTTCCTCCATTATTTACTCCATATTCTTAATCAATCATTCTCATAGACCCTTTAATCACATTTACAACTTGGACACCTTAAAATATAGGTCTTCAATTTCATCATAGATCAAGGATGAATCCTTAGTTGGTTTTAGTGGAGGGCTGGTGCAAGCTATGCTGGTCACTTATGACGCGTTCGTTGAAATGGACTTCTGGAAAAACAGAAATATGAACGTCAAAAAACAATATTATAGGTACCTACACAAATTTTTGGAATATGGTGTAAGAACATGAAACGTGGACAATTGGATCACCTTCTGGAATATATAACTTTTATTTATGGAAACTAAGCATAAATCCCAAAAAATGAGGTTCTTCTAAGGTTGGTATGTTATATTTTTCCCAAAAAATAATGAATATGTTTGTGTTGGTCCACTCATTTGGTATGCAAATGGTGGAATTTTGTGAAAAATATTATAGAGTTGTAGATAACAAGTGTGTCTAGTGCAGCGTTATTTTTCCATATGTATTTATGTTATATTTTCTTTTTTCAAATTAAGGCAGTAAGTGACGCCCTAAAATGAAAAGGTCGAGCATTGGTCCACCACATCTTGGTCTTAACATAGTCAATGAACGATATTTTTTTTTTAGGATGTGGGCCTTTGTGTCTTCTTGTGCGGGTTCTTTTCCATTTTCTAAATAGGTGAGCCAATCAAAAGTTTTAGCTGAAGCAAATAACCTACCTTTTGTGTTAGATTGACGTTAGTCCATTTAAAATTAAATAAAAAATAGAAAAAGATAATAGATTTAAATAAAAATTACATATTCAGAATCTACAGACAGAGTTACACAAGTGTGTGAATTTTCATTAGCAGTGGACAAGCATGGCATATGGAAAATCATGCACGAAATAGGAGAAGTGGTACAAAACAAGTTTTTATGTCATAAGACAATCCAAAATACTTGGTTGGGCAACCCGAACCTAAAATCAAAGCAGCCAAGTCATCCACCACGTAGGTTGGAAAAAAGGTGCCGCCAAAATTCTAAATTTAAATCACGCGTGCGCATAGTTTAAAACACAATGCGCACGCACTAGAAGCGCGATCGCGCTACTTTGTGCACACGCGTTAAAGACGCATGCACGCATTTGTTAAGTTAACACTTTGTTTTGATTTTATTTTCAAGCCTTTACAATGGAATGATGATGATGAACAATAATGATGAGGAGGAGGACGATGATGACAATGATGATCAAATGAGGATGATGACTATGATGATGAGGAGGAGGATGATGACAATGATGATGATGATGATGACTATTATGATGATGATGATGATGATGAAAAATGATGATGATGATGATGATGAGGATGAGGATCACAATGACAATGAGCATGATGACGATGATTATGATGACGATGATGAGGATGAACAATGATGGTGATGATGATGATGATGAGGATGAGAATCACGATGACGATGATGAGGATTACGATGATGATGATGATTACGATGATGAGGATGATGATGTTGATGATGATGAGGAGGAGGAGGAGGAGGATGATAATGACTATGATGATGAACAATGATGGTGATGATGATGATCATGATGATGATGAGGATGATGATCACGATGACTATTACTATGATGACGGTGATTATGATGATGATGATGACTGAGATGATGATGATGATGATGATGATGATGACGATGATGATGATGATGATGAGGATGAGGATGACTATGATGATGAACAGTGATGATGATGAAGATGATGATGAGGATGATGGTGATGCTGACGATGATGAGGATGATGACTACGATGATGAGGATGAGGATGAGGATGATGATGATGATGACAATGATGATGAACAATGATGGTGATGATGATGAGGAGGAATAGGATAATGATGATGACGACAATGATGAGGAACAATGATGATGATGATGATAGGTTTAGTTGAAACTTTTCTTTGATTTTATTTTCAAGCATTTGCAATGGAATGATGAGGAGGAGGAGGAGGAGGATGACAATGATGATGATGAGGATGATGACTATGATAATGAGGAGGAGGAGGAGGAGGAGGAGAAGGATGATGATGAACAATGATGGTGATGATGAGGAGGAGGAGGAGGAGGAGGAGGAGGATGAGGATGATGATGATGACGATGATGAACAATGTTGGTGATGATGATGAGGAGGATGATGACAATGATGATGACTATGATGATGATGAGGATGAGGATGAGGATGAGGATGATGATGATGATGATGATGACAATGATGATGAACAATGATGGTGATGATGATGATGATGACGATGATGAGGAGGAGGAGGATGAGGATGATGATGATGACGATGATGATGAGGAACAATGATGATGATGATGATGATAGGTTTAGTTGAAACTTTGCTTTGATTTTATTTTCAAGCACGTGCAATGGAATGATGATGATGAACAATGATGATGAGGAGGAGGAGGAGGATGACTATGATGATGATGAGGATGATGACTATGATGATGATGATGAGGATGATGATGATGATGATGAACAATGATGGTGATGATGATGATGATGATGAGGATGATGAGGATGAGGATGATGACAATGACGATGATGAACAATGTTGGTGATGATGATGATGAGGACGATGACAATTATGATGATGAGGATGATGATGAAGATGATGATGAGGATGAGGATGATGATGAACATGATGATGACGATGACAATGATGATGAACAATGATGGTGATGATGACGACGACGACGACGATGATGATGATGAGGAACAATGATGATGATGATGATAGGTTTAGTTGAAACTTTGCTTTGATTTTATTTTCAAACATTTGCAATGGAATGATGAGGAGGAGGAGGAGGAGGATGATGACAATGATGATGATGAGGATGATGACTATGATGATGATGGTGAGGATGATGGTGATGATGATGATGGTGATGACAATGATGATGATGATGAAAAATGATGGTGATGATGATGATGATGATGATGATGATGAACAATGTTGGTGATGATGATGATGAGGATGATGACAATGATGATGATGAATATGATGACTATGATGATGATGAGGACGATGATGATGATGATGATGATGATGATGATGAACAATGATGGTGATGATAATGACGATGATGATGATGATGAGGATGACGATGATGATGATGATGATAGGTTTAGTTGAAACTTTGGTTTGATTTTATTTTCAAGCATTTGCAATGGAATGATGACGATAAACAATGATGATGATGAGAAGGAGGAGGATGCCTATGATGATGATGATGAGGACGATGATGATGATGATGAACAATGATGATGAGGAGGAGGAGGAGGAGGATGAGGATGAGGATGAGGATGATGATGATGATGATGATGATGATGATGAAGATGAGGATGATGATGATGATGATGATGAAAAATGTTGGTGATGATGATGATGAGGACGATGAAAATGATGATGATGAGGATGATGACTATGATGATGATGAGGATGAGGATGATGATGATGATGATGATGATGATGACGATTACAATGATTGTGAACAATGATGGTGCTGGTGATGGTGATGATGAGGAGGAGGAGGAGGATGAGGATGATGATGATGATGACAACAACAATGATGAGGAACAATAATGATGATGATGATAGGTTTAGTTGAAACTTTGCTTTGATTTTATTTTCAAGCATTTGCAATGGAATGATGACGATGAACAATGATAATGATGAGGAGGAGGAGGATGACAATGATGATGATGAGGATGATGACTATGATGATGATGATGATGATGATGATGACGATGACGATGATGATGATGATGATGATGAACAATGATGGTGATGATGAACATTGATGGTGATGATGATGAGGATGAGGATGATGTTGACGATGATGAACAATGTTGGTGATGATGATGATGATGATGAGGATGATGACAATGATGATGAGGATGATGACTATGATGATGATGAGGAGGATGAGAATGATGATGATGATGATGATGATGACAACGATGACAATGATGGTGATGATGATGATGATGATGATGATGATGATGGTGAGGATGAGGATGAGGATGATGATGATGATGATGATGATAGGTTTAGTTGAAACTTTGATTTGCTTTTATTTTCAAGCATTTTCAAAGGAATGATGATGATCATGATGACGATGATGAACAATGATGATGATGATGATGAGGATGAGGATGAGGATGAGGATGAGGATGAGGATGAGGATGATGACAATGATGATGAACAATGATGGTGATGATGATGATGATGATAGGTTTAGTGTTGGAGGCCTTCCTTACCCTCCACTAGCCATAGGCAAGGAACCTAAGACCTCATAATGGAACCCATGGGCCTAAGAAGAAAGTAGTGGTGAAGACTATATTGTAAAAATACTCAAAGTAATCATGAATACGAAGTCATTGTTGAAGAACATTAGTCATTAAATGAGATAAACGTTAGTGAGTAAATGCTCTAAATGTTAGGTAGGGTCGCGTGCACATTTAACTGTGTATGAGAATAAATGCATGTGCGTGGTATTATACATGTGTGCGTGTTCTTAAATGCGCTTGCACGCACCTGTTACTAGTTAAAAAAATAGAGATCTGGATTCCTAGGATTGCTACCAGTTTTCATGGGTTTTCTTTTGTTGTTCACACGTTTTGTGCTCCTAAACTGTGCAATTTGGCTCACAATCCATCACCACTCTTTGATCTATTGGATAGAAGCTCACTCTTGGAATCTAACAAATATATTCAGTGGTCTTGGAAGTTAGTGGAAAGATTCACACTACAAGTTTTCATTGCAAGAAGAGATCATTTTGAATAGGTATGGTGAATTGTAAATAATTGTTTTAATTCACAAGCTTCCAGATCATTTCATTGATTTATGTTTTATGATATGCCTACAACAATATCTCTCTCATAGACGCCATTTAATTTCATAAGAATAAATCCCAACTTCACATCTAAACAAGTCTCATATTCTCCATACAAGATGAAGTATGCAATGTTAACTAATTTACATTTGCACATGACTCTATATTTTGATTTCACACAATGATGGCATAGATGAAGTTATCTCTTGAGACTCTTCAATTTAAAAAAAAAACCTTTGAAGTAATCACGGGAGAGGGTCCATATTGAATAGTTCACCAAGTTGTCCATATTCTCTATACAAGATGAAGTATGCAATGTAGACCAATAATCATTTGCACATGAATATATTTTGATTTCCCACAAGGATGGCATAGATGAGGTTCTCTATTGAGACTCTTCAATTTGTATAAAAACCTTGGAAGAAATAATGGGAGAGGTTCCATATTGAAAAGTTCACCAACTTGTCCATGCTCTCCTCTTCATGCTAGATTTATCATAACATGCCTTTGATCTTGATAGGGATGCCTCTACCTCAATGATTTCTCCTTTTTTCGAGGGATTTGCAACCTCCTCATTGTGTAATTAGTCAATTTTTTATCTTAATAGTTAACTTGTAACTTAATGAGTGTAATTTATTTAATTTATTCCCAAGACATCCAAATACCAACTTGTGTCTTCCCTCACAACTAATGTGGCATATTACGTGTAATGTCATCTCGTCTGAAGGTGTTGGAAGTGAAGAATATTTCACTCATATTCTTTTGACTTCCTATACATTTTGAAAACAAAGGAAGTCATAATCCTATAGCTGTAATACCTACAAACTTGACTCTCTTTGCTTGACTCAAATAGATTATAGAAATGAAACTTTGGTTTGAACATAAAGAGAAACCTTTAATCAATGTTTATGTATCAATGCCAATAATTAGCATACTAACGTATCTGTATTTTAATTAATTATGTTGGAACGCCTCATGTATCTTGTATAATGGAACTAATACCTTATGTGTTGCTTCTTATGCAGGGGTATACCTCATAGTTTTGATAAAGAAACTTTTGGATATGGGCAACTCACGTAACAAAGCAAGAGAAAATAGAAGGAATATTCCCATTGAAAAGGAAAATGAGGTAAGAGAAAAGGCCAAGTTGGAAATGAAGTCGGTGAGACATTGTCCAGACATTTCCACATATACTGCGATCGATCCTAACAGAGTTGATGACATAAAAACCTCTACTTCAGAACCACGGGTGAAGCGGTTGCATCCAATGGACCCAACTCAAGTTCCAACATCAACACAGTCTCCAACGAACAATCCATCAATGAGCCATGTTGAATTTCTTGAAGACATAGGTATATTGATAGACGCTGAGTATGAAGTGTTGGACCTAGGAGAAATGATTAATTTTCAATCTCTCCAAGAATACCACAACCATGTTGAGCACACTCCCAATATGGACCGACATGTGAATGAAGAACCACAACAAAGAAGCCCTGGGATTCGTAGCTCATGTCCACCTTCCCTGCCTCGACTATATACTGTAAGAAAAAGGACTCCTAGACATATCCATGTGGATGAAAGTTGTCTGTCAGGCCTTGAAGGTAAGTTTCCCAAACGCACTATCGATTAGAAATGTAGCAAATTAATGAAGGAATATTTTGAATCCAAAGGAGATGTAGGTAAATGTCAATTATTACTATGTTTGTTAAATTCAAATTGTTTAGGTGTTGTTAGGAGACTTCTATGCATAAAGATGGTTAGAAGTTTAGAGGCTAACAATCATATTGTTAGAAATATCCAATCTGCTTTTAATGTGATTGGGAAGATGTCCCATACTAAAGATCTTTGTGCGGCTCATCGTATGTTATCAGAATCAGTTGTAAGAAAGTCCACATGGCAACGTCACCTCCTTTCACACACTTCTCAGATACTTAAATTAAATAGAAAAACTGTTTAGAAGTACTCTATTATAAGAGCGAATCTGCAGACTCCAACTAGAAAAGATTGTTGGGATTTTGTCAACATGTTTCTTCATCGAGATATGAAGCTACTTGATGCTGTTAAGGACTTACTACAAAATTTCTAGCATGATCATACCAGACCTCCATCTAATCAAAGAGATGTGCTAAAGCTGAGAAAAGGTTCTACTAAATGTGAACCCCACATCAAACACTTCCTTGACAAAACACAGACTGAACTCTATGAGAGATTCAGGAATGAGCACACACAATTGAACCTGGGCCAAAGGTCCTTTGAGAAATGTAAACCATGGTACGTTCATATATTTATTGATCGAAACACATGCTATTGTAGATACCATGTAGAATATGAATATTTTTATGACACGTATAAACATATATTTTGTGATTTGCATACTAACCTTGAGAAAGGCTGCAATGAATCCGTAATACCACTGAATGCATCCAGAGATTTTATCGTCAGCATCATGTGTCCAAGGAATGAAGGACAAAAATACTATGGAAAATCATGTATATATAGGAATTGTTCTAGGTGCAGTGGGTTTTCTTTTTTGAACTGTTGCATTCATGGAAGCGATGAGCATCAATTTTGTAATATGAGCATGGAGATGTAGAGCTTCAAGTACGTAACCTATCAATCAGATAGTGCGAAGGAAAGTAAAAATATTGCATTGGTGAAGTCATAGATGAAAATGATTATTGCATATTTTTCCTCTTACATGTTCAGTTTCTACATATACATTAGTTAAAGGTCACATTCTAATACAACCCTTGTTTTCATGGCAACAGGTACAGGTATGTGATTTTTTGATGGCATTCTACAAGAAAACCAAGCAGTATGTTCAACATGTGCATGTAGTGCGATGACAGGATGAGAAGTACAGAAAATGCAGGGACATTTTTCCCATTGGGACCATATTGTCAATTATGGATTTTGCAGAAAACTACACCCTTCAGCCATAAAATGAAATTTAGAGTCAATACTACCATTCCAACCAAGTCAGCGTCATGGTACATATTGCGTATAGGCATGGCCCTGGGAGAAACATTAACAACAGGATAATACAGAAGGAGATAAACTTTTACATGAGTGATGACAGATGCCATGATCTGCATTATGTGCAACACTTTTTTCAAATTTTCTATGATCAGCTAAAGGAGGGAGATATACATATGGATCAACATTGGATATGGTTAGATGGTTGTGTGGGCCAATTCAAAAATGCCTGAGTCTTCTAATGTATGAGTATGTTACATAAGACTTATAAGGTGCCTCATATATGGAACTAATTTGAGACCAGGCATGAAAAAGGTGAGCATGACGGGGTCGATGCATGCATCAAGACCGCACTACGAAGGGAGGAGATGAGGTTTACATTAGAGGAAATTTGGGGTCTAAAATGGACCTTATAAGAAAACGTGCCAAAATAAGTTTTTGTGAGTTGGAATTCAAGAACCAATAGAATTTCAATAA
>LPNX011218737.1:2915-16595 GCA_001517045.1 Pseudotsuga menziesii
TAGGAAAGAATCCCCAAATGCGTAAAAGTCCTGGGTTACGTTTTGACAAGGATTCGGGGGGTTATCCCCTCTGTCCAAGCCTCCACGCAGCCTAGTGCTTAACTCCCGTTTGAGAGGAGCTTCCCAGATACAGCGGTAGAACCAAGGATTTACCTAATGAATGGTCCACTATGTCTGAGTTTATAATTTGTGGGAAGTTTACACTCCCTAGCCCACAAATATAGCCTAAGCTAGTAGGTGAAAGGCCCTAAAAATAAAAACTTACTAATAAATTTTAAATTTATGCGTTAATTTTAAGGGCTTTTTTTTACTCAAAGGAAGTGGAAGTGATGGACTGTATGGTGTTTTGACTCAGCGGAAAATAAATGAAATTAAAACTGCATTTAAAGCAAACTAACACTATAAAATAAACTTCTTTTCATTTTTTCCGATATATATTGATGAATTAACAACACTTAATAAGAGAAACTAGCCTATGTTTTTGTATTTTTTTGAGATAATATTTTTTAAATTGAAACAAACACTACTTTATGCAAAAATTACAATGCAAAAGATTAACTATGTTTTGTTTTTCACTTTAAAAAATGCTCAAAAAAAGTACTATGCATCTACAATGCACTCCTTGAGTAAACTTGATATTTATGGACTGTATAAAAAACTACAAACTGAAGTAAACTGGCAAACGGGGCCAAAAGACCAGCAAGAAAAGCAGGCTAGGACCCTAGCTTGGGTTCAAACATCGACACAAAATCAATGCAGACTTGAAACAGGTAAGTGCAAACCAATAACTGACAGAAAGCAGACTGGAAAGACAGAGTCTAAGACCCTGATCACTGATCTAGACTCAGGCACTCTCACCAACAACCCAAACAGGCCAAAAAACTTCAAGATGCAAACAGTAAATAAAACAAGTAACAAAGGACTCAAGGGCTTTCAAAAGCACTGAGATGTGATCCCCTGAGATATTCAAACAAATTTACAGCACTCTTAAAGAAAATCTTCTTAGAAAACAGGACTTATCACAGGAAAAAGAACAAGCAAACTTTCACACAGAAATCCCAGTTTCCAGGAGTACTCGCGACTATCAAGCAGTGCAAGTCGTGAATGATTCGTGACTGTTCAATGGAACAACCCGCGAATGCAACTCAATATTCGCGACTGTCCAGAAGGACAACCCGCGAATGGGTATAAAAATTTCTCAAAAACAGAGAAAAAAAACCCAAGACTTTCAAATGCTGAAGTAATTAAGAAGCAGGATAAAAATCACAAGCAGACTTCAAGCAAACACTGGTCAGGAAAGTAGAAAAATACCTAAAGCAGACTAGGCTTCCCCAGTGGAGTTGCCAGTTCTGTTGTACAGGATAATTCACCTAATAACCTAGGTTTGGGGGGTTACCAACATACTCATTACTTGCAGACAGTTTGACTCTAAAAGCACAGAATAGGAAATAGGAAAGTAGAAAGACTTACTTGTATTAAACGAAGGCTGATCCTTGCTATATTCTCCCTCTCTGATCCACTTCCAAAGTCTCCAGGATAATTCCTCCTTCACCTGTTAATAAACACTCTTCCAGATACAAGATGATTCATACATATAGATGCAGGTTAGGCAAATCATATATCAAACTAAAATGTAAACATTTACCAATCTACAAGATATGAAACACATATGGAAGAAGTAATATCTTTATTAACAATAATAGAAAGAGTTTAGGTTACAACCCAATGTCTGAACAAGGACTCCTCTGTCACCAAAGGACTCTGAGTTTTGCTGCTCCAAATATTTCTGTAGACAATCCACCAGCATAACTTTGCTCTCCAAGTATGACTCTCAAACCCCCTCCCCAAGGCCTCTATTTATATGGATGAAATGAGGCAGTTCTCGAAGGTTAGGGAGGTTGTGGCAGTTAAGAAGATTAAGTTAAATGAGTAAACTAATCTTCCATTAGTGTGAGGTTTTATGTTTTAATGTTGAGGAAACCATTCGCGAGTCTGTAGTAGAGCAATCCACGAATGATTCGTGACTATATAGAAGAGAAACCCGTGAATACAAGGATTCACGACTTGCTGTATAGGAGACTCACGAATGATTCGCGAGTTGTCAATATAGAGAGTCGTGAATACAACTCAACATGGCAAAATGGCAAAGTAACCAGCTAGGTATATAGGGAATGTACTTCATCATAAGCCAAGGTATAGTGAATATGGGCAACCTCAATCCATAAGTGTCCTTTTGTGTGTCGACATGAGGGATATCAGCACTCAGACAGAGAGGTGCCATTCAGGTGTATAACAAGTACCAAATCTAAAGATTCATCTCATTTGATGCAGTAAGCACAAATATCAAGAAGAAACTATACAATTAAATTAAATCACCTAGAAGATTCTCAACATGTAGATCATGGATCCACATCAGTTGCAATGAGGACATAAATAGAAGATCAGTAGCATCTGAAGAGGAACCCTACCAAGTTCAAGATAAAATCAGGTAACATACTAATGATCTTCAATCCAATCAAAGGAATGTACTAGCTGAAGATATCCATGCAACAAGAAGTCGTCAGTCCACAACATCCACTACAATCATGCTTCAACGACAAAGCATCCTCAAAAGGGGATGACTTTCAATGAACACAAGAGTTCATTACTTATTAATATTATTTATTAAGAACGGTGGGCTGGCCTTAGGTAGGCCCATCCAGCTTAGGCCCATTAGATGTGTATATGTAAATTTTAACCACATTCATGTACTTCTTTCACATTCATCATTCATCTATTATATTATAAGTTATTACTGAATACTTCATCTGAAATATCTGTTATAAATTATATATGCTTGAACTAGATTAATTATTTTCTGGGTCTGGGTTATATGTGTGAATGAGGGTTGTATTGCTTACACTTTTGGATACCAAGGTGTAGACAACACAAACAACATAGGAAATTACGCACTTGCTTGGCATGAAAAGTACTTTACTTTTGTAAGCAGATTTGATCTTTCAAACAACAACTGATCAATGGTAAGCCCATCTCAAAGTAAGATTGGGGACAATTTCTTATAACCTAGAAGGAAATGATGAAACATAATATTATTATAAATGATGTGACACCTTACATTTTATTAGACTATAATACTAGGAAACCATTATTAAGACATAATTAATCTCTTTTTAATTATGTCACGTACTTAATGGAAAACACAATTATATATGAGGCAGAGCCATAAAATGGTTCACACACTATTTCCTTATCATTTGGATTAGGTATCCTATCTGCGAGTCTTCTAAAGCCAACTAATAGCTTCCATCTCACTCTTATCATTCTGTTTGTGCATGTGAAAGTTTTTGACAAAGAATCTCAAAATCTACAGGAAGTTTATACTTGATTGAAAGAGTAAGAAGGAAGAGGATAGACATCTTCCTTCTTCCTACCTTGGCAGTCCCTAATCCAAACCTTGTTAGGGTTTCCCCTGCATAGTGATCCATGCATGGTAATGGCCAAACAAAGCAAGGAGGTACCTGCTAAAGGGCTATGCAAGAAGACCAGGCCCCTCTAGCACATAAGATTGGGACTGGTTCATGGGAAATCTTTTACAATGGTTGTGACTGTGCGTATTTTGGAATAATAGCTTATGCACTTCCTACGTTGTTTTTGGTTATAGGATTGTTGTTGGTTTCTGCATCACGGCATGCCTATTTTTGCATGGGATACCATGTAAAGTTTTTTGATTGAAGGATTTAGTATAGCCACCTAAAGCTGTGGTGGCAGTTATGTCCTTAGCATGTTCATCTAAGGCTAGTCCCTCTGGCTATGCTCTGCATGATTTTTCTTGCAGCAGATTTTGAGAGAATGGGACAAATATTTGCTTGCATGTCCTCCCACTACACTTTGGGGCACATAAAATTTACCTGCATTGTTCTTTGATATTCAACAGCGTGATTGGAGAAGGCATTTCCTACTAGCATTCAGGTTGTTTTGCAATTTGATTTTGTTTGCATTAATAGCTAGAACTGCGCATGGTGCCAAGCATCCTCAGCAAGGTTTTTGGCGAGGGTTATCTGCTTTAAAGTCATTAAGCTGAGATTCTATGGTTTGCATGTGGCTTTGTGGGTGTGATTGTCCTTGCACACCTTATCGATGATTTGTGAGGTATGCCTTTTTGGTTTCTTTCATCCAGGCTAACACTGCTCCCTTTTGTATTTTGCCTGAGAAATTGTAAAGGGAAGGTTAATCTGCTAGTCACGTCCTGCTCCCTTGTATCATGGCCTGAGATTTTGTATAGGGAAGTTAAACTGTTCTACATCTATCAGGGTTCTCCCCTATTTTCTTAGGGATTTGTGGTTCTTGGCGATTTTTTGTTTTAGCTATTGTGTTTAGGATATTAACCCATGTTTAGTGACAGTTTATCTGCTGTCTATTTTTTTCTTGCAATGTGCTAAAAAGATTCTCTATTTTAATGGAATAATGAAGTGTGTTTCCAAAAACAATTCTATAACCAATTCAGGCAAGGAGTAAATCTCATGTACATACAGAATTAAACACTAAAGCAGATCATAATTCTAAAGAAGCTTTGTTGTTGCAGGAGGATATTTTATCTGAGGATAAATTTAGAGGGACCCTCTCTTCATCTACAAAAAAGTCTCTTTAATAAATAGCAGAAGATGCCAACACTGGAAAGTTTGGTCTAAAGTATCTGCTTATGTTTTGTCTTAATCTGGAAGGTATAGGGCTGAATTGAGTCATGGTTTTGATGAATGAAATGTCAAGGCTTCCTTTTTTGGAGCCATGGAAGAGTATACTTCAGTAGTAATAGGGCATTATAGAGATTAAAGAGTCTGTCTTTTTTTGTCTATGTTTCATTGAGTTTGTACAAGATAGCTTAAATTATATTCTGATTTCAAACTCTGAAATATTGAATATAATTTTTTTTCTTGGAATAGAAAAATGGACGAATGAAACAACACCCAAGGATGATCAATTGGGAAAAGGTTCAATTAGATTCTTAAATTCACTGCAACCAATGAAGAATAGATTAGAAACAGCACTATCGTAAAGATATTGAACAAAGTTTAGAAACAACATCAGATGCATTTTCCCAAAGAGAAAATATTGATAAAAAAAGTGAGTGAAGAGAAGAGTCAATATGGGAACAATCCATCAAATGCTGCTAATGTTTATAGAACTGAACAGGAAACAAAAAACAAAAAAATGTATGTGAAGGTGTGTGAGACCAACAATACCAGAATCTTCATAGCTCAATTATTGCAGTTTGTAACAGAACCTTAGACTGAAGCGATGAGATTTTTATTGACATGGAAGGACCCCTAGCTCAATAATAAATGATCCCAACACAATCAAATCATCCCAGCTAGCTTGAAGCTCCAGGTTCCTCTGCTGAATCCAATTAGGCAGAGGCGATTTGAGAAACTTTGTCATAACGCCTTCATGCTCAGTCCCCCTTCAATGCATTTTTGTCCAGCCTGTAGGTGTAGATACAAAATAAGGCCCATGCTTTTAGCAATGCACAACAAACCCCAACACTAAAGAACACATAAAGAGTCACGGATAATGCAATCTCTGCATTGAATGAAACCTTCAATGCAAAAACATAGGGTTAGGTGATTAACCCTTATCTAATGAAGATTTGTTCCTTACCAATACTTCGAAAAAGAGTGCTGAAAAAGTCTTATCAGGTATTTGCACCAATGAAGACCCAGATGATTTAAAAATCTGCATTGATGATCTGGAGTGAGTGAGGGCATGGAATCACATTGCTTCCTATTTAAATGAAATCACAGCCAGACACATAGCCCAACATAACATGGTCAGGAAAGGATTCAGGAATACAATACCTTCGGTTGCAGGAGGGCGCATCATCATCTGAATGTGCATTCTCTACCTACAAAGCTCAAAATAACAGACACAAGAGGAGAGGGGGCCCTCATCATTTGCATGTATATCATAGTTTAACTCACAAAACTACCTGGATCCATGCATAATAAATCACCCTTCTTCTCAATTCCCAATTTGCATTAAAGTAAGAAACTATGTTTAACAATGGAGGTGTACCTCAATCTCAAGAAGCTCTGTCACATCCTCCTCTCATCCCATGTCTACACAACAACCGCAACTAAAAAAACATTAGACAGAGCCTTTACTTCTATTTCAGATATCTTAGGCCGGAACGCTATTTGGGTGCACGCTAACATTCTGTGATACACTCCTAAAATAAATTAACAACGTGAAGTTTTATATTGTCTTGTTTTCAAGACTTGTTATAGTGGCACAATTTGGGCTGTAGATTAAAATAATTCTATCAAATGTATATCATATGTTTCCATTTTTAACTCTCCACTTGGATAAATTATGCAGTCTATATTTTAAAAACATCAAAAAATCAACATTAGAAAAATCAAAAGAGAATATAATTTTTTTTTAAGTACACAAATATTTAAAAGAAATAAAAAACATGCATGCATATAAGAGTGTATTCAACTGGAAAATGTAAGATGCATTCAATAGTAAGTGCAGACCCATAGCTGCACCTGTAACCTATCCATGAGAGAATCAGACAGAGATGAATGAGGACTGAGTCACTGACCTAAAAACCATAGGACAATAATATTTCCATTTAAAGTCAGTAGACTAGTTAGGAGTAAACTTACAACCGTCCAAAGGGAACCATATCCATATCCAACCTTTTGGACCAAAATCAACAAGGAAAATATCACGTGTTGGCTCCGGTGTTATCCTTCCCATAGTATACCTACACAAGTACAGTATGTCAAAATGAGAAACTGAAAGAAATAATTTGGACAAACTTATAAATAACACTCATTTGTTTTAATCACTCAGAAAAAGCACTATGTTATAAACATCCATTATTCAACTGGACCTGATTACTACTATAGCACATTAAAGTGAATTTAAGAATTCACTTTAATTTTTATGTTTTAACCTGTAATTTAAAAAGTCATTACTCTGAGAAGAGAGAATGATCAATTAAGTACTTCAATTGAGATGCTATAATTCAAAAATTTTAAAATTATGGGCTCATGGCTCATTAGTCACATTGAAATATTTCAATAGAATAAATTGTGTTTGCTTCTAATTTATTTCTTAGTAAATGTTTTGTTCATGGTCGTTTTTAGTATTTACCAAAGTAGTAGTGTTGGGAACAGTTTCGAGTGTCTTGGGTACAGGTGCATACACTTTAATTAACTTGTAATGCCTTTGAATTATTCCATTCAAACACTGAGCATTTTTAAAATGTCTTTACAACATCTTGCCAATTTGAGGAGCTCTGGATATAGCTATAGTGAACCTAATTCAGACTTTGCAATCAATATCAGTTACAAAATTGCATGTTATGCAACCAGGGTTTCTACTCATTTGGTGACAAATTCAAAATTTAATTTTGAAAATGCATTTGAAAGGCAGGTTGTAGACATCCTTGACAGGTTTGGTCCATATAAATTTGCATTCTGGGACAAACTCTTTTCTGCGTGTGACCATTAAGGGAAGGTGTTAAGAGTTGTTTTCCTATAATGCCCATACACTTTAGTAATAAAGTGGCATTCCATGGCCCATAATTTATGTTGAGTCATTAACATGTTAGGTCATATTTAAGTTTTTAATTAATAAAGTGGATGTATGGGATTTTAGCACGAGACATAGTTTCCACTATATGTATTGATATCCACCATATTGAATGATGTGAATAAAGTATAAATTTCTCTCTGTTATTACATTGTGGCTGGCATTCATTGTCTGCATACTTGTGTAGTTTTTTTCTGACAGTTTCCCTTTAACTCAAGAACATCATGAATGCATTATTGTATTGGTTTGCAGATTTTCCAAAATGGAAATCTTCATTCCTTGTAACAAGGCTCTTGGAGAACCAAGCATCGCTGAATTGTTTTTTCATCATGCTTAGCTTTATTTTTATCGGTCTATATCATTCATCACTGATTCAATCACTTTTGGAAGACTTTGTGAAAACTTATGGGTTGTTGACTCCAATTTTCTACTTCTTTTCATCTACAAACAGATGGTAAAATAGAAGTTGATAACAGAAGACCATAACATACCCTCAAGGTCTGTCACCAAGCTAAGAAGCAATGCGATTTTATGTTTACTTTATCTAAAATAATTATAACATGGCACTTAAGCCAATGGTCACTCTCCTTTTGAGGTACATTATGCGCCGTCGACTCCAATTTTCTACTTCTTTTCATCTACAAACAAATGGTAAAACAGAAGTTGATAACAAAAGACCATAAAATACCCTTTGGCCTCAGGGTCTATCACCAATCTAAGAAGCAATGCAAATTTATGTTTACTTGGTCCAAAACAGTTATAACAGGGCCATCAACAACTACCAAATTAAGAATATAGCATACAATAAATAAAACAAAATTTTGAATTGATTTGAAGAAAAATATTTAAAAAAACTATAATTAGAATCAAAAGGTGAATTCTCAGTACTAAATTAACCATATTTTAATCTTAAACATTTTAATTGATTTAACAAATTTAGCTTGTTGAGTGCAAATGAATAACAAAAATATAATACTGATACAAATAGTCATCCCTTTATACCCAGTCTTAAAATGATAAATGCACTTGTAGCAAATTGGTTCATGTGTTTTCCTCAAAGCCAAATCTACTCCCTCCAATGATAGTAGGACTTGTAGAAAATCTAGATCTGAGATGTTCTATAACTGTCATACCCAAAAAGAAAACCTATTTCAGAAGCGATCCTTCCATAAGTCATATGTTTAAATTGGATACCCATAATCTAAGCCATTAAATCAAAACTTCCATAGCTTGGATCATATTCAACAGGTACATATTGATGGTCTATTTATACAACCCGATCTTGCTTGGATGGATCAAATAAAGAAACCCCATGTGATGTGATTGAATTTATGATGTTAATTCCAGAAGACAATTTATGATCTGCATTGGGACATGCTTGTCCATGGTGTTCATTTGGAGACTCTAGTCCCAAGTTTGAATTCATGAATGCACCTATAATCACATAAAACTACTAATTTTCACCATTCATAGATGCCATCGACGTTGCATCACATTTGTACTATGTAAGGATAGTCAAATGAATCATGTACCCGCAATATTACTAATATGCAAATGAACAAATATCAAGGTTATAACTTACAAGGATACAGACAATTTGAAAATGAATATATATATATATNCAATCATAAAAGAGGCATGAAAATAAATAGATTATGCCTATGGGAGAATTTTTTTTAAACCTGCACAAGAGTATGACAATTGAAGCATAAGAGTGTATCTTCCTGTTAGAAAAAGAAAAAAGAACTCCATGCATCCAAGTCCTACCATTTCAACTTTTTTATTAAAAAAACCATGGTCTTAGGTATGCTAGATATCAACTATGATGAATTGTTATGATGAACCATGAGCCACATGCCATTATGAAACTCGTAAATACTAGTAGCCAGCAAAGGCTCCATAACTCCATCAATAAACACTTTTAATGTTACCCATTCCATATCACCAAACACCATAAACTAAAAATTGTGTATCTGTATTTTGTATCATTGATACCAATAAAAAAAGATCACCCAACTCTGCAAAAATTTATCATACCTACAGATCACATTTCCAATCCAAGCATAAGAAACTTGTATAATAATTCCCTAGAATTAAGTCATATCTATATGATATTTTCATAGTCCACAAAGCTTATTTCTTACAATGAAAAGGTCCCTTTGGAAATACTTGCAATAAAACAAATTTCAAAGAATTGAAATTCTTATGACTTCAACAACATGGGAACATAAGGAAAAACGTGAATTAAACAAAAATTCTTCAAGTATGAAATAAGAACCTTCATCAAAATGCATACAATAAGTATACTTCTCCCTAAACAGATTAGTCACTTCAAATGATTCAAACCGTTTTCAGTAAGATGAAGTTTAGCCTTATTTTGTCACAATGGAAAGGACGTGTTTAGAAAACAAGTACTATGTAGGATCCGGCAGTCTTTATGATGAAGATTATTTTCCTACTTAATTTTCTTATATTAAGGGTGGAAGCCATAATTCACAATCTTCTCATATTCGGAACAGTATAGGCCATATAGTAATGAGAAGAGAGATACTAAAGTAGTAGTTATTCTTTCCTTGTGTGACTCTAGCCAATTGCAAATTGAACAACTATGTGCTCCAATACTTGAACAATGTGGCAAAGCAAGAGTAATCAATAAGATAACACCAAGACCCACAACTTAGAATATAGTAACTTTGTAGTGATCTCTCCCTAGGCGATTCAAGTATAGCTTTATTAAAGGATCAAATGAGGAAAATCGTTAGGCATTCTAGAGGAATGAGGCTGAGTTGATAGCTTACTTGGAAGCCAATAAAATAATAAAATGAATTTTAACATTTAATTTCCTACCCTATGCTTATGAAAAAATAGCCTTCAAAATATACAGAAGGATAGACAGTGACTCAAAGAAACTGACCTTCAATATTTGTTAGTCATATAACACCAGGTTAATCCTGTAGGTATAAAGTGTTGATGTTTTCTTCATTGGTTTCAAAATAGAGTTATGAGCTCCCAACAAGCTGAGGTTATCATACAAGTGTTAAGTCTAGAGTATAGCACTATATACTTCAATTTATTAACCTTTATCATATTTGTAAGAGGACTATAGGAAAACTGTCAAGCCTGCTATTAATGAACAATTCCATGGGCCTATAGGTTAGGTATTGAGGGTGATTTCTCTCAAGATATACAAAACAAAGCATGGGTTAATCCCTCAGATATGTAGATTATCTTTGAACATATCACTTAAAAGATAATCTAGGTTGATGCCACATACTGCATTTACATTGCATGTCTTAGATGACCTTCCATTCTAGTACTTATGAGGTAAATGATGGTGAATACCACCTTGTTTCAGAGTAAGCTAAATGTTAAACTATTTTTTTGTCAGTATTCAACAATGGATTTTTTCTGAAATCACAATTTTCAATCTTCAAATTGCAATATTGATTACAGAAATGAACATTTATGCAATCAGGGCAAACTCAAACCTCAACATCCAGACATTCAAAATAGTCATAAATTAATGCAAATATGGGGGATTTTTACTTTGGCAAAACTTAGACATCTCATCATCAATAGATATGTTGAACATATCTTCATCAACTCCTTTGTAAAAGTAGAGAACCTCACAAGTCTTTGAAAAATTGATATCTTTGGTGATGATGGCATGGAGCATTGCATGTTTTTAAAGGACCTCTATGCCTAAGACATCCCCAAACTAGAGTGGGGTTGAGCAATAATTCAACAACTGCACCATAAAGGGAAGCCTACAATATGAAATAAATCCATACAAAAGGCAAAAAATGTGTTCAACGCATGCAATTGGTGAGAGTTACTGATGTTCTCTCTATCAATGTGAAGTAACAATTGAAAAGAGAAAGATTCTGACATTGACTACTAAGAAAACTGGCCAATATGTGTGGACTAGACAAATGCACCATAGATTTGTTTCAGTGACATTTAAAGGAAATTAAGTGTAACTCCATGTAAGGATTGTAGTGTTGATGGGTAGTTAATGGAGTTTTTAACTATAATCCTTGAAAATAAATGTGTCGACCAACATTTCAAACGAATATGAAAGGAAATAGTGTGAGAATCTAACACATATTTAGATGTACATGAGATATAACTTGAAAAACAAATAAAGATAAATAAGATTTGTTAACACCACAGATTTATAGAAAATTTATAATTTGTTTTTTGATTAAGAGAAAAAGAGTTAAAGGTATAAGAAATATAAAAAGGAAAAGGATTACTAGAATTTCTTTCAAGATATACAAAATAGGGTATGATTACTAGTTATAACTTGAAAAGTATAAACATTAGTGTTTGCATATAATTTAATATTGATACAGGTTGTAAGTAGCTCAACTTAGAGCTTAGGTGTAAATAGTTTACCCTGTAAATATTAAAATGTAATCTTTTGTACACGGAATGTTGCAGGCTTTGACACTAGAAATGTAATTTCCTAGTCGTTTCTCATAATAGCTTTCTGTGGTACCTTCACTAAGAGATCCAAGTAATGAGTTGGGTGCTTATGCTCATAAACATTGAAATTTCTTGATTCATAGCTTACTCATCTTCCCTCTTGCATTACCACTCCCCTAAATATATAGATTATATTTCAATATATCACTAGAGATTGAGGTTATTCTTGGTTAATAGTCCATTCATCTGCAGATTTAATTCACCAACTAATACTTCACAAGAAATGGCCTGTATTACTAAAATGTTAACCTGGGAGACCTTATAAAGTTGTGTTGAAGCTGGCTTGGAATACCACTACTCCCTATCGGGCTTAAGAACCTTGATTGAGATTCTTCTTGCTTAACAATCCATTCATATGCATATTTAATTCACCAACTAATACTTCACAAGAAATGAACTGCATTACTCATTACTAAAATGTAAAATGTCAACCTTGCCTCAAGATGATATTGTTCTACTGTAGAATAGAGGCCGAATAGGGCTAGAGGTGTCAACGTTTTGGTTGAACTATGCCGAGTATTGAGAGCATTATCCCTTGAATAGGATTTCACAAGAATCAATAAAATTTATTAAAAGGAATTTACTTCAGAGGTAGGTATGGATAGATGAAGTATTTATATAGAAGGTAGAATCAAGGAAATCCAAAAAAAAGACTATGTATGAGTCATGACTTACCTTGGAGATAGATTTGAAAACTTGCTATACAACTTTAAAACTCACTCTGCAATTCACTTGGAAGCATAAAAAAGCCTGCAAGTGTAATATGACGCCATGGATTACATATTTAACTCGCTCTGGAATTTCTTGGAAGCACAACAAAGCCGACAAGTGTAATCTGACGCCATTAATTACATATTTATGGATTAGGATTATGGAATCACAGATATACAAATTAGGGATCAACTACACTTTCAAGATTCTCCCTCCAATTTCCCTTTGAAACCAAAAGAATTTGACACAAGCTGAATTTCTCCCTCCAATTTCTCGTGAAATTCACACCTTCTACAGAATTCGACGCATTTTTCCCTCCACTATACAAAATTTCGTATATGGTCTTTGTTTCTCCGTTGTTTCTCTGGTCATGGATAAATTTTCATAAACTTTAACCAAAATATTTCCCTTCCCACCAAAATATCTTCGATCCCCTGCTTTCATTGAAAAATAATCATTGCAGTCACAATGAATTTTCCTCCATATTTTAGGGCTAAACAAAATATCTCCATTCCCGTGAAAAAAATCCTTGCAATCCTATGAATTTTCCTCCATATATGCATTCCCCTCATTGAAAAAAATCATCTATGCTGCAAATTTTCCTCCAAAAGAAATCATCCTATGAATTTTCATCCATTTTTAGGGCTAAGCCTTCATTTTCTTCTAATTCGATGGCGGAAATTTTTTAGGGCTAAACCTCCGTTTTCATCAGAAATATCTCTGTATTCTCCAAAAATATCTATATATTCTCGTACGTAAAAACTACATTTACATATAAAAATATTACAAATTATTAAATATCAAATTAAATGATACTCTTATTATATTATATGATTTTTTTAACTTTTCCATAGTTTAAATTTTTATATATTTATTAAAAAA
>LPNX011218737.1:17069-32069 GCA_001517045.1 Pseudotsuga menziesii
CTCTTTCTTTCTATTTTATGTATTTTTCAAATAATATAAAATAGTACAACTAACTTTAAAAAAAACATAAATATTATGAATTACCTTATCTTACTACCATTTTATTATTATATCAGTCAATATAAAAATTATTATGTTTTAGACAACAAAAACTCCAAAAATGGTTGAGGTTCTGGACGAGGGTTTGGTTTGAAGTGACGGCTATGGAATAGGCTGTCAGAGAGAGGGTACGACTGGTCAAGGCCTCTAGCTATGGCTAGGGGTCTGTCTTCAAGCTAGTTCCTCTCAATATCCTGTGTCATGGTTTCTTGTTTGAAGGCGTTTGAAAAGGCGGTTTGCTTTCTATGTCAGTGGCAAGGTGGTTTAGTTTTTTGATGTGTGAAGAAGTTTGAAGGTTTTATTGACTGATACGGTTTTCCTTCCTGGCAGTAATGGAGGATTTGGATGCTGTTGATTATTCTAGTGACAGGTTGGAGAGCTCTGACATTTGGGATGTGCCAGGTGGAGGGGTGATGGAGCAGGTGGTGGACATCCCTAGACTGAGTCAGGAGGTTCTAGATTCGACTAGTTTTATGTCGTTGGGGTTGGAAGGCGTAACGTCCCCATCTGATTTTCTTGTTTTCTCGTCGGTGGTGCAGTTACCGGTAGATCCTCATGTGGATCCCTCTTCTCACCTCCCTGACGATTTTTTGGGGAACTCGAGCTGGAAGAAAGCCGGAGCACCCTTTTACCGGAACCTAGGGTTCCCGGTCTCAGTTTTTCAGGTAGGGTTTGAGGCAATGAAGGGCTCTGATCAGGTGACAGCGGATGGGGTGGATGGACAAATCCTGTAGGGAAAGGGCTCTAGTGGAGAAACTTCAGAGGAAGAGTGGTGGGTGCCGCTGGATGTAGCGGAGCAGCGAGGGTATGGATCTCCTAGAAGGGACATCTTAGCTGGAGGTGTAGGGGATTCGGGTGATTCTGATGTGAGGCAAGCTGTGAACAATGGAACATCAAAGAGACGTCGGAGGAATTGGATTAAAATGAAGCAGGTTTGAAATTATGTGGTGGGAGAAGATCTAGCTTGGGATTGTGTGCTGATGATGGAAAAGTGTACACTGGTCGGGAGGGTTATGGGGAGAAATTTTGCAAAGAAAACCATTCAGGACTGGGCTACGACTTCTTGGGGAAATCAGCTTGGTTACGTTCCGGTGGTTGAGATGCTAAACAGAGGATGGTTCGCGATCAATTTGACGAAGGAAGAGGACCTTAGATGGATTCAGAATAGAAGTTGGCATATCGACCATTCACCTGTCCTTCTGAAACCTTGGAACCCTATGTTTGATGCAAGCAAATAAAGGGTGGATGTAGTTCCTATCTGGGTGAGAATTCCAGTGCTTCCTCTCCATTTCTGGGATATGTATCATTTCAGGCGGATTGGTGATATTTTGGGGACCTTCTTGGAGGCAGATTTATCCTTTTTAGAAACTAATGAGAAGAAAGTCGCCAGAATTTTGGTGAATATAAATCTCAGGGAGGGTTTGGCTGAATCTATTAACCTGGAATGGGGGCCGGAGATCATTCCACAATTACTGGATTATGAGAATGTTCCATTTCGATGTAGACGATGTCATGTTTATGGGCATCCGGCTTCGGTCTGCTCTATGTCGGTGCGCACCCACAATGGAAGTATAAGGAAAGGTGTGTCGGGTATGCGTGAAGGGCCCACTGATAAGAATTATGTGTCCTCTGGGTCTTCTCAGACCTCTATGGTCGAATTGGGCAGTGTTCCGCCTAGTAAAGATTTGCTTTGTCCCGACCCGGTGGTGGACGTTGGGCTTTCAGAGCTGCCAGTTATTTCCTCAGTTCCGGTAAATGGTATTGCTCCTGGGGATCAGTCTGGCCCGGGTACTCACTCTTTACCTCTCTTGTCTAATGTTAATTTGTTCTTGAATAATGTTTCCTTTCTAGGCTTCGATTGGGTAGAAGGACTGAGGAAGCTCTCCCTCTCGGGTCAGGATGGCCCTTCTTTTCCTCTTCCTGCCCCCTTTATCTTAGCTGAGGCCGTTCTGGGTTTGGGTACACTTCCTGCTGCTGCTTTTTCTGCCCTTGATCCAGACCCACTTCCTTCTGTGAAAGATCCCTCCTCTGTTGCCTTGGAACCTGACCCTGCTTTTCTTTTTGAGGAATCTTGTCCCTCTCCTCCAGATTCTACGGACTCGGGATATTTTTTAAGGTCTTGTAACAAGCCTTCTTCTGGGCTGGGTAAAAGTACCTCGATAGTACGAAGAGGTCGGGGCAGAAAGACAAATCTTTTCAAAGCACAGTCCAGAGCCAAGGAGGATCTCTTGGGAGGAAAACAATTATCGATTGAAAAGGCCCTTAGAGCAGAGAAGGCCATGCAGAAAGGTCGAACATGAAGCTCATGTCTTTCAATTGTCGGGGTCTGGCTGGGCCTGTCAAGAAATCAGCCTTCATGAGGGTGCTTACTCTTGAACACCCGGATGTGATTTTGCTACAAGAGACTTTAGGAGTAGGAGAGGTGATCCAGGAGAGGCTGGAAAGCTGGATACCTGGTTGGTCCTTTGTGACTTTGGACGCAAGAGGTCATTCAGGGGGATTGGCGGTGGGTTGGAAGAATAGATGTGTGAAGTTGATAAACTCCTGGGGGTCAGAGGCTGTGTTAGGAGTTGAGGTTTTCTCTAAAGAGTTGGGGATTTCCCTTTCTGTGGTTAATGTCTATGGGCCTTACATTAACAGAGCCCATTTTTGGGACTCCCTGTTTCAAAACCCTATGGTGAATGGTGACTCGGTTGTGTTGGGTGGGGATTTTAATTTTTTGCTGGGGCATAATGAGGTTTGGGGTCCTCATGCTCAGGTGGATTCCTTGGCGGGTTACTTTGTTTATAAATTGGTGGAGAAGGGTTTGCTGGATATTGAGCCTGTTAAAATAAATCCTACCTGGAGAAACAATCGAAGTGGGGATGCTAGGGTGGCTAAAAGGATTGATCGTTTTTTGGTAGTAGAGCAGTTGGTGGACAGATTATTCTTAGTTAGACAATGGGTGGGTAGTGGGGGACTTTCTGATCATTTTCCTATCTTCTTTGAATTCAAAAAGGGGCCCATCAATCCCCCGAGCCCTTTAAAATTCAATAAATTATGGCTCCAGGATGAGACTTTCAAAAACCTCTTTCTCACACATTGGAACCCTATTGCGGGGGAAAATGAAATATCGGCTACCATTCAGTTTGCAGACAATATTAAAAGACTTAAAGTGTTTATCAAGGAATGGGCAGCAGCAAAGAGAAGCAGAGAAGATGCCAAGCTGAAGAATGTGAAGCAGAACTACTGGTGATCTATGAAGGAGAAGGAGGTGGTCTTTCAACACAAGAGTCTAAGGAGGTCTTGACTAGGTTGGAGGGCAGGCGTAATACTCTTCTTTTGGAAAAAGAGGAGGCGTGGAGACTTAAAAGCAGAGCTATTTGGCTGGAATGTGGGGATGATAACACAAAAAAATTTCATGCTTATGCCAGAGGTAGGAAGGTGGAAAATACCATTTGGAGCCTACAGGATGAGGAGGGTACTTCCCATGTATCCTTTGAAGAAAAGGCCAGATGCAGGGTGAATCACTTTCAACATTTGTTCAAAGCCCCACTACAGGCCACAATAGAAGAGGTTGTTATATTGGCACAAATGTTTCCACGTTTTGTGGATGAAGCTGGAAACAGGGATCTCATGAAGGAAGTCTCGGAAGAAGAACTCAAGGAGGTTATGGACAGTTTTCAGAAAGATAAAAGTCCAGGGCCAGATGGATGGACGATTGATTTTTTCCTGGATCTCTTTGATATCCTGGGGCAGGATCTTCTACAGGTGATAGAAGACTCACGGTCGTCTGGCTGGATCCCAGCCAGTTTCAACTTAACCTTTATAGCTCTCATTCCAAAGTCAGATAATGCAAACTCTCTCAATGATTTCAAACCAATCTCCTTGTGTAACTGTCTCTATAAGATTATCTCAAAAGTAATTGCTTTAAGAATGAAAGCTATTCTTTCAGACCAAATCTCAGCTGAGCAGTTTGGCTTTCTGGAAGGCCGTCAGATCCATAAGGATATTGGGGTATCTCGGGAAGGTCTTCATAGTTTAAAGACCAAAAGGATGAAGGGGGCTGTTCTCAAAATTGATCTTTCCAAGGCATATGACAAAGTTAGTTGGCTTTATTTGCGGTTGCTTCTAACCCATCTAGGCTTCAGCATCAACTTCATAAGATGGATTATGTCTTGTATAACCACTGTTTCTTTTTCTGTGCTGATAAATGGAGCGGCCTCTCCCTTTTTTCATGCTGAGAGAGGTCTAAGACAAGGTTGCCCATTCTCTCCACTCCTATTTCTTTTGGTTGCAGAAGGTCTAAGCAGGGCTTTAAGAGCATCCAAAGCAGAAGGTCGTTTCTCTGGGATTCAGATAGCTCTGAATCTAAATATTACACATCTACTCTTTGTGGATGACGTTCTGATCTTCTGCTCTGGCACTAGAGGTGAGTCTAGAGTCCTACAGGAGATCTTGGAACTCTTCTCAAAGGCCACAGGTATGGAGATTAATAATGGCAAATCTTCTTTGACAACTCATATGTTAAGACCAGAAGAGGAGGCTGAACTTACAAGATTCTTTCCCTTTAATACAACAGGCCTGGACGATGGGTTAAAGTACCTCGGCTTCTCCCTGAAAGACAATCTGTATCGGAAACAGGACTGGTATTGGCTGGTAAGGAAGGTAGAGAAGAGACTTATGGTCTGGAGCCACAAGTGGCTTTCTAGAGTAGGAAGATTAGTGTTAGTTAAAGCTGTTTTGGAGGCAATTCCGGTGTATTGGATGTCTTTATCCTGGATCCCGAAAGGGATTCTTGAAAGGATTAAGAGGATATGCTTCATATTTCTATGGAGTGGAAAAAAGGAAGATCAGACTAATCCATGGGTTAATTGGAAAAGGATTGCAGTCCCAAAAGGACTAGGAGGGTGGGGCCTTAAGGACATCTTTTTATTTTCAAAATCCCTGGTTGCTAAGGGAGGGTGGAGGTTGGTGAAGTCTAGTAGTTTGTGGACTCGGGTGATAAAACAGAAATATCTTCCTGGAGAGAGCCTTCTAGATTGGATCAAAAATCCCAGGAAATCTCACTTAGGGGGCTCGGTGATTTGGAAAGCGATTGTAAAATCCTTCCATCTGATTGAAAACAATATTGTGTGGGATGTTGGAAATGGGGAAAGTGTTATGATTGGCAGGGATCCTTGGCTGGGAAGCACTCAACAACATCTTCTTCCTTTTGATGTCATTGAGGCGTTAGGACATAGAGGGATCACTACTCTTAACCATCTAGCCGATCCAAGGCCTGCTGAACCATGGACTCAATTCTGGAGAAAGGCCAACTCCTTAGGGTTGGGGGATCGGGCAACTGGCTATTTAGAACTTTACTTAAGGGAGATGTACCAGGAAAATATTATACTCTCTGAACAAGAAAACTCGCTGGTGTGGGAGGCTGATCCTGGGGGGGGGTTTATACTCCAAAGGCTGGGTACTTATTCGTAAGTGCAGGAGTGGATCAAAGGGAAGAAGTTTGGTGGTGGAGGCCTCTGTGGAGACTAAAATGTCCAGCAAAAACCAAGTTGTTTATGTGGTGTGTACTAAACAATAAGGTACCCACTTGGGACGTGCTTCAGAAGTGAACATTTCAGGGTCCGGGTTGGTGTGTGTTATGTAAAAAGGAGCTGGAATCGACTCATCACCTATTTCTTACATGCTCCCTCTCGACTGAAGTCTAGAGGGAAGTTTCCAAGCTGGTTGGCTTCATTTTCCAGTGGGAAGGGGATACAGTAGGGGTGGCCTGGGACTCTTGGTGGCGGAGGACACCACAAAAAAAACATAAAATCTTACCTTTGCTAGTCATTTGAGGGATTTGGCTCACTAGAAACAAGGCCATTTTTAAAGAGACTCCAAGCACGCCGGCTATCACAGGTGCTATGTCTATGGGTTTCTTTAATTCTTATCCGGTTCATATAAGGGCTGTAAGAGAACGAAGGATTTTAGAGGTGGAAATAGACAGAACAACCCCATGGGCATTTTTTGATGGGGCATCCCAAAACAATTCTTGTGGAGGTGGAGCAGTCCTTTTCTTAACAGAGTCACATTTCTTTGTTTTGTCTATGGGACTTGGGGGGGGCACAAATAATTTTGCTGAGTTAATGAGCCTCAAGCTTCTTCTGATGTTTGTTGTAGAAAAAGGGTACACTGTTCTTAATATTCTTGGTGACTCATTGAATGTAATAAACTGGATCAATCAGACTCAAGAGTGTAGGCATTTGAGATTAGCACATGTTATCTATTCTATTCGGCAGCTCCTCCTATGATTTGACTCCTTTTCCTGCCGACATGTATACAGGGAAAACAACAAAGAAGCGGACAAAGCTTCCAAGGAAGGGCTCCGGCTGGTAGAGGGTTCATGGATGGTGAAAGAAACATTTAATGGCAGAATGCAGTCATATTACCACAGGCCGTTCATAGAACAGTTCTGATTTTTGACAGGTCTATATATTTTTTGACATTTCTATGATTGGCCTATATGACAAGTATATTCTTGACAGGTCTATATGACAGGTCCTTTTTGACAGGTCTATGTGATTTTTTGACAGTTCTGATAAGAACTTTATTTCAGTTGTTTTTATGGAGAATTATATTCAGTCTTAAGACTCCTTACAGCAAATTTGTAAATGAACCGAACATATAATTTTGAAAAGGCATCTGCGTATGCTCTCCTAGATTATATATCACAGAAGACTTTGCAGTCTCTCTATTGGAACCAGCTTGTTGGTTATTGGTATTCATGTTTTAGTGAAACTTCAGAATGTAATTTTGATCTCGAAAGATGAATGAAATTACGCTTTTTTTTCTTGGAAAAAAAAAACTCAAAAAATAATAATTAAGGTGGCTTATGAATATATTAACAACAAATTATTAAACATAAATTTTTATATATGTATTAAAAATGTATATATATATATATATATATATGTAACTCAAAAAATAATAATTAAGGTTGATTATAAATATATTAACAACAAATTATTAAACATAAAACATAATTATAATATTATTATTTGATTTTTTATTTGTTATAGTTTACATTTTTTTATATTATATTTATTATATATATAATTCAAAAATCAATATTATATATATATAATTCAAAAGTCAATATTATATAAAAGCAACTATTTTATATATTAATATTATATAAATGCAGCTATTATATATAGTTTTTTTAGTTTAAATATATATACGATTCACACACATAAATCACACACTACCTGGAAACCCTCTTTTTCAGCATTAATCGCCCATCTTTTAGTACTATACATTGGGCATTTACCTCTATGTTTTCAATCACTCTTTTACTATGTAAAATAAATCCCGTGGGAGTCAAACATTGACCAATGTTTGATTCCCATGGGATTTATTTTACATAGTAAAAGAGTGATCGAAAACATAGAGGTAAATACCCAACTTATTAATTCTAAAAGATGGGTGATTAATGTTGGAAAGGAGGGTTTCTACTTAGTGTGTGTGAATTGTATATATATTTAAAATATAAAAAAACCTATATATAATAGCTATATTTATATAATATTGATATATATAATGGTTGCTATTATATAATATTGACTTTTGAATTATATATATATTGATATATATAATAGTTGCTTTTATATAATATTGAATTTTGAAATATATATATTAATATATATAATAGTTGCTTTTATATAATATTGACTTTTATATCATTCAAAAGTCAATATTATATAAAATCAACTATTATATATAGTTTTTTTTATAGTTTAAATCTATACACAATTAACATACAGAAATCACACACTAGGTGGAAATCCTCCTTTCTAGGAGTGATCACCCATCTTTTAGTATTATAAGTTGGGAATTTACCTCTATGTTTTCAATCACTCTTTTACTATGTAAAATAAATCCCATGAGAATCAAACATTAGTCAATAGTGTAGCATAATGCTCAAAGATTTGATAGGGGCCATAAGCAACTAATTGTTTTTTTCCTTGAGAGATGTCTGCTTATAAGGCCAAAGATGTAAAAACATTTGATCTACTTCTTCAAAGTAGCACTATGAGCATTATTGAAATGCTTGTTGCTTAATTCCATTTTAAACCAAGACCAAAATGCCCTAAAGAGTACAAAGAAAGTTAGCTTTTGTGTTAAGATTGATATCCACTTATTGTGCCTTGGATGTTCTTGGTAAAAATGAGGCTATGGATGGGGGGGTTGTCCAAAACAAACTTGTAGGGTGACATTTTGGTATCACCATGATAGGTGGTATTGTACTACCTTTCTGCAAGGGGGGTGAAGGGTGGGGTGTGGGGGTTGTGGGTGGGGTAACTACTAAACCCAATGGGCATATCATCAATGTAAAATCTCAATGGCTAACAATATTTTTATGGTCAACACCTCACAACTTCTATTACTTTTTATTAACTCCAATATCTCAAGTCATGTAGTATCCAGAAGTATTATGACATGCATCATCATTATGGACATCAGCGTTGTCATCATGATCATCATCAATGCCATTTGGTACACCAACACCATCTTGAACATCATCCTCATTATCAACATCATCGTCCACATTAAGTACATCATCAACAAAATCATCGTTGTCATTGTCATTATGGTCACTCATATGCCATTAGTGTTCTTAATCCCTCATTGTCATTAGGATTCATGTCATGTAATTGTTAAGGTCATTTATATGTCGTTACAGTGATTTCAATGATAGTAGAGTAGTTTATATGTCGTTACAAACATTTATGTTCCATTAGAATCAATTAGGATCCAAAAGTGCTACCACATGCATATTCATCGTTGACATCCACATCCATTTCCAAGCTAGGAAATCTACTCTATTGTCGAACGATATAGTCATATACAAACTGAATATGTGTATAGTCTTGTTCAAGGAAAATTTTAGCTAGGGGAGTCAACAAAACCAAGCTTGTAATCAAATCAAATCTTAATCATTATCTAGTTATAAGTTGTTCAAGATACAAGTCACTTCTCAAGATTGTTGAATATGATTTTCAGTTGCGAGGACACCCTACACTCTTCTTCATTGGTCCATGTTCAAGGATGGCTTAAGTAATATGTCATTGATTATACAATTACTACCACGAATAGGTGGGAAAATGGACATTCATTTTTATTACATCAAAAAGTAAGCCATCTGCATAATTGAATGGAAAGAGTATCTCCCAAGCATATCCCATAGGAAAAATCATCCAACCTACAATATATGTAGATCCTATGGTGAAAAATATCTCCACAAGTGACCACAGTAACGACACCATTGGTCATTGGATATGCAACCAACCCATGCTGGATAATCTACTCTACTGCCAAATGTTACAGTCGAATACAAACTGAATTTTGTATAGCCCTTTTCAAAAAAAAATTTAGCTAGCAGAGTCAACAAAAAAAAGCTTGTAATCAAATCAAATACCAATCATTGTCTACTTATAAGTTGTCAAAGATATAAATATCTTCTCCAGATGTTGAATGTAATTTTCAGTTGAGAGGACCTAAGTTTAAATGAAAACCCTAGACTCTTATTCATTTGTCCATGCTCTAGGATGGCTTGGGGAATATACATAGATCTCATTGAGTATTAAATCACTACCATGAACAAGTAAGAAAATGGACATTCCTTTTGTTACTTCAAAGTGGCAAGGGTTTTTCACAATATAATGTAAAGTGTATCTCCCGGACAAATGCCATAGGAGGAAATCATCCAACCTGTAATGTATGCATAGCATACAGTGGATGTTATCTCCACCAAGGTAAAGACTTTGTTGACTGTTCATGTTGGATATGCAACCAACCCAAGCTCAAAAAACGTTATAGTCCGATATAAATTGAACATGTAAAAATGTTAGCTATCAGAGTCAACAATAACAAGCTTGCAATTAAATCAAATCAAATCTCAATCATTATATATAAGATGAAGCTTGGAAATGGAGCATGATCTAGAAGATGAAGGATTCTTGCAAGGTTGAACTCAAAATCCACATGTTATGGACTAAAACTTTGGATCTTCACCCTAGAACATGACTTGGGTTGTGAGAACCATCCTTGGTGTACTAAACCTTCAAAAGTGACACCACATCTTACTCACATACCAAATATTACATACGCATGGCCTGTGTTGAGGCTTAAGGCCCCACACATGGCATGTAATGATTAGGGATAGATTCCGTGGACTTAGAACCTGGGTTTTTGCACCAAACTATTCCCTTATCCCCAAGAAACATATCAAGTCTTTTGAACCTTGAAATCACCATTATATCAAACTGGAGGCTAAAGATGATGTATTATGGGCATGTGCAATGCCCAAAGTCAGGAAACATGCCATGCTAGCCCCTCATAAATTTATGTTATGGCCTAGTTCCTTTCCTTTTATCCCTAGACCATGGCATGGGCATCAGAATTGTCCTTGGTATGTTAATTCTCAAAATGATGGACACATCTCACTCATATGCTAAACATTTTCTATGTAGGGCATGTGTGGTTGTTTGAAGTGCTACACATGACCCATGAGAACTAGGGGAAACTACATCAACTTAGGACATAGAAGTTAATCCCAACCATGATCAAGTTGTAAAACAAATATTCATGGCGTTATGCATCCCAAAATGGCCACCATATCCCACTCACAAGCCATAAATTTCCTTTGTAAGGCCTATGTGATGGAATTGGGCCCAGCACAGAGTTATGGGTCATTTATGGGTAGTTATAGGTAAATGAAGGGTAATTAGGGATTTATTAGTGATAATTTAAGGGGTAATTCGTGGTCAATTATCGATAATTAAGGGTCATTTATGGGTAATTATTGGGTCATGAGATGTGGTAATAAGGGGTTGATAAGGGGTCAATTTTGGGGTAATTAGGGGTTAATTAGTGGTAATTAGGGGTCAATTATTGGTTAAATAGGGTTAATTAATCGTAATTATGGGTCTATTGTGGGGTTAATATTGAGCCATAACATTTTTTTGTAGAGATCATGGGCCATGCATGTGGCCACAACAATCACATAGGAAATTAGTAGGAAATCTCAACCCATGAGTGCATTATGGTGGTGATTTTGAACTTTTCCACATTAGAGGTTATTTTTGGTGCCTAAGACATGGTTTGGTGCTAGGATATCGGTTGTTTGGCAATATAATTGTCCTTGAGGATCAAGGGAAATGTGCAGGCCTCGAGCCACCATATTTTTGCATGTGAGAGGGATATTGTGTTCATTTAAAGCTTTGGGATGCCAAGTGTGGTTCTCATTGCCCATGCAATGGTCCAATGCAAAAATACAAAGCCTTACACAAATATTTTACTCTAATATGACTCATGGGAAATGTGTAGGGCATTAGTTATCACATAATCCCTTCATAGGAAAATTTTAACTTGCAAGAGGAATATGGTGGCCATATCAAGATTTGTAACACTAAGGATGGTTGTTATGAACCAAGCTTTAAATTAAGGGTCTAATTATTTACCAATTCCAATCAGATTTTGTTAGGGTCCATCAAATGTTGTTGGCGACACTCAAATTCCATTAGAGAAATTTAGGTGACATTAAGGTAATTTACCCCTCATTAGGATTAATCAAGATCCAAAAGTGCCATTATTACGACCATTTAGATGCCACTATGATCAATTGAGATCCAAAAGTACTGTCACATGAATCATAATCATTGGCATTGACATTGACAATGATATATCGAACATTATGTCAGACGTTTTCCGAACACAATTCCTAGCTCTAAACCTAATGCAATTCCTAGCATGGTTCCTTTCGAAATTTCTGGCATTATTCTAGGCTTTAAACCTGCTCCATACCCGACGTTATGTTGGATTTTTTCTAGGCGCATTTCGTGGCTCTATACTTGGTGCTATGTTGGATGTTTTTCTTGCCAAAATTCATGGCGCAATTCTTGTCGTCAACCCTGGATCAATATATGATGTTATGTTATTCAAGACGTTTTTTTGGAGGCTATTATGGGCATTATATGGGATGCTTTCTTGGATGCTAATTGGGATGTTAATTGGGATGCTAATTGGGATGATAATTGTGATGCTAATTGGGATGCTAATTGGGACATTAATTGAGATGCTAATTATCATCCAAAATAGCACCAACTTTTAAAAAGGGACGCTAATTGGGATGCTCATTGGGACGCTAATTCGGATGCTAATTGGGACGTTAATTGGGACGCTAATTGGGACGCTAAATGGGATGCTATTTAGCATCCAAAATAGTGCCAACTTTTAAAAAGGGATGCAAATAACGCCATTAAAAGCACCATCCCATGGAAAAGCGTCCACTTTGTGAAAAAAATGATGAAAAATACACTAAAAGTGATAGTGGACGCTAAAAAGGAAGCTAAAAGAGATGTTAATCACAGGGTTTTGTTGTAGTGATATCACAAGATAAATCTATTGACACACACACAACCGCTGGCAAGCATTTCAAAATAGCTTCTCAACCTCTTTTGAACATCAAAACATATTTCTTCCCATTTTGGCAGACTCATGTTTCACACGTGTGAACACTCTATGGAGACCTGAAGCCAGGAGAAAATGGACAACTTACCAAATAATGGATCCATGACATTTGATAAATTTACTTGCACAAAGACAGACCTTGGCGGGCATTTCCAACTGACCTCCCAAACTCCTGTTTTTAACACTTGGTCAATTTTCTTTTGTTCTCACTATGCAAAATATTATTTTTCCTATTTTTGGCAGATTGATATTTTTCATATGAGACCATCATAAGACAACCTGAAGGTATTGCTGGATAGTCAGTTCACCAAGGAACATGACTATGCTACCTGATGAATTTTATCATCAAAATAACCCCTCCTTGCGGGCATTTCAAAATTCCTTTTCAATTTCCTGAATCTAACACAACCAATTTTCTTGTGTTCTTAAAATGCAAAATAATATTTTTCTTACTTTTGGAAGATTTATATCTTTTTCATAAAATGCTCCATAGGATAAATAAGACCATGGTTAGATGCACCCATCAACAATATATAGCCTAACACTTTCATATTATTTTTCTCATCATCCTATGAGATACGGCAGGCATTTCCCTAAGGCCATTGAGGCATTTTTTCCAGTATTGGAATAGTGCAAAAAAACCTGAAACTTTGTTTTACCAGACCATTAGCTTCTTCATCAAACATCTTCTTTGAGAACTGAGACCATGGTGAGATAGCCTCTTCAACAAGCTATAGGATGATATCTTCAGATAATTTTTATCGTACACCTATAAGGTACGGCAAGCATTTTCCCAAGGCCACATGAGCTAGTTTTTCCAACACAGACAATTTTCTTAGTCTGGTCCAATCTGCCTAAAACACTGTTTTGGTAGGTTCATAACTTCTTCCTCAGCTACTTCCAACATAGTATGAAGACATGTTCAGGTAGGAAAAATATCAATCTACAATACCCCCATATGTTGCGGGAATTTTCTTCAACACATAATTTGTGGCGGGAATTTTCTTAAGGCTAACTAAGCCAGTTTTCCAACACTTAGTCATTTTCAGGACTTTCTCCAAAATTTATTATGAAACCTCATTTTGGTAGATTCAACTTTTTCTTCAGACATGCTTGAGGAGAAATAATACCATGGTTAGGTAGACAAACCAACACACTACAAGACCCCCATGTGCTGCGGGCATTTACTCTAACCCATAATTTAGGGTGGGCATTTTTCTCAGGCTACTTAGCCATTTTTGCTTTCTCTGGCACAAACCCTTGTTTTGGAAGGTCTATAACTTCTCCCTCATGCACTTTGAAGACAAACTGAATACATGGTCAGGTAGGAAAAACAACAATCTATAGGACCCCCATGTGGTGTACGAATTTATATTCTCCTATAAATTATGGCATGCATTTCCCTAAGGCAATTTTTACTAATTTCCCCATACTTAGTCATTTTCCCATTTTCACCAAATTATCATATTTTTCCAAAATGATTGTCATTATTGTTGTCATCAATGCCAATCCTATTCATCACGGTCTTCATGTTTTTCTTTATAGAAATTGGTATATAATATACTGCATTTAGAAATATACTTATATCTAATGTATTTGACAAGTTATTGTTTAGTATGGTGTAGGTAAGACAATTACATGTCACTACAAGGATTTTTCACTATGAATGAAAATGAAAGGAATATTGCTCAGTTTAGAGTGACATTAGAGGTGAGGGGAGATGGAAAATTTTATTTCCCTTGCTCTTATTGCATGGGCTTGGTAGTAGTTGGTAACGATATGATAATTTGGGGATTTTGACTAAGTGTTGAAAAATTGCCCTAAAGCAGTTGCCTTATGAAAATGACCACCATAATTCATAAGAAGAATAAAATGCCCTGGTTCTCAGAAAAACTCTTTGAAGAAGAAGATACAGGTCTCCCAAAAGAAGGATTTTTGGTCGAATTAGTTAGAATTGCTCTAGGGAAACGCCTGCCATAATTGGTGGGTTGAAGAAAATGACCACACCACATGGTCACCTTGTAGGTGTAGGTTTTTTTTACCTGACCGTGTTCTCACATTGGTTTTACAATGCTTGAGGAAGAAGATATGGATCTACCAAAACAGGGTTTCAGGCAGTCTTACACCAAAGTTCAGTAAAATGCCCGCCTAGGGCAAATGAAGATGAGTCCGGGAGTGAAATAAGAATAGATGTGATCAGCAAGGTGTAATACATCATCTAGTAGAATTATTTCATGTTTTGGGTGAAATGAAAAATCCACCTTAGGTTTTGGACAAATTCCCTATGTAAGGAATTATTGGTAAAATCTGCCTAAGTGGCCTCAAGGAAATGAGCGCCACCTCTCATAGGATGATGCAAAAAATTATATTAAAGTGACAGGATCTAGTATCTTGGTTGGTTCATCC
>LPNX011218737.1:37069-71179 GCA_001517045.1 Pseudotsuga menziesii
TTTAGAGCTTCAGGTTTGTTTCCTTCTATGTTTTTCTTGATTACCTATTGTGTTTTTATTTTATTCATGATTTTTTTCATTGTTGTGGATGTGGTGGAGATGCAATGGCTCAAATATCCTTGCAAGCATGAAGCATGAGCTGTCCAGGTGAACTTCGGAAATTCAATGTGAGAAATAAAACCAACAGTTATCGAGGAAAAGGAAGAAGGGAATGAGATATTTTAATGCTACCATGCCTTTGTTTGCTTGTTGTGAGATATTTTGACAATATGCTTGAATGGATAGTGGTGGTTTTGTGGAGCTATATGATTGTAGGGTATGCTCTGAATGGGAAAGATGAAGAGGCTCTCAAGATGCATTGGAAAGCGTTGATGATGGGGATGAGGCCGAATGATTTTACTTTCTCAACAGTGCTTCTGATTTGTGGAAACATCACAGCTTATGATCAAGGTGAGCAAGTTCATATCCTCACCATAAAATATGGATTTGATTCATATAATTTTGTGGGTATTTATCCAGTTGGCATGACTACAAAATGTGGTTTTGTTTCTAGTTTTGTTGATTCCTTTTGGGCATCATGTCAAAATTCCCATGAATTGACAGTTCAAAGCTAGACTGTGAATGTTTTTAATAGGATATGTAAGTGGCTATTGTGTTAATTATAATACAATAACCGGTGCTATGTGGACTCGAAAAACCAATTCTCTTAGGTGCCAAGATAACTCCATGCCATGTTTTTTATTTAAAGGGCCACCAGGTATTCTATTTGAGAGGAATATATGTTGGTTGTTACCATTTCAGAAACCATTTTGAAAACAAGGTTGTAGCAACCCTATATCAATACACTTCCACCTGCTGCCTATAGTCTGCACTAAACTATGAACTGTTAAACTTTGACAACCCTCCCTACCTGCAACCACAATAAACACCGAACTGAATCACAGGTTAACTATTAGTTTAATGGTGATATTGTTTAAGAGAGGTAAATAAAGTCTGAAAATTTAAATTATTTGCATAGCTACAAGTATGGAACATACATTTGGTGTCTGTCCTATATTGCTAAGAATAGTGTTCAAGGTTTGAAGTGGTGTGGTTTACATTGAATGAAAAACTAAAACTCTTATACACCTTACATTGGTAACCTTAACTACTCCTATAAAATTGTCATAATTAGAACTGTCATACTGTATTATTGGTGCTATATTTATATGAGTCTTCATACTTGAATGGAAGGTTATTGGTTGGTTAAATACTGCAATTGAATTGTATATGGTTACACGGCTAATGATCTCTTGTATGCTAAAGTGCTACTAGATGACCTTGCTACTAATTCCATATATCTTGAATTGAATACATTGACTTGATATCATTTACATTTGCATCTATAAACACTAAATCAACTTAGTATGTCTTCTTCATTCATAGAAGTGATTTATTTAAAGGCACTGGTCACTGATACGATTGTGGAGAATATATAGTTATTTGTCCTTGTAATTAAATAGAAAGAAGGTTCCCTACAACCAAATGCATTTTCCATGGCTAAGTTGTCAGAAAGACTAGAATAGGTGACGTGCCATGAACATTTTGGTACAGAAATTTGTTTTAGAGACTAGAAATGTGTTACCAGTTACCACTACCAACCATAAAGACAGGTGCAATGGAAACATATTTCTGGAAAAGAATTTCCATGCCATACCAATGTCCATACAACATGTTTTCTTCTCTACATCCACCTATTTTGACTTGGTTTGACTCATTTTTTTACTAGACTTGACCAAAAATGCTGGTAAAAGTTGACATTTCCTCTATCTTTCCTTTTCTATCATTTTACTTAAATTTTTAACATTACTACTAACTGTTCCAGTATCTTTGAGAAAGTTTCCAGCCTCATTAGACTTCATATGGAGAAAGTAGAATTTCATACTCCATTCAAAATTTAACAGACTTAATAGTTTAAAGGATTTCAAGATTGGCAAGATTGCAGTCGTTTGATTGGATTCTAACATGTATCAAGGAATGGGATTGGCATTTAATCAAGAGCACCAAGCCCTTTATGTAACCTGTTGTTGGTGCAATTGATTGTTGAATTCCTCTATCATGGCCTTGGCAAAAATGTACCCTTCACTCAAGCCAAAATCATTGATTAGGAATGATATTTTTCTATGATATTTTAAGGCTTGTATTAGATAGTTTCATAAATATTGAATGGTGTTAATCAATGTCCCTGGAGGATTGAGGTAGATCCAAAGGCTAGATGAGGAGGCAGAGGGTGATATTAATGGTGAGGATCCCAATAGAAGCGATGGTGGAACTTTGCTTGTCATTTAAATGTTCTTTCTCATTTATTCATAATCCTTTCTTTCAAAGTTCCAATATAATGTGCTATTTATAAATGAGTGGTCACGTTTCCAGTGTGTTTCAGTTTTGGAAACACATACATGTTTCCCCATATCATGTAACTTAGGTCCACAACCGTAAATGGAATTGATTTAACTTCATTGAAATTAAATTTTTGGCACTGCTCTTAACTTCCCTAGCCATTATTTGACTAGAATTCAATAAACCTTTTTTCAAAGCTAATACTAAATATCAAACTAGAAGCAAGGGAATACTCACTGTAAAGGGAAATGTGCAGTAATAGGAAGAAGATAGATATTACCAACAAAGGACATACCAAGGAATCTTATAGTCAAACAAAAAATATGTTGATATAGAAACCAACCTTAGCCAGTTCTACTTGTGAGTGATCAACTGTAGGAGATGTAGATCCAGTAGGGGAAGAATGACCATTTACAGTATTATTGATAGCTGCATTTGCAGAAGGATCGGGTGTGTTTCCACCATCCTTATTTTTTTTAGTTTCCATAAGCTCCACCTCCTCCTCTTCTATCAACTGAACCATGAAAGGTTAGCATACAGATACATGCCTACAAATTCATACATCTCAAATGCAATGTCTTACTAATATAAATTCCTTCATAACAACCAACCGAAATATCTAATTGTGGTAAAAAACAAGCAGAAGTTGTGAAGATAATTCTTATACTATTGTTTAGTACTCGTATTTGATGCTTATGGATGGTTGATTGGATGTCTTAGATACTTGATGCTTGGTCAATGGATATCATCTTCAATTGTCTCTTTATAAGAAATTATAATCAAGTAATACCTTTCTCTATTGTATTGGATGCTTGTCATTGAAAAGTTTAATAGTGCACATGTTTCTCAAATTTGGTTGTGTTTCTCTTAACCCTTGTTATGGACCATTTTTCATGAATAAATAGAATCCTTGGAGATTTCAGCTGAAGTGCACATAACATGATAGTCTCAGTCTCTTAGAATACCCTCTCTAAGGAGAATTTGCTCAGCATCAATTGCAATTGCCTTTGTGGGTGCACTACATATCCTGGTGTTCGGTCACATACAATCTTGATAGAACCTCCCAGACTTGAATTATTGGATTTTGAAGCCCAAATGTTCTATAGCAAACTGTTTTTGTTTGCTCATAGTGGTTTTGAGGCTATTGAGTGGAGCTTTGTATCAATTGTGGAACGCCAGAGCTTCTCTTGAGTTGTATATGCATAATTTCTTTGAGTAATTAGTGAGACATCAACCCCATCCATAGCATTCTCTATATAAACTAACGAAAACCCATTGCATTCATCAATTATTGAAAACTCTAAGTGTATGAAAGCGTTGCGATAGAATAACACAATATTCCCTCTGTGGTTTTTCATTTATTTCGTCCAAGATGGCAGGATCTTCTACCAGGAGGAAAATAAGCAACAATGAGGGCTACCTTGGAGTGCTTCCTAAGAATAAACCCAAGCCTGAGCTCGAGGAGAACAAATTCATGTTTAGGGTTTTGCTTCTTAATGGTTTGAATTTAACTCTGCAGTTGGAGGATGTCGTTGAAAAGATGTCGGTGGCCAAGTTTGTAAGGACTGTTAGGAGAAAAGATGAGAAATAAAAAATAGAAAAGGGGCCAAGAAATATCCAATGGGGTCCCCAAGTCTATGTGGAATATGCAATGGGAGAACAAATAAATATGGAAACATCATATACAATGATTCTCACAACAAGCCCATGCTCGTAGCTCTGCAGGTTCATCCCTGAACTTCCTCCCCTAAACTGTTTCTTTAGTTTTTTTTGTAAGTCAACAGAAATGTATTTATATGTGTGCTACAAAAGCATTCCATGAGATCCTCAAAGTGAGATATGTTAGAAAAAATATTTCCATATCTAAATATTATTTACTGGAAAGTTTTTTTTTGTAACTAGGGGAATCGACAACTGGAACTGGGATGGTACTCACGTGACACGGGGTCCAGGGATCCATTCTCTCTAGCACTATACCCCTAGGTTCCCCACACCCACCACAAGACATGGGACACAGGTAAACCCAGGTGGGATTTGATCTCGTGACATCCAATTTACAACAAGTGACTTCATAACAACTGAACCGGTAATGAGCCACACCTGTGCAGGCTATTATTTACTGGAAAGTTAAAATTTCATAGATAACAAAGATTTATCTGGAGTATTTAGTGACATTTTATTCATATAGTAAGACAACATGACTCTTTCCTCTGTTTTTTATTTTATATTGTTTGACAGGATGGTGGTATTAACAGTGTCCACGCATTTCCAATAAAAACCTATTTATATGTGTATTTAATATATTTCTGTTTTAAACTTTAAAATTTGTGTGTTGTTTTCATTTTAATACAATAGTTAAAGAAATCTTGTCGAATACAAACACAAGTTTCCACATCAGTGAGGCAATGGTATTGTAATATAGCAGTTAAATGTGAGTTGATATTCTGGTGGAAAATGTGTGCTGGATAGATTGATTGTTGATTTCCTTTGTAGGAAATGTGGAATGTGACTCCAGAACCACATATCTTGGTGGAATTACCCCAAGAACACACTTTCTAGACAGCATTAGATGATTTAATTGTATGCCCATTTTTTATTTCATAGAGTATTTTGATATTTTCCATGCCAGGCAAAATGACCACTTGTGTATAGGTTTAGGAATGGATTATTTATTTAATTTATAAATTTAATTGCCAGCCAACACAATGGTTTTTCATTTATTAGGACAACTCTTTGCAAGAAGTATGGGCCAATGGACCTGGAGAAAGGTGATTTATAAGGTAAGGGTTCTTGCATTGCCTACATTCTCCTTAGGCATTAATATTTTATATGACTTGGTTGTACCTGTCGTATAATATAACTTTGCTATTTTCATTTCTAGCCTCTTCATCATGCTTCCTATCCAATGTTTTTATAGAAACATAAAAATATTAGACTTAACTATCTTTTTTTGTGTTCTTGTTGTACCATTCCCTACTTTTAGCACTCTTATGTTCTCTCTGTGCATTTCCCACCTCTATTTTTTAACCACATTCCCTCTATCACAACTATTTGTTTTCAGTTTTTGGCTCCATTTCTTCATTACTTCTTTAAATTACTATTCAAAATTATGTTTTATTTTTCATTTTATACCAAAAGCTTGGATTTTTTTGTTCCTATTTATTTTCTACCAAACCAAAATATTGCATGAAAAGCCTTTTTGTGTGGAAATGGAGGTGCTTTTCCTGTAGTCCAAGCTTCTTCCAACCTTCTCATGGGGAAGAGGAGTCTCAAGTTTTAAAACCTAGTAAGAGCAATTATCCTTTATTCTCCATCTCTGAAGCTACCATTTGTAGTTATATTACAAATGTATTATGATAGATTTCTTGGTTTGCCATGGGAAGCTTTGTTGGGGTTGAAACAAAGGTATATTTCCATTCTATAGCATTTGTCTTGTAGTAATAATTTTTAGGAATTGCGGTAACATTTCCACGCCGTGGGCTCGCACAGGTGTGGCTCATTGGTGGTTCCGTTGTTATGAAGTCACTTGTTGTAAATTGGAGGTCACGAGATCAATCCCACCCGGGTTTACCTGTGTCCCATGTCTTGCGGTGGGTTTGGGGTACCTAGGGTTATAGTGGTAGCAGGAATGGATCCTTGGACCCCATGTCACATGAGTACCAACCCGACCCCAGTTGCTGATTCCCCTAGTAAAAAAAAAAAACATTGCCACCTCGTGGCTCTTGTTTGACAAATATTTAATGTCTAGCTTAGGATTTTCCTATTGAAGATTTCTGAAGTGGATTTAGTTATTAAGTAGCAGATTGGGTTTGAACCATTCAACCCTATCTACTCTTTAATCACTAAAGCCTCCATGATATCCTCAATTGACCCCATCTTCCTAACTTGGATTTGTTAGGCACTAATCACATCTTTTATGCCATTTTAAATCTTAATTCATCTTTCATTTTTTGTTTTATAAGATCTGAAAATTTCTGTCATTTACATGTATTAAACTCATCCCTAAAACATCAAAGCACATGGTAGGTTCACCCCAGTTTTTGGCGGGGAATTCCCTTATGGAAATATTCTCTATATCGCTGATTAAATCTATTCTAAAATAGAATTAAAAGGTTGATTTGCAGGGTTGAAAAATTCAGATTAATAAGTGAAGTTTCTAGATCTTCCCTAGTTTTAGCCTCATGTGTACCTTATTTCAACTCTAACTAAAGGTTAAAACATTCTCCTGTCACAAATATTGGTTGTTGGTTGGAAAAGACATACCATTTGCAATTTTGTGGCATCATTTAATTTATTAATTCAGATGTCAAATTTGAGGATATTTTCACATATACACTAATAAATTCTCAAATCTTGATTCTTCACTACTAAAATCCCTTGTAGCATAAACTAGTCCATTGATCGTATCAATCCATTTAACATTTTCTTCTGGAACTAGATCTTGTAATTGAAAATAATGCATCTCAATAGAAGCTAGAGCCTAGAACCTACTGCCTTTACTAGACAGATATGGTGTCAACACTTTCCATTGTAGATAACATTGTAATAACTGCAACATCTATCATATAGCCCACTTGAATGGTGGTAGAGAGACTTATTGTAATTTTCAGTTTATGTTATTTTATGCTTGGTTTTTCTTTCTATCGTTGTTCTTTTCGATCACCTTTCTGTCTTCCTGATAAAAAATTTGGAAGTTCATAGGATGCACTTTGGACCCAGATGAAACCATACAATTTTCATATGCACAAAGGGTGTGAATAAGACCATTCTGTAAGGACTCTATTTGTCTATGATAAATAAGTATGGAAATATTGCAAGTAATTAGAAATCGACATGGAAATGTGTACATCGGACCAATATACAATAGATTCTATGTTTTGAATAAGTGCTTACAAAATTTAATCTAGGCATATAATCATGCCACTAGAAATAATTGAATGGGACAAGTTATTTAAGGTATTGATTTATCGATTGCTGATTCTCGAAGTGTATATGTGGATTCTCTTGTCCATAGACACAAAACCTCCATGAGACTACACATCAATCACAAGCACTTATTGAAGATCCAAAACCGTGGAAAGGAATGTTCCTTTTCCATGGTTTTTAAATTTTTTTTTAAACCTACAGGTTTCTTCGCAATATCAATGAACTTTCAACGTGGGTATTACAAAACCGTCGAAACCCCGAGTGGTTTTCCACGAATACTGTCGCTATAGTGATGCAGTTTCATGGAAAAATTACCGTTCAACTTGCATATTTCGTCGATAGAGATTGGTTTCCAACGGTTTTTCATAGAAGAAATTTATGTTCAAATTCTAGAATTCGTCAAAAGAGAGACAAACGTTCGTTGAAACAGTTCCACGGTTTTGCGTGGAAACAAAAAATTTCCTAGCAATTTTTGGCAATATTTTCGTCGTTATAGGGATGCCAATGTTGTCGATAGAGCGACAAAATGTAGAAAATGAATTTAAAAAAATCAATTTCAAGGTCACCATATAGAAGACACATGGCAGCCAGTTGTTGTCTCTATATTGACAACTTATAATGTTCGTCGTTATAGTGACGAAATAAGTGCCACGAAACATCACGACCATTATTGTCACAATTGAGACGACGAAACGTGGAAATAGAAATGAAAAATCGTCACAAATTTTCTCATATGTATTAGTGGTACGTTACTGAGGAAACTAAGGGTTGTGATACCTTGTGGAGAGAATCCACATGAGCATAGACATGGTCAAAGTATTAGAGACTATTGATACTCAATAAGAGTTATATTTTGGACTGTTAGAGAACAGTTAAAACTCTTGGAGAGTTAGTTGGGGTGCTGCAGTATAAAGAGAAGAAGCAATGAGAAAGTGATCAGGCCTTAAAGAACATCACAGAGAATAGCAAGCTCAAAAAGAAATTCTTTGGATATCAGAATATTCAACAAGTCAACAAATGTTGAAGAGTGAAAGAAAAGATAAGACTTTTTTTCTGCATGTTATTACACATTTGTTGTATAACGTTGTATGTGATGGATTTAAAATCCATGGTTTCTAGTTTAGATAAACTTTATTCTAGATTGGATCCATATGATGCTACTATGTGTAAATAGTTGGTTGGTATTTGAGAAAACCTGTTGTATTTTATGCTTACTACTAGGCATATGTTTGAGTACCTTTTAGGTACATTAGAATAGGCTCTTTATTGTATTTGATACATGTCAGACCTATTTTTATTGTGCTATACAACTATTGTTTTTGCTTGAGATAAGCTAAGTGTAATTTGCGTCTAGTACTACCAAATCTAAGTGTATTGCGGCTAGTACTACATAAGCAAGATGTATGTCTGAGAGTACTTCAGAAACAAAATGTGTTTTGTGGATAGTACTACTTGCTGAGGAGTAGTGTAGCTTGGGAAGCTACCTACTAGGGTGAAAGACTTGATCCTATAGTCATTAGGTGTTAATAGTCAAGATTTCTAGAAAACCCTATATATGTGTTATGATAAAGCACATTGAGATGAAGTTTTTGTAGTGGGTATTTCTCCCCTACTACATGCAAAAGAACCTACACTAGATCAACTGGATAATAGGGTAAATTCCATAGTGTGAAGTGTCTTTCAACCTCAACTTTCAATAACAACGACAGTAAACAAGAACAAAAATATTTTTTATGATTTTTATATTTATTTTCTAACTAACAAAAAGTAACAACAATATGCATACCTTTATTTGAAGTGGGCTACTGCAGCTGTTTGAGGAAATGGTCCACTGACTCCACAATTTGGGACTCCAGTCTTATCCACTAGTGGTTTCCAAATAGGGGGAATGGATCCAAATGGGTATGGAGCAAGCTCAATATACACCATGGGAATGATATGGAAAAATGTGATGACAATCGAAAAAGGTTCAAGAGTGAACGAATGAATGACAAAAAGTGTTTGTGGTGAGACCTTCATAATGTATTTATAGGATGACCCAAGGTTTTTTTACCCATGGTATTTTATTGTGAATGGTATTTATCTATGGTTTTTGACCCATTCTCATTTTTAGGGTTGTTTGGTCCTTTTTGGACAGAGTGGGATAAATCACAATAAATGCTCAACTTCCCTTCATTTGTGGGGAAGGGATAATAATGTTTTGGACCATATTTGGTGGAATTTTAGTTGTGATGGTCAAAATGGAGGAAAAAATGGTGGGAATATGATGTATTATTATTTTTTGGACCATAGAGAGCTAGATGAACAATTTTTAGTGTTAATTCTTTGACAAAGATGTTCGAAGGAAATAAAATCAACTAGAAGATGACTTTGAGGAACCAATTGAATAATGTGAAGATATAGAACTATGAGACTATACAAACTTACTTCACAAGGGTTGCTCAAATCAAAGAAAAACTTGAAATAGATGAAGAAAATGTCGAAGAAGAATAAATTGTAATGACTACCTTGAATGGTCTCCCTAGATCATGGGACTCATTCATTCAAGGAATTTGTGCAAGAAGGGAGTTGATATCTTTCAGCAGACTTCAAGAAGAATGTGCACAAGAAGAATATAGACTTGTGATAAGAGAATAAAATATGGGAGCAACTGATGATCAAGCTCTCACAGTTCACACTAGGAAGAACTTCAAGAAGAAGTAGAACTTTCATGACAACAACAAGAAGGACAAGAAACCAAATAAGACCAAAATAGATACTTCAAATATTTCATGCTACACTTTTGATGAAAAGGGACACTTTGAAAGAGATTGTCCCATCAGGAAAGGGAGACACCATGCTCATGTTTCCAATTATGATGAACCAAACAACAAAATATTCAAACGGGAGAAGGATGATTCAAATGAAGACTATGTGCTAATCTCAAGACTTACTGGAACTATCTCACACAAAATAAATGATAGGCGTGTGGATAGTGGAGATTATAAGCATATGACGGGATACAAGGAATCATTCGTTAATATGTTTGAATGTGGCTCACCTCACAAGGTGAAACTTGGGAATGACTATCAATACCCCATAAAAGGGAGTGGAGAATATTCATACAAGCTTGATGTTGATGTATTTGTAACTTTGGAAGATATTCTGATGTATATTATCATTGTATGTTGTTGTACCCCCACTGGGGATGTGTGTTACCCCTTTACGGGATGTATAAATTGTTTCTAGACCTTGAGGAACAAACTCCATTGTAAATCGGGGAAATAGTCCCCAATATAACATCATATAATATGTACTTGTAGTCTCTCTAGGAAAAGTGGGCCCCATATGAGATGACATGTAGGCTCGAATGTTATATTTGGTCAGTGACTTGAAAGGGTATAAATAGGGAGGTGATCTCCCTTATTTATACATACCACACACACTCTCTAAGGCGCATGAGAGAGAGAGAGACAGTCAGAGGAGGAGAGAAAGATAGCTCTTGAACATTTCTTATTACTGCTTTTGATCATCTTACTATTCTGAAGAAGTTTGCGGGGTTTTATCCTTTATGGTTTCCCCAATGAAAATATTTGTATCTTGTGTATCTTTTATATCTTATTCATTTCTTTGTACTTGTTATTATTTCAGATAAATACCCTAGATAATCTAATAAAATATTAAGAAAAACTAACATGGTATCAAAGCCTCTCTAAAAGAAGGCACTGTGCAACTACGAGAACTAGGGCTTTTTAGTTGAAGGTGTTCTCTCCAAGGATCATCAAGCAAGGAGGGCCAGGATAACTTGCCTCACTAGTGATCATCTATTGGTGGTAACAGTTTCTAAATCATAGAAGTTTCACTGTGTAGCCGAAATACAGCTACAATGGCAGCTAATGGAAATTAGGGTTTCATGCCTGAAAACCCTAGAAGATTGAATTTAGTCATTCTATAACTTTCTATATAACGTGAGAGTGGAGAAGGCTCAGACTTCAAAAATTCTATAGGATGAAGAGAAATTCTTTCTGTACCTTTTGTAAATTTTTCAGGATCATATTCTCTATACTTCTAGAGATATGGTTCCTCCAAATCAGGGTTCCATCCTCCTCTAGAATACAATCATAAACAAGTGACCTAGGGATATTTTTTATATCTTGAGATAGGAAGTTCTAAATTAAAATTCAAAAGATGTTGTAGGTATGGAACGGACTATATTTTCTATGGTAATATTTTCATACCCAGAATGAGAAACAACAACACGTGGAAGTCTGTACAAGTTCTCTATGATGAACAGTCCCCAAAATAGTCACCTTGGGGAAATCAGAATAAGTCCCACTTGGAGAATCCATTTTTTCTCTAACCTATGGGGTTGGAAATAAGACATATTAAGCTATCTCAGTGAAAAGTTTCATACTGTAAGGAACTGAAAATTTGGAGATACATCAAAATAAATTTCAAACATTTTTGCAGAAGAAATTGGAAAACTAGGGCATACTATTCTGGGAGATTCCCACCACTGTTTCCAGAAAATAAGTACATTGGAAATCTCTCCTTGAAGAGGCCAATATTTATGTCCAATCAGAAGTTTGAAATTCCAAGTTTGAAAAATTAGGGTTTCTCTAAGAAACCCTAGACCAGCCAACTCTAGAACCAGATCAGACACCTCAAATCGGTAAGATCTAAATTTTTGCTATGTACATTCGAGGTTCTCATTTCAAAATGACTAATCACACCCAACTTGATGAAAATATTGGTGAAGCTGAAAATTTTTGAGTATGGAAGTATAGGACCTCCATGATCCTTGAAGAAAATGACTTGGATCAGTATTTCAGTTAGGAAGTTCTAAGAGCTAGAGGGAGATGTGGCTAAGCCTAGAGCCAAGAGAATCCTTACAAATTCTATTAAATATCATCTCATCCCTCATGTGTCATCCTTGAAGACACAAAAATGAAGTGTTCAATTCTAGGAGAAATCAATCGAAGAAGAACAAGAGATTGTTATAACCGCCTTGAATGGCCTCCCAAGATCATGGGATTCATTCATTCGAGGAATGTGTGCCAAAAGGAAGTTTATTACCTTCAGCAGAATTTGGGAACAGTGCACACAAGGAAGAAGCTTGAATCATAATAAGAGAATATAATATGGGAGAAACTAAAGATCAAGATCCCATGATTCAAATAATATCCTTCAAGCGATGAGGAATGTGAAAGACTCAACTCTTGAAGAACCTCTTATCCATCTTAGCATTTGGATAAGAAATGATGCAGTTGCCAATGAAGAAGACGATGAAGTTGAAGGATCAAGAAGTAGTCTACCCACAAAACAAATAAAGATAAGTATTCAATTTTCATTTCATGATATTGTTTGGTTGTGCATTTTTTTATATTCAGTTGATGTGTTATGCATGTTTGAGTCATTGCATTTATACTACTTTATTGCACATGATGGGTAAAAAGTAGCGTCTACTTATCTAGATTGAAATCTATTTGCCAGCATATTAGGAGTAGTACACACTCTTAATAACGTTGGGGTGGAATGAATTCAGAAGTTATTGTATGTGTACAGGATATGAATGAATGTTGTAGCATTGGATAAAATAGTTGCATGGTTATGTGACATACATTTGTCACTATTAATATGTTTTGGAAATTATGAGATGTTTCTAATCATGCAACTGAACTTGACTTGTGGATCATTCCAAAGAACAAGTAATGACAGTTCAGAAGAGGAACTTGAAGCTTCCCAGGTCAGAGACACCATGGAAAAAGAAAGATCTTCAGAAGAATATAAAGAGAACGGTAGCTCCACCTCGAGAGATGAAGACCACCTTGGGCATGAGAAATCATCCAAGATGAAGAATAGTATGATTAGACTTCCAAAAATAAAGAGGCCTTTAACACACTCTATTTATGTTACATTGTTGAGTGACATCATTAATGCACAACCTTCCAGCTATGAAGAAGTAGCTAAGAATAAAGGGAAGGAGACTATGATCAAAGAGTACTAGTTGATCAAGAGGAATGATGTCTAGGATCTGGTGCTGAGACTTGAATGGTAGTCCGTAGTGTCTTCCATATAGATCTAGCATGCAATAGATGGTAGAATCATGGGATACAAGGAAAGATTCGTAGCATGAGGATTCTCATAGAAACAAGGCACACACTACGAAGAGACATTTGCACCAATGACAAGGTACACTTCATTAGATCCATACATGAAGGTATGCGATGGGAGATACACCAGATGACATCAAGACAACATTCTTAAATGGTGTAGTCAAGGAGGAAGTGTGCATAGAGAAGCCACTGGGAGTTGAGACACATGATAGAAAAAATCATGTGTTAATATTAAAGAAGGCCTTGTACAGCACATACAGTTACATGAGGAACTTGAAGATCACCTAGAGTGATGAAGATATAAAGCTTTGATACAAGATTGAAGATAAAATCCTATAGAGGAGGACAAGCGCACAGATGGGTGCGAGAAGAAATTTTCAACAAAGATCAAGATAGAGGATCTTGGTATCTAGTGACACTAAATGGATACATAGAATATCAGTAGCAGAGGAATCTACTTGTCACTCTAGTACAAAATGTTTCAATACATAGAGTATGAAAAGAAAAGGGAGAATGATGCCCCGCTTCGGAGGGAGTGACTATAGAATATCCTCAAGTTCGACATGGTACATGAGGATGTACAACTTACTGATGGGCCTAGGATTTATTGAGAGTAAATCAGATCCCAACCTTTTCTTGAAGGTTGAAGGAAGAATACCAGTGATGCTCTTGCTATATGTCGATGGCCTGTTACTGAAAAGCAAAGAGAAACTCATTAAAGATGCAAGAAGGAGACTTGCTACAGAGTTCGAGATGAAATACATAGGGATGATGCACTACTTCTTAGGCATGGAGGTGTGGGAGAGTATAGATGGAGTCTTCCTTAGTCAAGGGAAGTATACAATAGAGACCCTGAAGAGGTTCAAGATGATGGACTGTACGGAAATAGCCACACCCATGGCATCGAACTTGAAATTACTTTGCGATGCTTCATCAGAGTCAGTTGATGCCATGATATATCGTCAGATGATTGGATCATTGATGTACCTGAGGAACACAAGAACTGACATATGTTTTGTTGTGAACACATTGAGCTAGTTCATGATGGATCTAAGACATGTTCACCTGATTTCTGCAAAAAATATTGTGAGGTACCTGAAGGGTACAGTTGATTATGGGCTCAAGTATGATGTGAATCAGAAGATTAACCTAGAGGGTTATGTGGATTCATATTGGGAAAGAAGTGCCATTGATAGGAAGAGAACTTCGAGGTGCTACTTTAGGATGGGATCAGTTGTGATCTCTTGGTTTAGAAAGAAGCAGTCCTACGTGGCATTGAGTATAGCCAAAGAGAGTATGTTGCAGCTTGTTCGGCTAGTTGTGAGGCAGTATGGTTGAGGAAGATACTGTCTTATTTGTTTGATCTTCAGTTGGATGCTACTTGTATGTATTGCAACAACTAGAGTTGTGTGAAGTTGTCTAAGAACCCGATGTTCCATGACAATTCAAAGAAAATAAAGATCAAGTATCACTATATTAGGGATATAGTGCAGAGAGGAGCATTGAAGCTCCAGTATGTTGCAACAGACGAGCAAATAGTCGATATATTGACCAAGTCGCTAGCCAGAGTGAAGTTTGAATACTTCATAGAGAAGCTTGATGTACTTCAGATAGAGGTTCCTTCCAAGGGGAAGTGATGAGTCTGGAAGACGCAGATACACATGGGATTTTCTAACATGGTGGTAGGTTGGTCCTCCCATGGTCATTGATGTAATTGTCGATATTTTTTGACATGGTGGTAGGTTGGTCCTCCCATGGTCATTGATGTAATTGTCGAGCTTTTCCGACATGGTGGTAGGTTGGTCCTTCCATGTTCATTGATGTAATTGCCGAGCTTTTCTGACATGGTGGTAGGTTGGTCCTCCCATGGTCGTTGATGTAATTTTCGATCTTTTTTGACATGGTGGTAGTTTGGTCCTACCATGGTCGTTGATGTAATTGTTGAATCTTTTATAACATGGTGGTAGGTTATTCCTCCCATGGTCATTGATGTAATTGCTGAGCCTTTCCCAGATGGTGGTAGGTTTTTCCTCCCATGTCGGTGGATGTAAGCGTTGTGTTATGTGTATTTGGGTTGTGCTCCATGCGACGATGAGATGATATGAATATGATGAGGTAATAGTGAGATCCTTCAAGTTTTGCAGGGGCATATAATTACTCCTGGTATATCCTTTATGTTCTACAAAGGCATATAATCAGTCCTAGGATGCTCCTTCAGGTTTTGCAGAGGCATATAATCAGTCCTGGGAGATCCTTCAGGTTTTCCAGAAGCATATAATCATTCCTAGGATGCTCCTTCAAGTTTTTCAAAGGCATATAATCAGTCCTGGGAGATCCTTCAGGTTTTGCAAGGAAATAAGTCCTAAGCTATACCTACTTGATGATTTGAATACCTACATGGAAGCTAGGCCTACATCCCGCATGAAAAAGGGCTAACACCATAGAAATTTTTTATGACAGATAGTATGGTACGATGATCAAATTATAAGAAGATGATGGCAGCAACTATGATGAAGACTCTATGACTCCGTGATGATGACAATGCAATGAATACCTGACCAAATGTGTTGATGAATATGCAGAGAGAGAATACCTTCCTATTTAAGAGGGAGTGTTGATGTATTTGTAACTTTGGATGATATTTTGATGTATATTATCATTGTATGTTGTTGTACCCCCACTGGGGATGTGTCTTACCCCTATACGAGATGTCTAAATTGTGTCTAGACCTTGAGGTACAACCTTCATTGTAAGTCAGGGCAATAGTCCCCATTGTAACATCATGTAATATGTACTTGTAGTCTCTCTAGGAGAAGTGGACCCCATGTGAGATGACATGTAGGATCAAATGTTATATTTGGTCAGTGAATTGAAAGGGTATAAGTATGGAAGAGATATTCCTCATTTATACATACCACACACACTCTCTGAGGCACATGAGAGAGAGAGAGAGTCAGAGGAGGAGAGAAAGATAGTTGTTGAACATTTCTTATTACTGCTTTTGATCATATTACTATTCCGAAGAAGTTTGCGAGGTTTTATCCTTTATGGTTTCCCCAATGAAAATATTTGTGTCTTGTGTATCTTTTATATCTTATGCATTTTGTTGTACTTTTTATTCTTTCAGATAAATATCCTAGATAATCTAATCAGATCTTAAGAAAAGATAACACTTGACTCTGGCTAATCCTTAAAGATGAAATCTATGTTATATGTTCCAGGATTGAAGAAAAATATTCTCTCCTTTTCTGCACTAGATGCAAAAGGGATTAGGGTTTCTTTTGTCGATGGCCAAGTTCTTATGTGGCCCAGAGGAAAGACAATAGAGGATGCAACAATTTTTAGAGAAGAAGACAAAGGCCTATACAAGATGAAGGAACAACCTGAATAAGCATTGGTTCATGAATTGATTGAACCAAGTGAACTATGGCACACAAGGCTTGCACATGTTCACTACAGGGCACTACCGACGGCAAGCAAAGAAGTCCCAGGACTATGAGAGATCCAGGGAAATAATGAAGTCATTTGCAAAGGATGTGCACAAGGAAATAATGTGAAGAAGACATTTCCCAGCAATGAGAGAAAGGATAAAGGAATACTAGAGATAGTACACTCATATGTATGTGGACCCATGTACTCTAGTTCATTAAGAGGGTATGTGTACTATGTTTCATTTATATATGATTTCTCACATAAGACTTGGATATATTTATTGAAAGAGAAAAGCAAAGTTTTCAGAAATTTCAAGGAATATAAAGCCTTGGTCGAGAGCAAGACAGATAGGAAGAGAAAGACTCTATGGTTAGAAAATGTTGGAGAGTTCACTTCGGAAGAATTCAAGGAACTCTACAGAGAGTCTAGGATTAAGAGGGATTTGAGCACTCCATACAATCCTCAACATAATGGGGTTACGGAACGAAAGAACCGAACCATCATGGAGCCAGCAAAAGATATGATGCATGATCAGGATCTTCCTATGCACCTTTGGGCAGAGGAAACAATAACAACTGTGTATGTACAGAACCGTACTCATCATCGAGTACTTGACAATAAGACTCCTAAAGATGATTTCTCAGGAGAGAAACAAGAAGTCAACCATCTGAGAATATTTTGCTGCCCGATGTCCATACATATCTCAAAGGATAAAATGACCAAGCTCGATTCTTCTGGGAGGAAGGGTATCTTCGTAGGATACAATGATACATCAAAGGCCTACTAAATATAATTCCTAGGACTCAAGAAGATCGACATCAGTAGAGTTGTAACTTTTGATGAAGACTCGGCATACTTTAGATCCAGGAGGACACCCATCTAGGATGTCAAGGAACCTGAAGAGACAAGAGGTCGAGATATAGAAATTGGAGAAGCAATTCCAGAGGACCATGAATATCACGACATGACAAAACCATAAGAGCTGGCAGAGACATTCATTGAGAATGACTCCCATAAGAGGAAACCAGCATGGGCATGTGAGCCAATACAAGAAGCTGAAAGGTGTGGTGCTCCAGAAGGAATGCATAGAGAGAGAAAAAGGGCAAATCCATACAATAGCTATGTGGCTCTACTGTGTGACATCATTGACAAAGAACCTTCCACCTATGAATAGGATACATAAAATAAAGAATGGAAGGGTGCGATGATGGAGGAAAATCAGTCGATCGTGAAGAATGATGTCTTGGAGATTGTCCTGAGACCGAAAAATAAGTATGGTGTGACTTCGAAGTGGATATACAAGATCAAGCCTGATGTAGATGGAAGCATCGAGAAATATAAGGCGATATTTGTAGCACGAGGCTTCTCAAAGAAAGAAGGCATATACTACAAAGAGACATTTGCACCCATGGAAAGGTACACTTCCATTAGGACCATACTTTCTTTGGTAGCAATTATGAAATGGAAAATACACCTGATGCATGTCAAGACTACTTTCTTGAATGGTGTAGTCGAGGAGGAATTGTACATGGAACAACCACTAGGATTTGAGACAGGTGATAGGAATACCCATGTATGCAAATTAAAGAAGGCCTTGCATGGATTGAAACAAGCATCGAGGACATGGTACAGAAGGATGGATAGCTTCTTTATGAACTTGGGATTTACCAAGAGTAAAGGATATTCCAACCTCTACTTCAATATGGAAGACAAAACACCAGCGATACTCCTACTATATGTCGATGACTTGTTTATAACAGGAAAAGAGGAACTCATTATAGATGCAAAGAGGAGATTGCTACAAAATTCGAGATGAAATACCTAGGTATGATGCACTACTTATTAGGCATGAAAGTGTGGCAGAGTATAGGTGGGATATTCTTTGGTCAAGGAAAATATGCAGTGGAGATTCTGAAGAGATTCGAAATGATGGACTACAAGGAAATGGCCACACCTATGACATCTAACTTGAAGCTCCTGAGTGATGCTTCATCCGAGAAGGTCGATGCCATAATGTATCGTCAGATGATAGGTTCGTTGACGTATCTGATGAATACGAGACCAAACATATGATTTTCGGTGAACACCTTGATCTAATTCCGGATGGATCTAAGACATGCTCACCTGATAGCTTCAAATCATATAATGAGGTACCTAAAAGGTACAGTGGATTATGGGCTCAAATATGATGCGAATCAAAAGATTAACCTACATGGTTATGTTGATTTGGATTGGACAGGTAGTGCCACTGACAAGAAGAGAACCTCGAGTTGTTGCTTCAATTTGGGATCTAGCATGATCTCCTCGTTCAGCAGGAAGCAATCATGTGTGGCATGTTGTCGCTTGCACGACTAGTTGTGAGGAAGTGTGGATTTGAAAGCTATTGTCTGACTTGTTAATCTCTAGTTGGATGTGACTTGTATCTTCTGCAACAACCAGAGTCGCGTGAAGTTGTCAGAAAATCCTATTTTCCATGACAAGTTGAAGCACATCGAGATGAAGTTCCAATATATCAGGGATATGGTGCTGAGAGGAGCATTAAAGCTCTACTACGTGGCAACAGAGGCGCAGATAGACGATGTGTTGACCAAGCCTCTTGCGAGAGTGAATTTTGAGTACTTCATAGAAATACTTGGTCGAATCCAAACAAGATCCCTCAAAAGAGGGAGTGATGTTTTCTAGCATGGCCAGAGAGATAGTTTGTCTAAGCGTCAAATCATGGCAAAGATCGTAGGTTTCTCAGGTGTAATCAATCCTGGCGAAGCTCACAGGTTATCCTTGAATGTAATCAGTCCTGATATCTTATTGAAGCATAATATCTCACATGGGAAATGAAATAGGTTGTCTAAGTGAGAAAATATTGGTGTAGTAGGATGCTCCAATGTGATCAGTCCTATAGGTTTTCCCCAAATGTAATCAATCCTGGCGAAGCTTGTAAGTTATCCTTGGATGCAATCATGCATGTGACGGGTTATCTGAACCGAATGTAAATATGAGACCTAGCGTGGTACATAGGTTATTCAGATGTGATACGCCCCATGGGTTTTCTGAGTGTAAAATGAGACCTAGCGTGGTACGCAGGTTACTCAGATGTTATATGCCTTGAAGGTTATCTGAATGAAAAAATATCATGAACGCAGGATGTTCAAATATAATCCCTTGAGGTTGACCTAGAACTTAAAATATCCTGATGCGGAAGGTTGTTGGGTCGTAATCAGTCCTTACATATATTCATATATGTGTGTTCCCATGTTGATATTATAAGGTCACAAAGCACGAGAGGTGCACCTAAGTGGTTCTCTGATAGAACGTGAGTCGATCGTGGATGCTTTGTTTGTTTTGTTTTGTCTTGTGCATGATAAAAGAGATGATCTAGATACGATGAGAAGAAGGTATAAGATGCAGGTTATTGTCATGGAAACGTAAATAAGGTATGAACAATTCCTACGTGATGGCTTGCTCGAGATGTGATGAAGACCTGACAGAGGACTAGGCCTGCATCCAACATGAAAAAGGGTTGGCTCTGTAGAAACTTCTGATGATAGAAAGTATGGTATGATGATAAAAATAATAAGATGACGATGGCAGAAACTATGATGATGAATCTATGACTCCGTCATGATGACTCTACGATGAAGACTTGACCAAATGTGTGGATGACTATGAAGAGAGCGAATACCTTCCAAAATAAGAGGGAATGTTGATGCATTTGTAAATTCATAATATAATCTGATGTATATTATCATTGTATGTTGTTGCACCCCCATTGGGGATGTTCTTACCCCCTTGCGGGATATCTTAATTGTGTTTAGACCTTGAGCTACAACCTCCATTGTAAGTCAAGGAATTAGCCCCAGTGTAACATCATGTAATGTGTATTTGGAGCCTCCCTGGGAGAATTCGACCCTATTAGGGAATACATGTGGGCCCCAGTCTTATGTTTGGCCAATGACCTGAAAGGTATAAATAGGGAGTCACTCTCCCTTATCTATACACACCTGACACTCTCAAGTTCACATGAGAGAGAGAGAGAGAGAGATAAAGGGAGGAGAGGCAGATAGCTGTTGAATACTTCTTTTGATCATCTTACTATTCTTAAGAAGTTTGCGAGGTTTTCGCCTTTATGGTTTCCCCAATGAAAATCTTTGTGTCTTGTGTATCTCTTATATCTTATGCATCTAGCTATACTTGTTATGCTTTCGGACAAAGATCCTAATCAAGCTAATAAATATCTAGAAAAACTAACAACGTGTACTTAAATGGGATGGCTATATTGTAGCTAGGCAATAAAAAAGAGAAGGAAAAGGTTTAATGTTAAGGATTTTGCAAATTTTTTTACGCAAATTCCTTTACAGTATTAATATTGTTTCCATGTGGTTTGTGTTTATGTGTAGGGTTTTGTGGGGTCTCTCAGATATCTTGTTTGTTCACAACCATTTGAGTTTATCAAGAACAAATTGTTAATGTCCCTTCATCAACATCAATGATTTCCCTTCATGCTCCATCAATGCATTGTTGTTCCATCAATGTAAGAACATTGGGAATTTTGTTCAAACATGGACCTTGTTCTTAATTGTGATTTATCTTATGAGGACTTCAAATATTCTGTTAGATAGATTGGTCCAACGGATTTGGTGCAACATATTTTCTTTGATATTTGCATCTCCTTTCTATAAGAGAGAGTAGAGAAACGAAATGCATTTATAGAAAGCGTGTTAAATTACTAATGGTGATCACCTAAAGAATTTCCACTATTAGATTGCATTAAAATTCAAGACAATAAAGAAATGTCTATATATAGTATATATATGAAAATAGACAATGGTCATTGGGTTTGAAATCCACAAATAGAAAGGAAAGTTTATACATAGCAAGAAACAAGTACAAATCATATGTGCAAATCAAAATTTGCATTGTGATGCAAAATGTAGTTTATGGAAAGAGTACTTTATACCTTGTATTTTTTTCCCCAATTGATCCATCCATCAAAGGTATGGTCAACAAAATGAAAATCCTTGTTCTAAAAACTTCATTTTATATTTGTGGCTTTGAAACCTAAGGATCATTCTCTATTTTGAGATCTGTAATACATAGACATAGTAAGCCATTTGATGGAAGGTATGGCAAGGAGAAGAAGGTTTGTTGTAATAGCTTAGATAGCTTACATATGACAAGAACCTAATTTTGGTACATCTTCATCAAAATAGTAAAACGATGTAGATATGTTCAAGAATGGTTTTTTTTACGAAGGTTTCATGATGAGGGATTTTTAGCCAAGTGCATTGGGTTTACACGCAGGGTTTGTAGGGTCAGTTTGGTCACTTGTTTGTTCATTGCCGGTCAAGTTGATGAAGAACACACCATTGATGTCCCTTCATTGACATCAATGCTCTTTGTGAAGGCTTCATCAATGCATTGTTGTTGCATCAATGCAAGAAGGATGGTCATTTTGTTTATAGATGAGCCTATTTATTAATTTTGACCTATCTTATGAGGATTTGGAAGATCTTGTCAGAATTTTTGATTTACTGGGTTTGCTTATGCACGCCATCTACTTGGCAGCAATTATTAAAAGGCTTGGGTACCCAATAGTTGCTACTTCTTTGGAATTGGTTTTCTTGTATTTCTTTTGCTGTCCGTTTAAAGAAAAGGTTTTGCAATAGAGGTTTTTCTACTTGAAAATATTCGTAGGCATCATTCCCCATGCTTAACTATTTTTGGCATTCCTTGCGCTAGTAATAAATTTGCTTTCTATTTTGGTAACTTTGAATTGATTTTTTTTTTCAATGCCAATTTTGCTAGGGTGGAATGTGACATAAAACCTTACGCACATTATTGTTGATTGTACTTAAATGGAGTGGTTATATTTGGAGTCCTGTAACAAGAGAATAAGGAGAAAGTTTCACCTGAACATTTGTCAAAGGTATCATGTACAAGGGTTTCCAATATTGATCAATTTGTTTCCAAGTGTATTGTGCCTACGATTAGGGTTTGTGGGGTATCTAAAGTAGCTTGTTTGTTCACAGTCGTTTGAGTTGATGAAGAAAACATTGTCAATGTTCCTTTAGCAAAGTCAATGGTCTCCCTGCATGCTCCATCAATGCATTGTTGTTCCATCAATCTAAAAAATTTGGTCATTTTGTTCAGACATGGGCATTTTTCTTAAATGTGCCTTAACTTATGAGGATTTCAAAGTTTTTATTAGGAAATTTGGTTCAGCAGGTTTGTTGCAACATATTTTCTTTGATAATTGATTTTCATTTGGCAGAATAGAGAAAGGAAATGCATATATGTAAAGCATGTTAAATTACTAATGGTGTGCACCTAATGAATGCACACTATTATATTCCATTAAAATAAAAATCAAGAAAGAGATGTATATTACAAGATCTCTTTGAAATTTTACACCATTAAACATCTTTTGCAAGAGATGTTTATATTCCATTAAGTGGTATGGTCAACAAAATGAACACTTTTGTTCTACAAACTTTTTGTTCTAGTTGTGCCTTTGAAACCCAATGATCATTGTCTATTTTGAGATTGCGTCAAAAAATGGAGAGGATAGTCTCTAGATGCCTTGTTGCTCCATCTAATGGCATTGCGACACGCGTCCTCTTGATTGGTGAGTGGTATTTGGACAGTCGTCCAGCATGTTTGGACAATTGTTTTGTTAACTTCAATAAATGCATTGGCTTATTACTTTGGTTTGGAACAAAATGTAAACTTTTGTGCTTGAGGGTCTGTCCTTGCATCTCCTCGAGCAATTGGACAAGTGGGCCAAATGGTGTAATAGAGATTGATGTTAATTGGGTTTTGTGCTTTGACAAGGTTTTAACGTTGATGAATAACACACTACGGATGTCTCTTCATAGACATGAACGGTCTCCCTTAATGCTCCATAAATGCATCATTGATCTATAAATGCAAGAACGTTGGTTGTTTTGTTCAAACATGACATTCGTTCTTTATTGTGGCTTATCTTATGAATATTTTTTAAATCTTACATCCTTAACGATGAAGCTATACTCTAGGAAAGAATGACACTTGGAAAGAAGAAAACTTGGACATTATTGAAGAAAACAATGATAAGGACAGTAACTATTTTAATTTTTTGAAAGACATATAAGGAATTTTGAAGGAATGTCCTATTGGACAATTCATTAATTGTAAAAAAATTATTTTAAATTGCATGTATTTAAAATATAGAATCCAAGTGACATATTTCTATTTCCCCTTTGTTGCAACTTAGATTTGGAAAGTGTTAAATTGCAAAGTAATCCCTCTAATTTCTGGAGCTTGCATGGTATTCTCAGTCTGCAATTTTTAAGGTTTGAAAGCTTGTATTTTTTTAGGATCGTTAATTTTTTCTTAGGGTTCATGCATATTAATTAGCTGATTTGATGGTGGATTGTGTTTTTTGTTTATAGGGATTCTGTTACCATACTCTAAGGCATTGGCGAATAATGCAATCAAACTTTGTCTTGTAGGTGGATTTAGCTTTGATTTGGCTAGGAGAAATGGAATGATCGCAAAAAAGGTGTTCAACCTCCTTTGTTCCACAAGAAAGAAACGACCATTGTAGGATTTTTTAATGAGCGATGGAGGAATCTACCCGTTCCAGACCCCAATAGTTTCCACATGAACATTTTCCTAGTGGAAAACCGAAACCCCCCCACGGAAGTCGATTCATGTGATCTCTGGTCCTCTTTTCTCCCTTCAGCTTGTAATCTGGTGCTTGTCAAGGTTTATAGTCTGGAAATCCTCTTTGATAGGAATTTTATCGTTCTGAAAACTGCTTATAGTTTTTGCAAAGTATATTTGTTTTTCCCATTTGAGGCAAGGCTTATCATGTGGGTGTTTTCTATATGGCTATGGAATGTATTACAGAGATGGAGAAACAATGAAGGAAACGCGACATATTGATGTGGGAATGTGTGTTAGGATATTCATCTCATTAAAGGTATGCATAAATGAGAATGTTGTTTGGATCTTATTTCTCATATAAGAGATAAAAAGTGTTTTGGAAATTGTGTTTCCATGGAATACGGGTTTTCTCCTTCGAATTTAATTCAGGTTCTCATAAATATGTATTATTACATAGTTTATGGAAAACCTATGCATGTATTTCCTTGTTGGATCTAACTTGTGTCATACATTGCTATAGAAACAGACTTGTAATATTCATTGTTGGAGCTGACATAAGTGACATTTGATAGGCTATGGATGTTTGGGATTTCCTTCTTCTTATAAATATTCTATTTATAAAAACATGGTTGACATACAAAATCAATCAACAAGCCCTATTTGGTCGTTACTTCGTAAGCTATTCATTATACTAAATTACTCTTCTATATTTTGTTGCACGTGCCTACATTGGAAAGCCAACAAATGGATTTAATGGCAGATGTCCTCACCACACATAACATATTTGCAAGAAAGTTAAAAATAAAAAAAGGTATTGAAATCAGAGGAATATGGTTCCTTGTTGCTAAAAAAAATAATTTGGACAGGTGTCTCACGTAGTTCTTCTAGTGTTTTGTTAACTCTAGCAAATAAGCAGGCTTAGTACATTCGTTTTCTGCTTGAGAGTCCATACTACACATGTTTGGGAAATTGGACAGGTGTATTGCATGTTTTGAAAGGGGTTATGTTAAGTGGGTTTCTATCGCTGCTTATTACCTTTGTTTGCTGCTTGAGGGTCCGTCTTGTGCATGTTTGGGTAGTTCATTAGGTGTCTCTCATGTTTTGGTAGGAGTTACTGCTAATTTAATTATTCAAAGCATGAAAATCATGCTGATATTTAGGCCCTGAAGAGAACACATTTTTGAATTCCTAAGCAAGTAGGTAGGACTTCAAGAGTTAAAAAAATTTGTTTTTATAGCACATGAAATATGAACAAGTTGCAATGGAAATGCAAATTGGGAGAGTTGTTTGTTAGCTAGGTTATGATGCAACATTACTTTGTAATATCATTGTGGGTTTCTTATTTTCCCAAAAAACATATGTTGCTAATTTCATTAGTCAACACATGGAAATCACGTTGATCTTTAATTTAGAAGGTTTCCACAATCAAGCATACATCAAGCTAGATTCACAACTCTGTCTCATATGGATTTCATGGATGGGGCACAATTTGGTTTGAGAAGGAACTTTTTAGACCAGGTGATTGCTAAAGAAAATAAGCATTGAAGGCAAGGTGATAGAACACAGTTTTAATTGCAATAATATGTACAAATCTAGTGCTAATTGCATTAGTGAAAAGATGGAAAGCATGTTGATATTTTCTCTATAAAGGTTTCCATAGTCAAGCATGGAGAAATATGGATTGACAGCCCAATCCCATGTCAACTTGTTTTAATGCACAACTGATGCAATTCTATAATTGAGAAAATAGGTAGCATGCATCAAGGATGTTTTTTATGCCAAAGTAAGTTGACAGTCCATCCTACGCATGTTTGGGCAGTTGGACAGGTGTATTACGTCTTTTGACAGGAGTTGTTTTAACTAGCTGTCAATGCAGCTGGGTTTTGGTTTTGACAAGGTTCTGTTAACTAGGTGTTGGATGTCTACTTAATATCTCCATTTTTTATTGAGGATCCATCATGAGATTTATGGATGTCCTAACAAAATTAATCAGTCCCATATGTCCTAATTACACAGAACATGTTTGGAATGAAGTTATTCTCATTAATAATTTATTCTCATTTGGAAGTCAAAGCAGAGTGGCCAAATGTGTACCTGCCCAAGATAGCTCTTAAGTGAGCAGATATATATTTAGAAGGTACAATTTCTTAAACATAAAAGTGTTTTCATTTAGATTCATGAATTGTTACAACATTCATAAATCTATCCTTCATAACTTTATTCCAAACATGTTCTATGTAAATAGGGCATATGTGATTGATTATTCTTGGTAGGACATCCATAAATATGTCAATTCATATGTGGATTGATAGATTGATTTCATGCACGTTTGGTGGTCAATTTTTTTTTTGGTGCATGTCTCGATTGACAGCCCAATTGTTTCTTTCCAGTGTTCTTCACTTTTTTCGTTAAACATAAAATTATTTTCAGAAGCAGACATCAATTCTAAAGAAAGCAATAAAAGGTCCAACAAAAATTGCGACAACAATTCAAGAGATTAATTCAACTATAGGATTAATCTATATTCCAGAAAAACAAAGTTTCCCCTACTAGCATAAATACCACGTTTTAAAATTACTTTTACCCATTCCAAAATAACATTTACAAATAGTTTGCAAAATGAAACGCTCAATTTGACAATAAACATATAGTAATTAACACCATCAATCATTCCACTCTCAAATGTATGCAAGATAAGCAGAGTTGATCCTACTAAACTAAATACCACATTTTAAAACTACTCTTACCCATTCCAAAATAACATTTACAAACAATTTGCAAAATAGGAACCCTCAATTTGAAAATAAATATTTAGTAATTCACACCAGCAATCATTCTACCGTCAAAAAGTATGAAAAATAATGTATATTTAATTTAAAATAATTACAGACATTGTATAATTCACAGCTAAGCAACTTGTAATTAAATACTAAGATTAAAATATTCAGGATTAAAATTCCTATTGCAAAATAAACTAAATACAAAGCCACAAAAATACCAAGAAAATATTTTGCTAACACAATGAATGTCGAAGATAGTTAAGAAGGGTCAAGTAATACCTGGGAATTTGACAAAGTGGCAAAAACTCTGGTGTAAATGCAGACCAACAAAATAAATACAAGCAAAACAAAGGTGGTGCAGTAGCAAATCTGGTAAAGCAAAAATTCTGACAAGATATTCCAAATCCATGAAAGATAAGCTGCAATTAAGAATAGGCTCATGTCTGAATGAAATGACCATTTTTTTGGCATTAATGGAGCAACAATGCATTAATGAAGCATTGACAGTGAGCATTCATGTCCATGAAGAGACATCGACGAAGTGTTATTCATCGAGCCAAGCCATAGTGAGCCAACACCACAACCAAATTGACCCCACAAACCATTAGCATAAACCCAAGGCACCTGGATGAAAATCCCTCGACATAAAACGTTTGCAAAGGGTATGCCCAATTAGCAAAGAAATGAACTACAGTGAAGGACACTTTCAGAAAATATTTTCCTGTCAATCCAGACGTGCGACCAAAAAATTATTGTCCACCAAACATGCATGAAAAACTCTATCAAGACACAAGCCCATCAATCCATTCATTTGCAGGACCGACCATTTAGGGCCACAGTTACAATTCCAATCAAAACACCCAATGCACCTATCCAATAAACACCCTAGACACATGTCAATCCTGAAAAAAGAAGGCTATCACTCTGGTCGTGCAACAAAAACCATGCATCAACACTCAATTAACAAATCCCTATGAAAAGACAGAATACACCTGTCCAACTGCCCAAACACACGCTAGACAGGAAAATGGAGGTAATAAGAAAGCATCCTAATCCCAGTTAACAGAATCCTGTGAAAACATGAAACCCAATTAACAACAACCCCTGTCAAACCATGCCAGACACTTGTCCAATTGCCCGAACACGCACAGTACGAACCCTGAATCAGTAAACAGAGGTAATAAGAAGAAATAAAAAACCCACTTAACAAAACCCTGTCAAAACATGAATCCGAGCTGAACCGACACCCAGTTAGCACATCCCCTGTCAAAATACGGAATACACCTGTCCAACTACCCGAACACGCACGGGATGAGAAAACAGAGGTAATAAGCAGGCATCCAAAAATCAATTAACAGAACCCTGTCCAAACATGAAACCAAGTTAAGAATAACCCCTATCAAACCACACTAGACACATGTCCAACTTCCTGAACACACATGGGATCGAAGGTAGTAAGCAGGCATCCAAAACCCAATTAACAGAACCATGTCAAAACATGAAACTGTTGAAATATTGTAACTTCAAAGGATATTCTAAATGTATTTTTTTTATGTAACCCATGGGAGATGTTATTATTCCTCCGATGGGGTGTTACTATTGTATTTGGTCATCATAGAGTCATGAGGTAAAGCCTCCACTTTTGTTGGATCTTTAGTGCTCTCATAAATAATATAATATACTATTTTTTAGTATTCCTAGGTGAAGTCGGCCCAGACAGTTTATTGAGGCTGACTTGTCTAGTGCAAAAGTTAATTGACGTATGAGTATAAATACAGGACCTATGATTCTTATTTGAACACATACTCACTCACTTGTGTAGTGCATAGGAGAGAGAAAGAGAGACAGAACAGAAGGAGGAGAACAATTGTTTTGGGGTTGTCTTTTATACATCTTATACAGAGGAATTTTTTGTTGGGTTTTCTTCCCCTTGAGGATTTCCCAGGATAAATGTTGTGTTTATCTTGCGATTGTGTTTCTATCAGTGATTCTTGATATGTTGTTGTGATTTTGAATTGAATACTATTGAATCTATTCTAGCATATGAAAACTTAACATGGTATCAGAGCTAACCTGATTAGATCAACTTTCACAAGGTGAAATTATCCCTCCTCCCTCTCCGAAAGAAATTAGGGTTTTTGAAAAAGTTGGAGTTTTGAAGATCTTCTTGCATAGAAATTTGTTCCCTCCCAGGGCACATATATTGATCCCTAGATCGATTTTTTTGGGTGGCTAGATCTATGGGAAAGCCAAACCCTAGTTTGGTAGTGAACCAGAAAAACTGCAGTGAAACATAACTAGAAAATCTGTAGTGCTGCAACCTTGCAACTAGGATTTGAATATTGAATATTAGGGGTCTCCAAAAAGAAGTTGGATCACCCAACTCGCCTCCTCCAAGTGCATATACTGGTAAGTTCAATCCCATGTTTTGATAAATTTCAATTTTGAGTGACTTACTAGACAATATGGCCCCAAGCACTAAGCTTGAGGACAAATTGGAAGGCCTAGAAAACTTCATGGGTTGGAAGTATAATACTGGCCTCATTCTGAAAGAGAATGGTCTTGACAATTAAATCAAGAATGAATTTGCAGACCCTGAAGAAGCTAAAGCTAAGGAGAAGCATGAACAAGACCTAATCAAGGAAATGAGGATCATTGTTAATTCCATTAAGGATCACTTGATCCCTCAAGTTTCATCTAAGAAGACACCTAAGAAAATGTATGATGCACTTTCCAGAATGTATGAAGGAAAGAACATCAATAGAAAGATGAATCTGAAAACTCAATTGAAGGGCACCAAGATGAGAAAAGGAGAACCTATTCAAGATTACTTCACAAGGATCTCCCATATCAAAGAGAAGCTAAGTGCTATTGGAGATCTCCTTGATGAGGATGGATTGGTTATGAATTCTCTCAATTGCCTCACTAGACCTTGGGACTCATTCATTCAAAATCTATGTGCAAGAAAATAAAGTATGAATTTTGACATAGTATGGGAAGATTGCATATAAGAAGAAGCTAGAGTAGCCAATAGAGAAGCTCTTCTCAGAGAAGATGATCAGGCTCTAGCTACCCACACTAAAGAAAGAAATCAATCAAACTTCAAGAGGAGTAATCATAAGCCTTCAATGAATAAATTCCAAAAGAAGAAGAATAAGGATTACTCAAAGTATCAATGCTACAACTTTCATAAGATAGGACATCTTGCTAGAGAATGTCCATCATCAAAGAAAAACAACAACAAAAGGCATCATGCTTATCTAGTTGAAGATGAGAATGAAGAAAGACCTCGAAAGAAAACTAGAGGTGAAGATGTAGAAGAATATGTGTTATTCTATGCACTCTCTAAGTCTATAACACCTGTAGAAGATACATGGCTTATTGATAGTGGTGCCTCTAAGCACATGACAAAAAAGAAGACAACTATGTCAAATATTAAAGAGAAGAACTCTCCCCATAAGTTATCATTGGGAGATGACTATCAATATCCCATAAAAGGTATTGGATAATCAAGCTACAAGCTTGACTCCGAGACCTCCATAAAGATGAAGGAAGTACTTTATGTACCAGGTTTTAAAAAGAACCTACTCTCCATCTTAGCTCTAGATAAGAAAGGATATAGAGTTGCTTTTATAGATGGACAAGAACTTATGTGGTCCAAAGGAAATACACTTGAATATTTTGTAGTCATTGAAGAAGAAGAAGGAGGATTGTACTGTTAGAAAACAGGACCACAGAGCAATAACAGATATACAGTTAAATCAATAAACAAGATGCAAAACACATTAAAACATTACAGAGAGACACAGATATAACGTGGTTCACCCAAACGATGGGCTACGTCCACAAAGAAATTTTCCAGTCCTTTTATTACAGTCCAGAAAGATGAAGGGATACACCCTGCAGCAAAACCACTGCACTTCCTCTTCATGCTCTCACAGTCTCTCTTCCAATACAATACAATACCATACCCAGTCGATTTACAATGCTTTCTTTTATAGGGGAAATATACAATGGGGAAATTCTAGGGTTAACCCAATACCATGGGTCCACAATACTGTTGGACAACACACATCCCAAAAAAAAAAATCGGGGGCTCCACCCCCAAACCCCCATTTTCTCGGGGGCGTTGCCCCCAAACCCCCTTTTTCAAGGCGCTGCCCCAAACCCTAAGGCAGGGGGAACGAGTGTACAGTACTCCTGGGTTACAATCACAACTGAATAATATCTCTGGATCTAGAAGATTAAGCTCCACAACCAACATGTACAAGCTCAAAGTACATCCAAAGACAACCCTTGTCCATGAGACTACTAGCTCAAGTGAACTATGGCATAGGAGACTTTCTTACATCAACAACAAAGAATTTACCTATGTGAGAAAGGTGGTAACAGACCAGATCAGAATATTGAACATGAGAGAACCTGCAAGGGATGTGGACAGGGAAAGAACATCAAGAATCCCTTTCCAAAAAGTGACACAAAGACTAAAGGTACGTTGGAACTGATCCATTATGATGTATGTGGTCCTATTTTGTCCATATCCTTAAGTTTATATGAATACTATGTCACATTTATTGATAATTATTCAAGAAATACTTGGATACACTTCTTGAAGAATAAGAGTGAAGTGTTCGGGAAATTCAAGGAATTCAAAGCCTTGATAGAGAACCAGTCAGAAAAGAGAATCAAGACACTGAGATCAAATAATGGTGGAGAATACACTTCAAAGGAATTTGAATCATTCTGTAAGGAGGAAGGAATCAAGAGAGAACTAACCTCTTCCTATAATCCCCAACAAAATGGTGTTGCAGAAAGAAAGAATAGAATTATCATTGAAGTAGTGAAGACCATGATTCATGACCAAGACCTCCCTATGCACCTATGGGTTGAAGCTGCAAGAACAACCGTATATGTGCAAAATATATTATCTCACAGTGCTCTTGAATTCAAGACTCCTGAAGAGATGTATACCGAAAAGAAACCTGAAGTAAGCCATCTCAAGATATTTGGTTTTCCAGTATATGTACATATTCCGAAAGAGAAGAGAACCAAATTAGATCCTTCTAGTAAGATGGGAATATTTGTAGGGTATTGTGAAGTCTCCAAAGCCTTCAGGATATACATCTCAGGATTCCATCATATTGAGATTAGTATGGATGTAACCTTCGATGAAGAGGAATCTCTTAAGGGTGATTCCATGAAGATGGGTAACACTTTTTGGCCAAATTTGGCGATGAAAACCTGATTTTTTACTCATGTGCTAGATAGAAGCCCTCAAAACGCATATATGCCATGTGAATTCTGACTTGCAGTAAAAAAACAAATTGTAGAATATTATGTTGGCTTCATGGTTATATTTTTTTAAAAATATTCCGATGTCATTTAATGTGTGAATTTTTGCATTTAATGAACTGTGTGACCTTAAAAATTTGAAGAAGCTAATAAGTGGCTCGTGTCCACGTAGAGTAATTCAATCTTGCATTAATAATTTTAAAAAACTATTTATATGAGCATGATCTACATAAAATGCAGTGTGATGTGTATATTTTTTTGCTAATTTTTTTCGCATTATACAATTATTTATTATTTTTCAAAAGTGACCACATTCGATTTCAGCATCGTTTTAAACACATATTTGTCCACGTAAAGAAATTTTTTCTATTTTTTCAAAAATTGAAAAACCAAAGATACCCTTTTGAAGAGGACATGTCGATATGTGATGTGTGCATTTTTAAGAATTTTTTGGCTGTGTATTTTTAACTCTGCGGATTTTTCTTTGAGCTGCTTCAAAGTTGCAGTGTGGTTTTCTAAGTATAAGTTTTAGAAGTAATTAAAAAATAAATTTCATATGAATTCCAAAATGCGTGTATGATACCTCAATGGATAGAAGTTTCGTTGGTGAATTTATCGGTATCAACTCCGCTCAGTTATGTGCTAGGAATGGCAAGGTTTACACCTCTGCAAGGCACATAAATTTTTTCATTTGTTTGAATGGGGGCTAAATCTATTTTCTTAAGCCCTCGACCGAGGTATTTAAATACCTTGGTCGAGGTCTTAACGAAACCTCGACCGAGGGTTTGTAAATCCCTCGACCGAGGGTTTAACAAACCCTCGGTCGAGGTTTCTTTAAGACCTCAATCGAGGTATTAGCTCGGTCGAGGTCCTAGTCATGTAAACTCCTTTGGAGCAAAAGCCTGGGAGTGAATTCAAACATTAATGACACTCCAACTACAAACATTAATGACACCCCAACCATCTTTCCCACCCAAATTTTTGATGAAACTCTATATAAACATAATTCATACTAAGCTAACTCTATCCTTCAAAATTGCCTAATTTCTTTGAAAAAATGTTTGTTTTGTAATACAAATTTAGCATTGTAGATTGTTTTGCAGGTATCAATTTGGATTGTTGATCAATCACAATGGGAAGCAACCAACGTCGAACAAGAAGAAATGAAAGAAATCAAAACAAAATTGAAGAGAAAAGAGAGAAAGATAAAGAAAGGAAGAGGAGAAAAAGAACAATCTTGAGAGAAGAAGAAATTCCAAATGAAGCTATGATGGAGGAAGCAAATCCCATTGATATAGGTATAATTTCAAAGTTATGCAATTTGGTTTTCATTTTCATAGTTTACAATTTGATAAATTTCAAAATAATGCAATTTCATTTTCATTTTCATAGTTTACAATTTGATATATTTCATAGTTTACAATTTGATAGTTGATAAATTTCATAGTTTACAATTTCATAAATTTCATAAATTTCATATTCATGTAAATTTCAATTCCATAGTGTTAGATAATTCACAATTTTACAATTTACAATTTTCATGAATTTACAATTTACAATTT